>CM060950.1:119103243-119514408 GCA_030765055.1 Mantis religiosa
AGCACCATTCAGAACAATGTTATGGCGATGTTTGAAACTCTCCAAGTTATCCATTGGCAGCTTTGAAATTGTCTTTGCCTAATTTTCTTGCTGTCTGTAAAGCTTGAGTCTGAAGCAATTGTAGCTAATAAGTTGGCGAGCAAAGAGTTCCACTTTCACGCTACAGTTTGATACAAATAGTGTTTAGCTCAGGGTAAAGCAATGAGGTTTATCTCCGGGTATACGTGGATATGTATGAGAAGGACAGTTTTAATGACACTGGAATGCCCGTTTCAAACTGGTTTAATGACTGCTTCTTTTATCAGAACATCAAACTTGAAGTTGCCGACCAAGGGTTACCAATATATCACTGTTTAGAGTTACTGAAGGTGGAATGCTTATTACTCGATAATACTTAATTAGTTGCGTATAAACCGACAAATATCTTCTCTCATCACTTCTGGTCTGCCTTCGACCAAGACAGAACCATATAACTGCCCTAATCGGCTTCACGCCTCGGACTGACTCACAGCTGCGCGTGAATGGCTAGCTTTCATTTTCTCGAAGCCCTTTATACACACAAAGATTTCCTTTGTGACAATTTTGCCAATTGTCCTTATTAGGGGTCCGAAGAATACCTTTACAAACAAAGTCAAGTGCTATCCATTCAGGATTCTTACTAAGAAAACCCTTTTTCTCCCGTGTCTTTTGTTAAACAAATCAACCAACTCCGTTGCTATTCAATCCAACTGCACCTGCACGCGTTCCATACAAATATATATTACTTTGAAATCCATTACGATTCCTTATACATCGCATCCCTTAATTTCGGTATCACAATGGTCCAGAAATTGGAATTACTCTAGCGCACGTAAAAACAAACCATTCGAACACTGCGCGAATTAGCCTGTCATAGCCTGTATATCTTGTGATGCCCTGCTGTTCCCTTTAACTACTCGGCTTTAATTTTTATTTTTTCAAAACCTCAGAAATCTGAGCTTTTCCACATTAAACAACACAGTTAATTCTTTAGCTGTACGTTTGTTCTTATCGTGTTCTTCAATAATCTTTAGTTTTTTCCTAGAATGATAATGTCTTATGTTTAGAACTCATGTTACGGAATTTGTATACACACAAACATCGCCAAAGTTAACGATCTTCGTCCACTCGTACTTGATCACATGTAACAACGAAACTGAGAATAAACACACTGCAAAACAGCTGTACTCCTACCGTGTGTGTTGGAAAAGAGTTGAGAGAGTTTGTTTTCCCTTTTCCTCGATGGATTGCAGTTTATGACTTTGTGGTTTATGGAACTTTGGTGAAGTACAGTCGCTCTCAAAATTATTGCACTTTTAAAATACGCACGTTATAACCCATTACACATAAAGTAATCCATTTTAATCAGGTTATTTATGTAAACGGTTCCAGAAAAATATTTCCGTTTCCGCGTTAGGCGGTTTTCCGGCTTAGAGTTTTTTTTTTTTTTTTTTTTTTTTTTTGTAATTGTTACGTCCTCCAACATTAAATCATATCAGACGATGAATGGAATGGGTGAAATGAAGCTCAAATGCGTCCGCGGTACATGGAGCTTAGAGTTACCCGACATTCGTCTATCAGGATAAGGGAAAACCCCGGAAAAGACCTTATCCAGGTAACTCACCCTGACCGAGATTCGAACTCGGGACCTCTTGAACCTGAGGCAGACTCGCTACCACCATGCTACCGAGGCGGGCTTCCGGCTTAGAGTATGTTGTTGTTATTGTTGTTGCAATTTACGTCCTCCAACGTTGTCATATCAGACGATGAATGAAATGGGTGAAATGAAGCTCAAATGCGTCCGGGATCCATGGAGCTTAGAGTTACCCGACATTCGTCTATCAGGATAAGGGAAAACCCCGGAAAAGACCTTATCCATTCGTCTATCAGGATAAGGTAAAACCCCGGAAAAAACCTTATCCAGGTAACTCACCCTGACCGAGATTCGAACTCGGGACCTCTTGAACGTGAGGCAGACACGCTACCATCTACGCTACCGAGGCGGGCGCTTAGAGTATAATTGTACATGGGAAATGGCTACGTTCCGAAATTGATTTTCCATTTTCCAAGTTTTCGGCATATAAGAGGTCCGTTTCAGGCAGGCTTTTCTGTACTAAGCTGATGCTGCATATGTATTCCTCTGGTATCGGTCCTAGACATTCGATAAATAATATCGACAATTACAAAATCAGTTTCTTAAACAACAACAGTCGTATCATTCCATTTACTTATAACATTCCATAAGCACTTCACTTCATTTCTCAGTTCTGACTGTCCTTACACTGTTCCAGACTGTCACCTCTTTATTTCTAATTATTTCCTACAAATCAATGGCTTTCTGCATTGATCAGTTCTTGAACAAGCTGGATATTATCTTTCCTACCGCTACATATTCTTTGATTTCTGTATTCTTAAACAAAACCAACCATTCCTTCCCCTTCATTCTTATATCAAACCTTAAGATATAACTCCCTCTATGTCTGTTTGTATCTATCTACCTCTAATTCTTATTTCCATTCATCGGTGCAAAGTAAGAATTGTTCAAATTGTAATGAAAATGCACTGTTTGCATATTTTGAAGATAAGGCCAGAACATGGGATATCTTCAACATTGTGGACAAAATTGCTCTAAGGCTAATCTGTGCTTCAATGTCAAGGACAACAACGATATTAGTAAATATTATAAAATGATAGCATTCTTGAAAAAGATGTCTGTAGGTTACCACCCATGTTATTCGTATAGTCTTCTTTATGAATAATGATTTATTTTTAAAATCTGTTCGTGTCGTTAGCACCGATTCTAAAGAGAAACAAGTGACCATCACAGCTGTATTGAGCATCGCATAATACGAAATAAGTAAAAATAATTAATTCATAATTTGTCTCTAAATATTGACATCTGTCTAAAAACTACTAATGTATGTCATGTATGTTTAAAGACTTTAAACCCTTGTATCATAAATATAGTATATCAACGCAAAGAAAATCCCTGTAAGGAATGTGCTGTGGCACAAGGACAGCGAATGTGTGTGGTAGAGAACGCTTGCTATACAAGGAGCAGACCGTTAAAAAAACATGCGCCCTATTCACTCTGTACATTAAAGCCGAGAAGATTCATTCACAAAAGTAGAAGCCGTCAGAATGTTTTTTAATGGTCTGTAACTGTACTGACATGGGGTGTCATAAACCTGTCCAGGGAGGGTGTGGCGACCTTCGTCCAACCCCCTGCGTCTCGCCCCTCGGAGACTTTCTCTCCTGTGGAGGAGTACAAGTGTTAAACAATCCTATCCTTATAAACACATTTCTACTGTATTCATGAGTGTGAAAGCGAGGTTTAAGGACCTGTCGCCAGCAGGTCATTTGAGTGCGTACTGTATCATTCAAAATTGTGATACCGAAATTAATGGATTGAAATAAGTAAAGAATCATGATGGATTTCAAAGGCATATTGGTTCTTTGTTACAACAGGTGCAGGTGCATTTGAGTCGAATAGCAGTTTGAGTGAATAAGTTGTTTTAACAAAAGAAACGTAAGAAACAGTGTCCTTAGCAGATTTCTAAAGGGTAGCACTTGACTTTGAATAGGGTATTCTTCGGACCATTCATAACGGCATGACAAAATAGCCACAAAGGGAATCTTTGGTTGAATAATGGGCTTCCAGAAAGAGAAAGCTATACACCCACGCGCTGCTGTGACCAGTATGAACTTTCAGTTCGTGGCTGGCAAGTCATTAAAAAAGTTATCTGGCTCTGTCTTGGGTCAGACAGACCAGAAGTGATGAGAGAAGGTATTTGTCAGTTTATACGTAACTAATTACGTATTATCGAGTAATAAGCATTCCGCCTTCAGTAACTTTAAACAGTGATATTGGTAACCCTTGGTCGGCATCTTCAAGTTTAATGTAATAATAAAAGAAGCAGTCAGTAAACCAGTTTGAAACGGGCATTCCCGTGTCATTTAAACTATCCTTCTCATTCATACATGCATACCCTGTGAGAAACCTCATTGCTTTACGCTGAGCTAAATATTATCGTATCAAACTGTCGTCACAACGTGGTAACCCTTGCTCGTCCATATAATTTGCTTCAATTGGCTCATTTTCCACTCACCCCGAGGAGCTACCTCACAACAAAATTCAACCTCATAACTAATACCATCCGACAAAATCCCAAGGGAAAAAAACCGTACCTACGGAATAACCCTTAACGGGTAGGTACGAAGCAAAAACCTTCAGGCTATATACAGCCTGCTAGCACACGACCGACCGACTCTCGTGTAAAGATCGGACAAAAGCTCACGACGAGATGAGCGAAACATCGACAAGTCTAACTTAATGACGCGGCCTTCACCGAAAGCTGAAGATATTCATCATGTACGGAGGGAAGCTAACACCTCATTTATTGCCAATACTGTACCATAATAAGAAATAACACGTCTGCTATAAATGCCGACTTATTTCACTATTTTATATAATTTATAATAATAAAATTGCAAAAAATGTTGCGTCAAACTCACGGATAATCTAAGATAACATGCATAAAGTTGTCGTACGAATGACCAGGCATAAACATCAAGTTTATCCACATGTTGAATAATGTACTATTACCAATAACATAAATGAAGGTAATATTAGGTCAACCGAAACGTGAACTTTCTTAGAAATTATTGAAGAAGGCTGAAATACAAGTAATTTCTTAGAAATATAATATAAGAGAGATTATAACAAATTTTCTCTATGAAAAATTTGGTTATTGATGACCGTAAATATGCAGGAAGTCAAGAACCTCAGAAGACAATATCTAAGCTTAAGCTTTAATTTATCAGTGCAGTTTTTTTCACTTCCCACTAAAACTTCTTTAATAAACAGAGGTCTGTTATGGAGAAAATTGCAGAGCTGTCGTTTTACAGCCTGGCCCAGCTGGCGTGTAGACGTTTACCGTGCGCTGTCTACTACATCGGGGAGATTGTCAATCCTAAAATTACCGCATTACTTACTAATGAATAAGGGGCGTATTTCTATGACCTAAATTGGAAAATATGCATGCATTTATTACCTAAAATTAGCTTAAATATGACATAAAAAGACAAAAATATGACATTTATATCGTAAAGATATATCGAATCGGAATTCTATGACCCAAAAATGGAACATTTGCATGCATTTATTACCTAAAATTAGTTTAAATATGACCTGAAAAGACAAAAATATGGCATTTATATCGCAATGAATGTATTAATCATATATTAATTGGCAATTAAAATTTAATGAACAATTTATACTTTTTCGTGCATAAACATTTTTAATCCTTTTTTTTTTCAGAAAAAAGTCTTCTGTACTTCTTAATTCACCAGGCTCGTCATCTCACAGTGCCAACAATAACAGTGGCTTCATATCTCCCATCCTCCTGTTTCATAGATGGAACCCAAATATTTTTGTGGCCAAAATAGGCACTATATTTTTCAACAAATTTTCCTAGTAAGTACAGAGATAGTTTTTCCTCAGAGTTGACTCATTGGGTATTAGGTTAGTAATATATTTGTCAAAAAAGACCTAAAGCTGATACTGTTGAATTTTTTAAGGGAATATTTGAAGTTGCCTTCATTTTGCAAAGATCCATACAAAATTCTGAACGTGTATCCGCAGAAGCTGCCTTAAACAGCCACTGCCTACTTTCAATGGAGGAATCTGTTGTAAACAATTCTGATGCTTAGTGGTTTCATGTTGTTCATTAAATCGCTTTTTTTTTTCGATATTCTCACTTCATAATATTTACAATAGAAACAGCATCGTCAGTACTAAAAACCTTCTCTCCAAGCTCTCGAACAAAATTTCTTAATTTTATACTTTCAGAACACGTACTTTTACGCACGGTGACATCAAACTGACTGAGGCCTCAATAGAATGTACCAGAAACCTTCAGAAAACTGGTGGGGGTGGGGGCGGCAAAGTGGAGGGAAGAAAGCATTAAACCTGTCGCCAAACAAACAGAGAGGAACGAGATTCAAACATTCAAGGTTGACTCTTTTGTCTTGCACAAACGTTTGCCAACTGTTAAAGGAACCTTCGAAAAACAAGTGGGCAGTGCTGTTTAACTTTAATACTCAGATAATGTTTGTTTATTTTATATCTAATCGGCTGCTGAATGCATCATAATAATCCCCAAAATATGACCAAAATATTATCTTATCATGGAAATAAGCATAAACATGACCAAAGATCTGAAAAAGTGAGAAATATGACTTTTAAGAACCAATAAATGACATGTCGTAGGAATACGCCCCTTACTCATGAGTAATAGTAGTGTGAATAATAAATAGCACTAACGTTCTCACAAGTGACATCCATTCTACATTGAGATACCAAGGCTTTTCTCGTCTTCACGAGGTTGTAATTGTCGAACAATTGTCAATATGTGGGGCTTCAATTATTAGTATCTGCACAGTAACTGAGCGGGATTGCTCAGGCGGTTTCGTCTGTGGCCCGCATTCGGGAGGCCGGGGTTCGATCCCCGTAGCCAACACGACTGACTCATGGGTTTTTCGGAGGTTTTCCCGGGTCTCTAGGCGAATGCTGGGTAGGTTAATTATACTCCCCGAATGTCCTGTCCCTCCATTTCTTGTCCATTATCATTCCACATCATCTCTCATCCGATGGCTTCTTTCAGGGTAGAAGTGTCGACGGGTTTCTCGGCGGTGCATGGCAGGATGATATACTCTGAGTGAACCACTTCCTCTTACGGTAGGTCGTTTGCCGGTCTCCAGACCTACTGCTGGGACCGCTTCCGAACCACATACGGGGGAGATGTCCGTTGTCCTATCCTACCGGAGGAGGTTTACATTTACTAACCACCAACTACAAAATAAGTCCCTGAAAGGAATGTGCCATCCAGTGCCACCCTTACACAGTGGGAGAAGGAAAGCGAAAGTGTGTGACAGAGAACGCATGCTAAACAAAGAGTAGAACCGTTAAAAAAAGCATGCGCCCTGTTCACTCTGTACACTAAAAGCGAGAAGATTTATTCACAAAAATAGAAGACGTCAGAATGTTATTGAATTGTCTGTAACTGGACTAACATGGGATGTCATAAATCTCTCCAGGGAGGGTGTGGGAACCTTGTCCAATCCCTCTGCGTCTCAGGCCCCGGAGACTTTCTTTGCTGTGGTATACTGTAGGTAAAATGTAGGAACCTTGCCCTCTGTACTGTCGTGACTCCTTTGTATGGCCATCCTCTGTGTCCTCTCGCCTCATCCTTCCTCCCGGGGATACCTCTCTGGGGGCATAGGCGCAATAGACCAAGACTGGTCGTAGTGCCGAATCCCCTCCGTAGTAAAAAAGACCAAAAAATTGCACAGTAGGAGAAATTTTAAATATCTCTTGCTGCACAACACATCTTAGAGACTTCTTTGGAGAACTTTCGAATACTGTACATACTTCAACTTTGTGGAATGATTTAGCAATCTGCCTCTATCTCATTTATATGAACATGCAATCTCGTCTGAAACACATTGCGTTAAAACAGGTTCCTTTTTAAATCTTCATCGTGGTCATACATTTGCACATACAAACGTTTATACAGCATTAAAAGGTAATTGTATTATGGAAGGTTTTATTGAAGATGTAATGAGAAAGAGAGAGAACAGTTATCATGGTTTAGATTATCAAACAGGTTTCTTTAGCAGCTGAGATAATGACAAAAGTAAATGTTGGAGCTGCAGCAAAACGCTGCTTTGTCGAACTGCGCTTCATTAACACCAAGCTTGAACAAAATAATGGAGAAAAAATACGAAGCCAAACAAACAAATAAACAAAGAATGAACGAAGATACATAATATATTCAATATGTTCTTGAACTTTTGCTGTACCAAATGGCAGTGTTCTTTCACCTGAACAAAAATTTCCAATATAATTACTTCGTTCTACTACAGTAAAACCTGCCTAAAGCAGACCCCTTACATGCCGGAAACCTGGAAAAGCGGAAAATAAATTTCGAAACAGAGCTATTTCCCATGTAAAGTTACACTCTAAGCCGGAAAACTGTCTAACGTGGAAACGGAATAATTTTCGGAAACCGCTTGTCTAAAGAATTTGATTGAAACAGATTACTTTATGGGTTACAGAGTAACTGAAAAAGTGCGATAATTATGAGGGCGACAGTACTTGCACTTAAGTTCCGTTAACCATAAAATCATAAACTGTAATCCTACGAGGAAAAGGGAAAACAAACCATTAGCTCTCTCAACTCTCTTCCAAAACATATGGTAAGGGTACATTTATTTTGCAGTGTGTTCATTCCCAGTTTCGTTGTTACAAGTGATCAAGTACGAGTGGAAGAAAACTGTAAACTTTAGTAATTTTCTTAAAACATAAATTGTGTGAGCATGAGTTCTGTAGAGTAGGTTCTAAATATGTGACATTATCACCGAGGAAGAAATTAAACTTATTGAACAACATGAAAAGAGCAAACGTTTAACTAAAGAATTAATTGTGTTGTTGTTTTAAGTGGGGAAAGCTCAGATTTATGATATTCTGAAGAAACAGAAATGGAAGACGTGTGGTTGAAGGAACAGCAGCGCATGTGAAACCTATCATAAAACCTACAGAGTATGACGAGCTAAATCGTGCTATGCTCGAGTGATTTGTTAGTGCGCGCGCTAAAAGAATTACCATTTTTGGACCATTACTTCAGACCCAAGCTTTAGAGACAATAAGAAAATTAGGCAAAGACAATGTCGAAACTTCCAAAAGATGCCTCGAGAGTTCAGACATTGCCATAACATTGTTTTCAATGTTGTGTGTGGTGAAGCAAATGATGTTGATATGCAGAAGTTGCAGATTAGAAAGGAAAAATTTAAAACAGAAAGAGAAACTAGGCGATAAACTACAATTATTTTATGCAAGTTGAATATATAGTACATAATACATATCAGCCTATTATTATTTATGCTCCATTCTATATTGCCACCCAATTATTGGAAGACACGACCAACTGGCAGCTGGGTGGGGGACAGGAGGTATTTAGATCACGCCTACCCATTTATCTTGTGGCGCTCACTGAGAGGATGGTTAGAAAAGTATCATGAGCCACTATACGGTCTCTTTCTCCTCCCCCTGACGTCTGGAACAATCGGGATGATTGCTCCGAGCCGCGAAGCTTCGAGATACAGCGATCTGCCTATATAAGGGATGCAGTGGACGAGTCAGTCAGTTCTTGGCAAGCAGCCGTGAAGAGCGCAGTGCTAGTGAACGGACTGGAAGACTGCGTACGTGTATCAGAGGAGTTCTTAGTCAGCTCTAGAGAGGGTTGTACGGCAAGGTGCCGAATAGCGAGTGTTACGTAATTGTGAGTGTTGCGTAATTGTGTGTTACGTAATTGTGTGTGATACGTAATCCCGGTATGATTTGTAAGAGTACCAACTGTAATTCGGTGCAAATAAAGAGCTATTTGTATTTCTGCAACTTGGTCTTTTAATTCTGCGAACGCACAAAGTCAGAATATTACTCCTTCAGTGCAAAGCTGTGCGATTATTTCGTAATTTCTTCGTATTCAAATACAACCCTCTGTAAGACGGGAACCTGTGTAAAAGGAAAATAAATGCCCGAACGATGGCATTCGCTTTAGAGAGGTTTTAGTGTATGAGAGTCGGCTGACAGGTCGCGGGCCTCACAATAAAACAAAAATATTTTAATATTTTTTATTTCTCAAAATAATCTCCAGAAAGGCTAATACGTTTATCATATGGCTGTTCAAATTTAATTATACCATCTCTGTAGTGCGATTTATCATTGTCCTCAAAGTAGCTGTTTTCCGCCATTAATGACCTCTTCGTTGCTGTGAAATCTTCGTTCTCAAAGAATTTTTTTCAGCTTCAGGAACGGGTGATAGTCACTAGATGCTAGATCTGGCGAATAGGGTGGATTTTCAAGCAATTCGAAATTCAATTCGCACATTTTTCCCATTGCAATGACTTAACGATGGGTCGGAGCATTGTCGATAAGAAACAAGATTTCTTTTCTTTGCCAAATGTGGTCTTTTTCTTTATACTTCACCATTAAAATGTTGCAGTAAGTTTGCGTAGTAACCACCAGTGATACGTTTACCCTTTTCCAAGTTATCAATAAAAATACTTCCCTGTGCATCCCAGAAAACACTCGCCATAACCTTATTAGCTGACAAAATTTACTTTGACCCTTTGCAGTTGGTTCAGCTGGCGCAATCCACTGTCTTGACTGTGATTTACTTTCTGGAGTATAGTGATGTATCCAAGTTTCATCCATGTTAATAAGCCGTCTCAAAAAGTCACTAGAATTTTTACGGTAGAACTCCAAATTCTTAACAGAAACAGTTTTCCTTTGCAGCTTTTGATCAGGTGTCAACAAACGTGGCGCACATCTTGTACAGAATTGTGAAAGTCCAAAACATTACTTAAAATATTACTCCACGTTCTTTTGATATGTTTGCAGCCTCTGCTATCTGAAACAACTTTAATATGTGGTCTTCCGATTTTAAACGATGAATTTTGTTCAATGATCTCTGGAGTTCTGAATTCCACGGCTCATCACTAATGTTCGTACGTCCCATTTTGAACTCTGCAACTCACCTTTTAATCATTGTATATGAGGGGGCAGAGTCTTTCGATGCCATTTCCTCCTTGATTTCTTAAGGCGTTAAACCTTTCAAATGAAAGTATTTAATCACTGCTCGTTTTTCCAAATCCTCCATTTTCGTGAAACCTCTACACTTGTCTTGTTTAAAATGCTGCCATTCAAAAACTAAACAAGCTATTGGAATATAACTATGGACACAAGGTAATCTAGAGTTAAACTGTACGATGTTATCCGTCAAACTGGCCTAGTAGCTCCATTTCTATGTGAGGCCCGGGACTTAACAACCGACACTCGTGTATGTAATTAGCCTCAGCCTTACCCGCATTCCAGGAAATACTGCACCCTTAAAACAGTTTAAACTGTTTGGTAATGTTCAGTGTGGTTTATTCGTCTTTAAGGTGTCCCTGTAAAGAAAGCCTGTTGCAATAAATATTGAACAGGAACTCTAAACCGTAAAGAAAGAGTGGCAGTAGATGAGAAATCAAACTCTTATCCTTATAACCGATTATAAAATACTGGAATGATCACGTTGGTGCAATTTTGGACGATTTTATATTTTGAAACTACATCTGGAACTATGCTTAGTTGCGAATCATTTCACTCTCAAAACTGATGCAAAATGTTGGTTACATTATTTTCTTACAGTAACAAACAGAATAGATCGATTTCTTCCTATATAGCGTGTGTGATAAAATATATTTTATGTTTGGTCTACAGTCAATTGTTATTTATATTAACCCAGAATATGTGCTCCTTTTCTTTCGTTTTTCCATAGGAAAGAAAACCAATTTCTCTCTCTGCTGTAAAACTACGAAGTTATAATTATTTTATTTGCCATGCTCATTGCTATTATTTAGGGAATATATTTTATTGTGTTTGTGGGTATGTTTCTGTAAGACTATGCCATGTAATTCTTCTTTTGTGTATAGTCATTCAAGCTGGCATTGTGGATGTAAATATATAATTATAGTTATTAATAAATTAAGAAGCAATTAAATGTACAAATAGTAAACACCACCACTGCCACAATCAACAGTAGTAGTGGTAGTAGTAATCACTGAGTTTTACACAATATGTTTATTTATTTATTTATTTATTTATTTATTTATTTATTTATTTATTTATTTATTTATTTATTTATTTATTTATTTATTTATTTATTTATTTATTTATTTATTTATTTATTTATTTATTTATTTATTTATTTATTTATTTATTTATTTATTTATTTATTTATTTGTTTATTTGTTTCTTTGTTTATTTGTTTGTTTATTTATTTATTTATTTATTTATTTATTTATTTGTTTATTTACTTATTTATTTATTTATTTATTTATTTATTTATTTATTTATTTATTTATTTATTTATTTATTTATTTATTTATTTATTTATTTATTTATTCATTCATTCATTTATTCATTCATTTATTCATTCATTTATTCATTCATTTATTCATTCATTTATTCATTCATTCATTCATTCATTCATTCATTCATTCATTCATTCATTCATTCATTCATTCATTCATTCATTCATTCATTCATTCATTCATTCATTCATTCATTCATTCATTCATTCATTCATTCATTTATTTATTTATTTATTTATTTATTTATTTATTTATTTATTTATTTATTTATTTATTTATTTATTTATTTATTTATTTATTTATTTATTTATTTATTTATTTATTTATTTATTTATTTATTTATTATTTTTCCAGAGAGGTATGCTACAAGAAGCAGCTTCAGCAGTGTTTACCTTTCTTGTGGTACATCCAAAGCATCAGATTATGGAACAAAATCTACAGTACTATTCGAGACTACCAGAAGTGAACATGGAGCAACTCGTGAACCATGAATCTAAGGTAATATTTTTTTAATGTATACAAGGAAAATTAATAGTTACATATTCGAAAATGTAAATAACTTACAAAGTGTGCGATTCGAATATTACGGACCACAGCCAATGATTTATGTAATCTAAAGTTACCAACGTTCTACTTTAAATGCAATGCAGCGTGATACTTATTTCAGTATCTGCCCTCATACTTTTAGAATTAAGTCTACTCTAAATCTAAAACTTATCGCACAGAGACTGAATTTTAGTATGCCTGACGTGCACGCGCGTTGTTAAATAGTTCGTGACCCCTTCTTTGGTGCATACACACCTATTCTGTAACATCTAGAGTTTAACACTTCTTAAAGCCGCTACCCAATTGTTACGCTTTATTTTGTATTCTGTAACATGGTAACAAGACCGACACCTTGTCTGAGAGGTAGAATATTATGGTTAACGTTACCAAAAGTCACGACGTGTAGTTAGCGTTAGCACTTATTGCTACTATTGTCTGAAACTGGCTGCAGCTTTTGTGTTTCTTGGTCCTAAACAGTAAGGGTAAAAATCTTAATAATCAAAGTTACAGAATGGTTCTGACAGCTGTGTACAGAATAGTGGAGAAGATATTTACCGTCAAGCATTGTTTCCTGCTACAACAGAGACTTCATTGTTGTGAAATTTACACCGTTGTTGTCACGTCATAAACTTGCAGCAAGATGGAGCTACAGCTCATGTCGCAAAAGAGATAACTTGACCTTCCTGAGCAACACTTTGTAGATCGCTTGGTTTCCCATGCAACAGAATTCCCAAAACCTTCCTATTTCCCCGATCTTACAGCTTCAGATGCGCCATACTGGAAAAATAAGTTCTCTAATTAGATAACTCAGGAGTCCCCGGATAATGAGGGAACATTCAATCATTTTGCGGCAATGTTTGTTAGTCCACGTTTCAACAATCAACAGGACCAATATGAACAATGTCTGAAGAAGTAAGAGGGCACATTTCGAACACATACTACCGTAGATACCTCCTATTGACGTGTTGAAGCAGATAGGTATAGGACATTCTTGGATAAATGCAGAGTGTAGGTATAGAGGCTTCTGGAAAGAAGCTAAGTTAAAATTAGAAAATATTGACATACAATATGTTTTGCCAGTTCAAGTGGCAAGAGCTCACTGAAGTTACATAGAGAAATAGGAACTGCCTTGGGAATGAAAGGATATATAGATATATGTAATAAGTTACGGCGAGAAGGTTTTGCTTAGGTGAGAACAGGAGTGAGAAACTTGAAAGGTATAGGTCAAGATAGGGAGCTAGATAAATGTCCATTGTGTGGAGAAGAGAATGCAGACTTCCAGTGTATATTATACTGTGGTCAAAGTTATGCAGAGAGCAGGCCTGGCTGCGTAAACGGGACAATTGTGGGGGGGGGGGGGCGAAATAGTAATTAGAAAAAAATTGTCAGTAAAAGCTGAATAGAGCAGGAGAAATATAGGGAATTATTTAGGGAAAATTAAAGAGTGGTGGCTAATAATAATTAAGAGAAAAATGTAGATTAGGATATTTGAAATGGCAAAATGTGTAAAACGAAGTAGAGGGCTTCCAATACACAAAAAACTAGCGTTAGGTGTATGGGAACCGAATTATTATTCAAAGGAAAACAACATGGTAGGAATTTCCGGATTTGGGAATATATGGCGTTTTCCAGTATGGATTTTATAATTGTAATTTTGATCTTGTATCTCCAGTTGAAAGGAAAGGAAAGATGAGAAATAAATTACAAATTACCTCCTATTTCTATCTTGATTTTCAGAGTATGGTTGTATTTCAGTATTATTTTACCACACACTATATTTTTTGTATTACAGTTTATTTATACATGTCAATATTAATTATTCTTCTAATAATCTAGCAATAATACAAAACGAATCATTTAATGCCAACACTAGTAACTTTGGACCTGTGAAAGGCATCATGTCTTGGCTCACATCCACGGAAAGCGGTCCAGGATCGATCCCACCCCTGAGGGTGCGAATTTTAAGTCCCGGGTAAGACCGCTGCCCACTCAGCATCGTGAGTCAAGAAAGCCAACATTCCGGCTGAGATGCCGAGATGCTGACCACATCTCCTCTCCATATCGGTTGGATGATCGTCCACCTCTATCTTGCGTATATGGGCGTGAGGGTTTGCAGGTCCTGGCCCCATATGGGCTGTCGCCTCTTGGGTTACTTTCACTAGTAACTTTGAAATACTCTAACTGGATTTGATATTAACGAGCTATCGGCACTTACTGTATAATCCAAATAGACTATACCTATCTAATAGAAAGCATTAGCAGAGTCGAGTCTTTTTTGGAATTATTTAAACTACAGACACAACATATAAACTGTACATTGCATCTTGCATATTCCAATAAACATTTTCGGAATTATTATCTTTTTGCTTCAAAAATGGATATGCTTTTAAGCAAACAACAATAAGAAAGCGAACGTGCTACAGTTTGTCAGTATCTCTTACGTTCCCTCAATGATTTCCATTTACTTATTCAGATACAGGATGGTATAATGATACAGTGACTCACCATCGAGTTTGTCCGCGGTTAGTAAGCTGAAGCTTGGGTATTCTGTAAAGACTTTGCTTCCTTATCTGGGGTGACATCATTTGTTTCTTGTAGCCAGTTCTTCGTAGGAACAGAAGAATAACAAGTGATAATGGAAATTAATTGTTCTTTCACACTAGCCGTGTGTAGGACGCACTATGAAAGGGTAGAACCAGACTGAAAAATTCAATGTCATAGCCGTGATTTGAACCACGGATCTTCTGGTTTCCATCCAGTGAGAATTTAATGTCATGTTGACACGTTGGCCATAGTAGCTCAAATGGTTAGAGCGGCTGGGCGGAAACCAGAAGATCCGTGGTTCAAATCCCGGCTATGACATTGAATTTTTCAGTCTGACTCTACCCTTTCATAGTGCGTCCTACACACGGCTATTGTGAAAGAACAACTAATTTCCATTAATTGTACCTAATAGTGGTCCTAACTATAAAGCCTGGGCCTTAAAGTACTTACAGCATAGTAAGTCGCCATTAAGGTAGCTGTCTCATGTGTGTATGAGAACTCCTAGTGGTTTACCGGGAGAAACACGAGTCAGTTTGAGAATTTAATGTCATGTTGGCACATTGGCCATAGTAGCTCAAATGGTTAGAGCGGCTGGACGGAAACCAGAAGATCCGTGGTTCAAATCCCGGCTATGGCATTGAATTTTTCAGTCTGGCTTTACCCTTTCAATTAAGTGATAAATTGATAAGAGTAATTTAATTAATGAAACTGGTCAGTGCGTCTAACTTCGCATTATACGTAAGGTGGCACCACGTAAATGCATGTACGGTGACACAACCTATTGTTAGAGCGACTACAGCGTGCGCAAAGTTTGACGTTGCAAAATGACAGTGTGGTTTCATGCCCGAAGAGAAGGTGGTTACAAAAGTTATCGTCCACTACTGAACATGAAGGCAAGTAAGCAAGAATAACAAGGAGGAATTGATTTATAGGACAACTGACCACCGAACAGCGCCATACTCGAATGGCGCTGTCTTGGAGTCATCTGCAACGTTATCATGAAGTAGAATACGGCTTTCTGTCACATATTGTCACTGGTGACGAAACATGGTCTCACCATTTTGAACCGGAGAGCAAGCGTCAGAGCAAGCATGGAAACATGCGACTTCACCACCTCCAAAGAAATCAAAGGCCGTGCACACCAGTTCTGGTAAAATCATGATGTCCTTTTTTGACCACAAGGGCCCACTGCTTGTGAATTCCTGGAACAGGGAACCGCCATTATTGCCCAGCATTATCAAGCCACTTTACAGAACCTTAAACTAGCCGTCAAATCGAAACGCCCAGACATATTGTCCAAAGGCGTTATTCTCCTGCACGATAATGTCCGCCCATATACCACCAGTGCGGTAAAGACGACATTGCAGCAGTTTCGATGGGAAACGCTGGAACATCCACCGTACAGTCTAAATCTTTCGCCGTGAGACTTTCATGTTTATGGACCTCTAAAGCAAGCTATTCGTGGACATCGATTAACTACGGACGACGAAGTGTGTGAATGGATCCAGGCCTGGTTCCGACGGCAGTCTACTAGCTTAATCTAAGATGGAATCGACCGGTTGGTGTTGCAATGGGATAAATGCGCCAACAGTTTTGGTGGCCATTTTTAAGTTAATAAATCCATTACCGTTACTTTGCACAAGCGACCGGGTTTCATATGAGTGGCCCTTATACACTCATAGCGTAGCAGCATATCTGTTTCTGACTAAAAGTTGTGACCTACTTTTGGCACCCATTTTAATATGGCTGATTAAATACATCCTGGTATGAGGTTCATTACTTTAAACATAGGAAAACATTAATTTCTGCATGTATAACCTGTTTCATATCAGCGGAGTAGTTTTACACTGGTTCTCGCTGTATACGGTACCACAGTAGGTGGACATTGATGATTTATGAAATGATGATAATACAAATTAGATTAGGACATTTGAAAAGGAATCTTTCAGGCCTAACTTTAGGATACCGCCTCGGCATTTGCCAGTTATGAAGATTGAGGGGAACCTGGAAATAACGTTATGGTGAATGGTCAGGGCGGAATTTGAAGTGTGGATTTGTTTACGACTCGGTGGGTTTAACGACTACTCGTGTCGGTCACAGATCATTGAAGTGATTACTATGCCAACAGCCAACAATTAGATGAACTATTTGACTATTGAAGTTGGCCTTTACCTTTGCAGTCTTCTATTGGGAAATGAAAGCAACCCTTTGGCTGCAGTGTCACAGTGGATCCCACATTGAACACTATTAATTGTGCTGTGGAAACTTCTACAGTTTCACTTCAATTTAAGTAATAATCCGAAGTTACGTTGTATACCGCAGAGAAAATATTTAAGTTTGTAATCCCTAGAATCATTTATTTACGCCCTGTATTAATGTAGTGTCACTTTTACCTACCTGTTTTGTTATACATCAGTTCATTATTTATTGGTTTCAAATTGTCGTTACTCGTACGAAGCAAAACAGAAAAATTAAAAAAAGAAAAGTAGCGTGGTGCATTGTCGTTAGTTATGATGCAAACATTTTTTTCCCTGTGGTAGTT
The DNA here is from genome assembly GCA_030765055.1 of Mantis religiosa. Taxonomy (NCBI): domain Eukaryota; kingdom Metazoa; phylum Arthropoda; class Insecta; order Mantodea; family Mantidae; genus Mantis; species Mantis religiosa. Next base: position 119,120,870 of record CM060950.1, read on the forward strand.
GTACTGCAAGCTTTCCTAGTATTATTGCTCATTTTCTGTGGTAAACAATAATCGGTCATTACAGTTTAGTTAATTTTCCAACATTCTTCGTGGCATTACATTGTCTGTGAGTGTATGTTTATTGTTTTAATGTGTACAACTCTACTGCACCATTCCAATATCTGCTTCTTCTTTAACTTCCCTAGTTGTACCGCTACGTAGTGTTTGGGGATTCTTGTTCCTCTATCCCTTAAGGTGGAGCCTGAGGAACCGAAATTTTGGATCCGAGAGAGAACCAGGATGGGTGTTCAACCCAATGCCTGGTGTGAAGGTGAAGGATGTGAATGATATTGTCACCCGAACATTGGAATTCCCGAGAGAACCAGCTGGCAGCTGGGTGGGGGACAGAAAGAATTTAGACCACGCCTACCCATATGTCCGTGTGGCGCTCGCTGAGGGGGTGGTGGAAAACTACCACAAGTCAATGGACCGTCCCTTGCCCCTCCCCCTGACTTCTGAAACAGCCAGGATATTTCATCTAACCAAGAAACTTCTGGATTGGCCAGTTGGTTCTATATAAGCGACGCGTCAGGCTCTCTGGGGTCCCGTATATCGTGGACGTGGACTCCTATCCAAACATACTGGTGAACACCCTTGGCCGTTACGACCATAGGGTTCCTCGCCGCCGACCGAGCTACCGGTTACCCAAAGATGCCTTGGGTAACTAGAACTGAACAGGGCCACATTCCCCTGACTCCAACCCCCCAAGCCAAGAAATGGGCTTGGTAAACTCAATACCTTAACACTGTTCCTTTCCCTCTAGCCTGTTAAGCGGACTGTGCTCAGATGCCTCCCAGGCAGGCGGAAGAGCGCAGCCAGCACTGGCGCATCCCCCCCCCCCACGGGGCGACTGCGCGCACAAGGCTAGATATATCCACTGCCGAAAACAACCGCCTGAGACAAATGATGACTCTCCTATACTGCCCAGATAAAGACGCAATAAGCGGCTAGGTGCTGGGCAGCAAACACTCCGTCCAGGTAAACCTGGACGACTCAACTCTTCTGCTGGTCTGCTGGAGGAGAGTAGTTCTTGACGAGCAACCGTGAAGAGCGCAGTACTAGCGAACGGACTGGAAGACTGCGTATGTGTATCAGAGGAGTTTTACGTAATTGTGAGTGTGGAGTGGACCTGTGACAGACGAAGTGGTGGATTGTAATTGTGTGCGCTACGTAATTCTATGTAATCGTCAAGTGTTCCAACTGAAATTCGGTGGAAATAAAGAACATTTTGAGTTTGTGCAATTGGACTTTTAATTCTACGAACCCACAGTCACAATATATGTGAGGGCAAGATGAGTGACAGGAAAGATGATGATGGAGCAATTGCCGAAATGCTGACGGGGGAAACCGGAGGACCCGAAGAAAACTCGTCCCAGCGCCTTGTTGTCCACTACGAATCTCACTTTGCGGTCGCCTGGGACTGAACCCGGGCCTTCTTGGTGAGAGCCAAGCATTCTAACCACTTAGCAATGGCGCGACCACCATTCCAATATAAAGTTTAAAAAATCAAAAATTTATATTTGTTGAAAGTGTACGATTATTTGTCTCAGTTCTACAACAAGAAAATAATTATTTATTACACAGGTATTAAACCTAGGGTTTTACTTTGTGAGTGGAAAAGTTTGCGAAACGAGACTACAGGCCTCAAGAGTAAAATGAATACAATTTTATCAAGTGCGGCATACACTACTTTTAAATAGCCCAACAATAAAATAATATACTGGTCCCAGGACTACGTCCAACTGAGAGAAAATGATGCCTAGTGTGAGATCAAAAGAAGTATGTAGCGAGAATGGAAATGTCTTGATGTGTTCTTCCCTCACTAACGGTGCTTACCTTACACCACACCAATCAATGAAGCGATTATATCCTATATCATATACTGTTTTCTGGGTTTTTGGTAGTAGTTCCAATGTTAACCTTTCACCAGCTTCCAAAGTTCCCTACGGCTCTGGGAATTCAATTCAATTCATATTCTTAACTTTCGCCATTTTATCAACTATTCTAGTCATCAATAAAAGGATAATGATTTGAATCAAAGAACTCTGGGATACTGTAATTATTGATATAACTAATTAAAGAAATGATGTTACGATAGAGAAATGTTTTCAATAAATATATTCTATACATAAAATCAATGTAAAATTTAAGAAGCCTAAGTTCAAAAATGTGTCTAGAGAAATAGGTCATTAACAAGGAATGCACTTATTGTAAGTTCATTACGCTTGTAAAGTCACGTAGACAGAAATTCTTAGGATTATGAAAAAATGACATGAAAGTTCATAGAATCTAGCTGGACCCAGAGTAAAAAATGGGTTTCAGATGAAAATACGTGAAATTTTATAAGTTGCTGTGTGGTATATACTGTAACGGGAGCGCTGGAACACCCTGTGAAAGCAGCTGGCAGCGGGAGACAGGGAAGGTTCGGTTAGCCATGCCCTCGCCTCGTTTGTCCTATAGTGGTGACAGGCTGTGGTTGGGGGGAAAACATCAGTGTGCCGTCTGTTTCTGTCCACCTGGTTCCAGAAATTACGTAATCTGGAACATTCTCCTGGTCACTAGAAACCGGCGATATTCCTATATAAAGAAGGTTACAGACAGACGGGGTTGGTTTTGGTTGAGTTGGTCAATCAGTTGGTTATCGTGTGTGAGTGAGGACAGTTCTTGGTGTAAGAAGGCAGTGTTAGTCAGTGACGTGTTAATGAACGGAAAGATTGTGCAACGGAAGACTGTACGTAACTGTGAAGGTGTACCGGAGCTTACGTAACCGCGAGTACAAGGAAATTGTAACGGACGAACTGGTGAATTGTAATTGTTGCAGCACGTAATTCTGTGTAATTGGCAAGTGTTTAACTGTAAGTCGGTGGAAATAAGGAACATTGTTGAGTGGTGTAATTGGACTTTTCATTTCACGAACCCACAAAGTCACAATACAGTCGACGGTTAGGTTGAAAAGTCCCGTAAATTCTGGATCAGAATACTTATTGCTGACTGACTCTCTTGGTTCGTTTGTATGTCATGTTTAAGATATAGATTTGCTGGAGAATTAGCGGCGCCCATTGATATGTATAAGTTAAAAAGGTTTAGGGGCTAATGTAAGGGAATATTACGAATAAAATATTTGTAACTTACGCAACTGACACTTCATATTACACTATAGAAGTTATCTAATTGCTTAATTCCTTGGTTGGCAACCCCTTTCAAAAATAATCTTTCAGTCATTATGAAACTTTACCGCCTAGCAAACTGGTGCTGCTTTCACACTATACTCGTGTTTACCCTGAGACAAAGATATCACTGTATTACTGCAGCAGCAGCGGTCGGGGTCAAAATTGATGTACTACCAGTGCCCTCATAGAAAGTATGGTGCAACAAGTGGAACGCATCAGCTGTCAACACAAAACAGGTTAACTGACAACTCATTGAAGTATAATGGCTTCAATTATGAACAGGTAATGTGCTCACCATGAGAAATTAAGCGTGGAAAAGTACGCAATGCTACTGACGAAGCTAATCTCATCAAGTCGATTTATTAAACTTGTCCAAATCTAAATCTAATTGCGATGTGATTGAACTTGAAACCAAAGTTGGTGACAATGAAGTGGCATAAAAATAATGTTATTGTATAATGCAATACAGCACAACGTTTAATTAATGTGTCTTGTGTTAAGGCAAGGCTACACTGAAAATTCCAAATCCTATAATAATAAATCTATCATTATGAAAATTTAGCCACACAATTAGAGTATCATTTTAAACTTGCAAGCAAATTTTTATGTTGCTACACCGAATATTTCATTAATTATTAATTATTTTTTGTGACAGTATTGTAAAAATTAAAAATGTTTTACGCTTCAAAAAAATTGAGATTTTAAGTTGAATCTTTGTTTTAGGCTTGTACAGAGCAAATCTTATTTTTTGGAATACTCTTGTAGCATTTGTTCTAAAATATTTTCCACGTGTTAGCTCTCGAATTTTTGAAAATATTAACTTATTTTATTACTTAACACCATATAATTTTCAAAACATGAGCATTAACAAAAAAGAGGAATGTGAAGTTTCTTATTTACATATTATGGACCTATCCTGGAAGTTTCAAAAAGTTAAATGGAATACTTTGACGCGTGGGGCATTTTGTATACTGAGAAGTGTTAGAAAAAAAGTTTCTCAGAAAATGAATTTTAAAGTTATGATTGTTACTTTTAACGATTGTTAAAGGTCTCTTTAAATTGTCATATAATGTTCTAAAATGGTGCAAAAGATAAAAATAGCATGCCATCTATTACTACAAACCCTAAGCTACCAAAAGTGCTAAAAAATAAAATTCCATGATTTTCAACATTTTTGGCGAATATTCAGTGTAGCCTTGCCTTAAAATTTCTTTTAGTCTCAGCTGTCTAAAAACGTAATTGTGAATCTCCATAGAAGTCTATGGAAAGGAGAGCTATTAAGCATCAAGACTCTGTAGTCTATGAAAAATTTCGGAAGAGGGGGAACTAAGCACCTCGACTTATGGAGGACGTTTTGGTGTCTATATCCCTGATCGGGCACCTCCGGGAAGAACGGGTGAAGTGAGTACAAATGGTGATGAGACCTGAGGATAGACGACAGCAGAGGGCAGGGTGTCTAAAAGATGCCGGCAGCTCGTACAACTGGCTTCTCTCCCTTCTTACGGACTTACACATTCCCTTGAATGCCGGAGCTGCGGAGGCCTTTTCCTATCCTGTGACCGAGGATTTACAGAAAGCAAATTTTCTACCATGAACACCAAAGCTTCCACCGACATTTAGAACTCTAAATAGCCAACTAGGATGAAAAATGAAGTGAAATGCAGGGACAGGAAATTGAAGGGATGTAATTATCCTTGCCAGCACGCACCTAGCAACTTCAACGCCCCCCCCCCCATAAAACCATGGGTCAGTTGGATTAGGATTAGGATTTCATTACGGAGGGCATTCGGTACGTAGGCCACCATGCTGGTCCCATTGTTCCTATGCCCTCAAGTGAGGCACACCCGGGAGGAAGGATTAGGCGAAGGAGAGAGAGGGTGGCCGTCCCAAGGAGCCCTACAGTTTACTTGGATAGAGACCTCCCCCAACAGGGCAGGGCGACGGACAAGCTTCCCTACTGCGGGACGGCAATGAGCCCAGCAGCCGAGAACCAAAGGTTCCCGGCAGGCGACCCGAGCCCTAAAGGTCCCTGGCTGGCAGTCCCGAAATGGTCCCAGCAGAGGAGCGGAGACGGGCAACCAACCTACCGGAGGAGGAAGTAGTTTTCCTCAGAGCATATCATCCTGCAATGCACCGCCGAGACACCCGCCGACACTTCTACCCTGAGACACTAGATGAGAGATGATGTGAAATGATAATGGAGATGAAATGAAGAGACAGGAAATTCGGGGTATGTGATTAACCTACCCAGCATTCACCTAGCGACCCGGGAAAACCCCAAGAAAACCCGAGGTAGGTCAGTCACGGGAAACGAATCCGGGCCTCCCGAATGCGGGCCACAGACGAAACCGCCTGAGCCATCCCGCTCGGTATGGGTCAGTTGGCCAAACCCGTAACCTTTCCAAATGCGGGTCACACAGTTCCTAGAGTCTGAACCATCTTACTCCCAAAGAAATGCTAAACGTAGTACGGAATATTTAAACAAGTTGCCTGCCTTTATTTCTTGCTTACCGATATATTCACGCACTGTCTTGACAGTGAATCACAAACGTATGATTTGCAGCTACGTTTCAAAAATTGTTTTAATGAATGTGGAATTAATATCCATTAACTCATGATTCTAGTTGGGGTTTGTATTGCACACCTAGTTGTCAAAAGTAACTAATAATGAAAAGGATTTGTAAATTACACGTATTATCACAAATATCAGTATTTCTTTTTCCTTTCAATATAAAGTCGCTTATACAAAAGAGGCATTGTAATTACTAAAACTGGATAATTGAAGATCGAATCGTAAGAGGCTTTAAGTGCCAGAAAAGTATTTTTTGTGGAAACATCTATACATCGTAATGTCTGTATAAGAGTATCTACTGGATACACGCCCAAAACGTTTACTACGTATTTCATACAAAAAGGAAAGATCTTGCGGCCATGGTAGAGCAGAACACGGGCATTAAGTAACCGAGTAATGTGGCGCCGCGGTCAAGTATGCGACTCGCATTCGGGAGGTCGCGATTTCGATTCCCCCCGCTCCTTCAATCACAATTACAATTGTGACCACAATCCACAATTGATAGAGAAAACCAACGAGAGTGAGAAGGTTAAGTTATGTTAGGTAAACTGCGCTTTGGTTGCTTATTTCATTCGTTGTGTGTAGCATAAGGAATGTTATTGGCAAGACATTCAAGGTACATGTGTGTAGAATGTACTCTGGCAGGATATTCTTGTTTTTCTCTAAAACTTAGTTTTGGCACTTATATCCTTTAAGTATCTTATACCAAGCGTGATGCTGCGGCTTTTACACACAAATCATTTTCAGAAGCCGACCTTTTAAATAATAGTTTTATAAAGAAAATTTTAAAATACCAGCAGAAAATTCCCCTAATTAAAACAGTATTAGTTTCTTTGTTCATAATAATAAAACATTAAAATGTTTGCAAAATTAGGTATAAAATAACCCTAAAGAGGTTTTATAATCACACAATTACAAAAAGAGACCTAAAAGTTGATATTATTTACTTTATTAAAATGAGTGCACAGAAAATTGTAAACTAATTTATACATATGTATAACTGCAATATAAGTAGTGCTTATTTTCACTATTGGCCGGCCGCGGACGGTTAGTGCTGCAGCAGAAGGCACGCTGCCGCCGCAGTAAACACGCTGCTGGCGCATTGAATATTGAAATTCTAGCTCTTAGGTCTATCATGTAAATTATAATCACAGTAATAGCATACCTTTCTCACAGAAGGTGTTGCAAATGATGTCCTTGTGCTGCCACGCATGTCTCACACATTCGAAGAAAATTTCTGTTCACACGCATTAATTCATCTTATCATTCTGTTCTGATAATATTGTCTTTCAGTTCTTTCAATGTATGCGGGCAGTTCCGATACACTTTATTTTTTAAGTTCCTCCATAAATAGAAATCGCATACTGTAATGTCTGGGGGTCGCAGATGGCCCTATCTTCATTGCAATTAATTGCAACAATAGATCAGCTGTATGTGCAGCAGAATCTTGTTGAAAATACGCCTTTGTGTACTGAATGTCACACAAATATTGCAGTAATTGTTGTATTATTGCAACCCTGTGCCTATGTCTGTTAACTGTTTCCTCAAAGAATATAGACCCTATAATTTAGTACGCATTCACAGCACACCAAACAAAAATTGTCTTGATAGAGTCAACATGAAAAATTCAATGCCATGGCCGGGATTTGAACCACGGATCTCCTGGTTTCCGTCCAGTCGCTCTTAACCTTTGAGCCACCATGGCCAACGTGCCTTCCTGGCATTCAATTCTCCAGTTGACTCATATATTTCTCCGGGGAGAATTGGCCATTGTAGCTCAAATTACAAAATAATAACGTAAACCTAATGAAAAAAAACACCCTGAAAATAGAAAATGGCATATATTACCAAGAAGGAGGGATAGCATTATCATGATCTGGGACCTATGATAAAGCTTTACATGCGTCAGCAATATCTACAAGGCAATGATCAAAAGATAGCATAACAACATAACCCGGGCTCTGGTTATAGTTGTGATGTTAGGTTCATTTGAGTAAATCAACATTTATGCTCTAGTTTAAATGAGCTGTAGAGTCAACCTGGAAGAAAAGATTTACTACATAGTAACTTAATGATTTCTCCCGGAACAAAGGCACCAAATTATACTTCTGCCGACCCACTGGGTCCGAGCATAAGCTTCACTAGTAGGTCAAGAGATTTGGAATATCACTCCTCAATCAGAATTGTTATCCTCGGAAAATTGTTTAACATTTTCTCTTACTCTCTCTCTCTCTCTCTCTCTCTCTCTCTCTCTCTCTCTCTCTCTCTCTCTCTCTCTCTCTCTCTCTCTCTCTCTCTCTCTCTCTCTTCCCTGTAACTTTTATGAATTATTAGTAAGTACACATTAGGTAAGTAACATGGCGTAATAGCCCAAAGTGGGCCTAAACCTGCCAACCCGACTATCGGCTTCATGCCCACATACGCAAGGCAGAAATGGGCGATCATCCGACAGATACGGGGAGGAGATGTGGTCAGCATCAAGCACACTCACAGCCGAAATTTTGGCTTTCTACACCAGGGTTCACTACCTATCGTAGCTACTCAATTTCCTCACGATGCTGAGTGGGCACCGGACCTATACCCGGGACTTAAAATCCGCATCCCCAGGAGTGGGATTATTATTTGTGAATAATAATCACGAAATAGATGGAGATCAGTTGTCTTTCTTACAGCATACATGAAGATTTTATATTCGAACTGCAGAGTAAATTAATTGGGTTGAATTCGGTACAGAGGGGATTCGGCACTGCGACCAGCCTTGATCTATTGTACCTGTGCCCCGAATAGGGTATGTCCGTTGGGAAGGATGAGGCGAGAGGAGACAGAGGGTGGTCGTGCCAAGGAATCAGGACAGTGCAGAGGGCACGGTGCCTGCACTTTCTCAGTTGGAAACTCCCCGGCAGGCCAGCACTACCGGCAGCTCATCCGACCGTCCTACCGGGGGAGGAAGTGATTCACGCAGAGCATCCACCACCTGCCATGCACCACCGACACTTCTACTCTGAATGAGACCACCAGAGGAGAGGTGATGTGAAATGATAATGGAGATGAAATGGAGGGGCAGGAAATTCGGGGGATGTAATTAACCTAACCAGTCAGGTATATCGGCCACGGGAATCGAACCTGATCCTCCCCAATGCGGGCCACAGACGAAACCGCCTGAGCCATCTCGCTCGGTGAGTAAATTAAAATCTGGCGCTTGTGACTATATTTATGTAACTGCTAGTATAGATTAGATGCATTCTTTCGCAGAAGAATATATTATGCAGGAGATACTTTTTTGTTCACGAGTGGATAAGCTAAGCTCGAGCAATACGTTTTGCAAACTTTTTGTACGTTGTGCTCGATGTTTATGACTCAGAAGATTTCAAACAAGCGCCTTGCTGCTTCGGTGAACAGAGTATTTTTAAATGTGGATGACATGCGAGGAAAATGACAGGCAAGCTTCCTTTGTGGAATATATGAGTGTAAAACGATGAGACTATGCTGTTGACAGGCAGTAATAGGAAAATCTTCAGAAATAAATGACATGCTAACCAAACACAGCAGGTATCAGAACTTACACAATGCCACAGAGAACTACCAATCCATTGGAGAATGTGATGCTCTAAACAGAAACATGCTAAGCTTTGTTTCCCTTCTCATTTGGTAGAATTAAGTAACACCATTCAAATATAAGTAGGTATTATTCTCTCTCAACCCGCTCTTTCTCTCTCTTTTACTGATTACCAATAGTAAGTAGACGATATATTGCGTTCCGCTAAAAAACTCGATGCCAACATTTCATCGGAAATACAGAGTGTTAATGGAACTGCACCGAAATATTTTCAGAGCAAGTGGAAATATTTTAAGCAAGTAATTTGAGATACGAGACTTACAGCCTATTGGTTCAAATGTGGAAGTTACGGGTATAAATTTCTAAAGCGTCAGTACGCCACTGCTAAAGATGATAACACTTGAGTGCACAACACACGAAAATGAAGAAATACTTTGGAGCGCTCCCTCTGGAGCATTGGTTATGACATTAGCTTTCAAAGGCCAGGTAAATGAGTTCAAACCGTCTTCATTTTTTTCGTTTTCTTTTTTTTCCCTATATATATATATATTGTCCAGGCTTTTAATTTTTGCAAAACTGTATGCATTTTACTAAGTAATTTCACCTTGTCAGTGCAATTAATTACAAATCTTTCTAACAAAGGTTGAATCATGCTTAATACGTCCACACGTTTTACATCTAAATGGGAGATGGTTTAAAGGGTGAACGAACTTACGTAAAAGAAAAGGTGAATGCACTCCTTACGTCAAGTTTACAGGAACTGCTCGAAATGGAGACTGCGTTTTCAATGCAAAGTGTCCCGAGTCAAGGAACTCATAGTAGTGTTACTTGCACTAGCCAGTCAGATTCACGTTCTTAGTTATGAAGTACGCTCTTTCTTCCTATTAGAATTTACGTATTAAAAAGACGAAGAAAAAATCAACTGCATGACAGAAACCGAACAAACGACCTTTAGTACAGCAGTTGTTTGGCCATACGATACGGCCACCCAAATAGTTGTACAGTTTGCTCCAGGGGAATGAGGCGTAAGGGGAGTCAGACACTGTTCCGATACGCTCCCTGGTCGTGTTTGACTCTTGAGACCAGGGAAAGACAGGTAGTGGCAGTGTGACGTCAGCTCCAACAGCTCTAACCGCCAAATATGTCCCCGAACGAAAGGCAGGTCACCGCGTTGATTTCTGCTACCAAAGAGGAAGGAAATAGTTTGATGTGTTGGGGTTCCCTCAGCGTAGGAAAGACAGTAAACGTATTGGGTGTCAATAATATGTACAACTTACATCTTGGGTGCTGTAATATTAATGCTGACTGCTTTAATCACACACTTGGTCACATTTTATAAACAATTACATTTTGGCTCTGTGCTATGAGAAAATACATATAACTTCAACTCGTGGTTTATCTGATGGTCAGGCATGTTATAAAGTAAATAAAATAAAACATAAAGTAATTTTCTCTGCAAATTAGAGGAGCCCATTCAGAACAAAATTACATATACATTTTCCGACACTTTCTGTTTCATTTTTTCTTTAACTAGTTTATCAATATCAGAACGTAATTGTCTGTAAAATTTGTAATTGAAGGCTGCATGTTAAATTGTGATCCGACAAGGTACTTCGGGGTTTGGACTTAGCTAATTTCATAACAGAAAAAAAAATCGCGCACATATGTCGAGCCAAAACATACGCATTGTCTGTGCGGCAAGAGAATACAACCTCGGATATCCGGTTTGGGGGATATTCTGTTAAAAATCAGCCCAGTCTTTCTTGTGTTTATATTTTCCTTCAATAAATCGTCACATTGCAAATTTAACATTTCCATTTGGTACGTGGCAGCTACATTGTGGTCACCGAGTGCGCTACGTCTGACTGAACCCTCAGAGTCTGTACTCACAGCGCCATTTATATAGGCAAGTTGTACTACACGGCTCTTGCCTGACGTTACACACACTACGGCCTCGCTCCCGGCTGAAATACGTCACAACTCTCGAAGCTGTCTTTCTCTGTTTGAGACAGTTCAGTTACAGCCCATTCACAAACATTCTGATGCCTTCTACTTTTGTAAATAAATCTTCTCGGTTTTAGTGTACTGAGTGAACAGGGCGAAGTTTTCTAACGGTTCTACTCCTTGTGTAGCATATGTTCTCTGTCACACACATTCACTGTTCGTGTCGCACTGTGTAAGGGTGGCACATTTCTATCAGGAACTTTCTTTGCGTTGGCGAACGTTAGTAAAACTCCTAGAGTAGGCTACATTATGCATAAACGTAGGTAATCGCTGTTCATTGTCGCACTGGCAGGTGATTAGTTCGAGATTTGAGAGATTTTTGAGACATTAAATCTTGAAAACTCTGGTAATGAGCTACTAAGAACCGACATTTCTATACTCGGGAAGTAGTTTTAAAGACATTCTAATCCAATAATTTCGCCCGCCTTGTTTAAATAACAACTTATCAGTATCTGATGCCAATTACGTTTTACACAAATAACTGCGTTATGTTCAGCCGTAGACCATGCATTGCCTATCTCAACTTGCTTATATTAGTCACCTCTACAGTCGCTGAAATTATTTCGGTGTAGTTCATTAACACTCTGTGCATGTTTTGAAGCCACTGAATACCCTCATATTATTTTATGGATAATTTTCTCTCCGTGTAAGTAAATAGCATATCTTAAAAACAAAAATTCGGTAAAATACCGAACTTATTCCAGTATAGCATCTTCAAAGTATATAAAGCGAAGACTTTTCTTAAAATACATCGCCCCGATTTATTCTCTATATGGAATTTTTTTTTCTTTCTGTAAACTGACCAACAATTTTGATTGCAATATTATACTTTAAGATTCTCCATCATAAATAAACTGTAGATATATCTTCAACTTTCTGCGGATAGCCTATGAAGTCCTGTAAACGATCCCAAAATAACAAACAATCAAATAGAAGAAAACTCAACCTTTGCAAATGCCAAGAACACAAACTGCCTATCGATTCTAGCGTATATATCAACAACATAGGAACACAGTCATCTCATACATCTTGTATACTCGTAGCATCTGTCTAAAGTGCCAAGTGAGCTTAATTATGGAAAAAATTTGCATGTTTTCGGTAAACTGTCATAAAACCTTTATTACCGAGCGGGATGGCTCGTCAGCGTATGAGACTTGCATATGGGAGGTCCTGGGTTCGATTCCGGTGGCCAACCTGCGGGATCCATGGGTTATTTCGGGGATTTTCTTAGGTCACTAGGTAAATGCTGGGACGAATAATTGCATCGCTGAATTTCCTATTACTCCAGTTCACTTCACTTTTTATTCTGGCTGGCTGTTTCAGGGTTCTAAAAGGATTTTCAGTGTGCATGGCAGGGTATCTGCTCTCTAAATATCTTCATATCGGTCTTCTCATTGTAACTCCCAGGATGGGGAATGTATAGGTGCAACTTAGGGACCGTACCCTCTGCTGTTGCTTCTCCTTAGATCTGACCACTCTGAATAGGTTCTTGCCCCCCCCCCCCCACTTAAAGGATATTAGATACAAAATATTTCATAGGTCGTGGTGCCAAGGAGGAACTTGCTCGTACGGATCCTGCAGTAGATTTAACCATTTTTTCTTTACAGTTAACAGGAATATCAAGAATTACAGGAGCAGTTAACTTTATTACAACTATAGTCAACATTAAACCAATTTATATGAATCAACCTTAAGTTCCACTATTCGTTTAATCAGTAGGTGTTACAGCATGCCAGTCCCCCCTTTGAATCTTACCATCGAGCCATGATCAAAAGCATTGCATTTCAACACACAGACTTCCTTAAGGACTACCAAACCCAGAGAGGACATATTGCAGTGTCTGCAGTAGATTAAAGTACGTAACTACTACTTCTTTTTTAAATTGATGAACAGCCCATTTTTTGGAACGCCCATTAAATAAGAAATATATTTTTAGTTGATGGTTAGCCCATTTTCGTAAATTAATGTTAGCCCAGAGTTTGTTAATAAGTAATACCTTAAATCAAAGGAGAAGAAGGAAAACTTTCAGATACTTATATTGTGCAATTGTTTTTAACTAATATTATTTTCTTTACTTTTTCAGAACTACGTATCTCTCTATGTTCATGGTTCAGAGGCATATCGCAAAGAAGATTATAAGGCTGTTATAAGTTATATTGAAGAATCCTTAGAAGATTATTTACGTTCATTAGATGAATGCAGAGCTTATTGTGAGGGTCCCTTTGATCAGGGCTGGTTTCCGGATTTCACTTCATCCATAGCAAGTAAGTAGTCCACTTGATGAAGCTGATAGTGTTTATGTGTAGGTATATATATATATATATATATATATATATATATATATATATATATATTCATCAAAATAAATAATTGAAAATCAGAAACTTTGTAGGAATATTACAAATTAAATATTTTGCATATAATAAATAGGGTGTTGATGTCAAGATTTCACCGCAAATTATTTTGAGATCCGTTGAACCCAAAAAAGCACTTTTAAGTATAGGTCCATGTAAAAGTATAAGTGTGTGTATGTGTGTGTGTGTGTGTGTGTGTGTGTGTGTGTGTGTGTTTGTGTGTCTAATCCAAAAATGAAAAGTTGGTTAAAAATTAAACTCCTTCCAAGGATGTAACACAACAATTTTCAAGAAAATTCCTCACCTTAAACCAAGCTTTATATGGAAATTTTTCAAAATATTTATTTTCTCCATAATTCCCTAATGATTTTGATTGAAATACCATACCTATATTTCCAAAATATTAAATGTACACTATCCCTGAAAGGTTTCCGGACACACAGGATTTAGTTATATATTTCATAATTAAGTATAACAATATTTGAGAATAATTTATTTGAACCTATAGCAGCTTTGCATGATTACATACAAATTTATAACAAAATCTTGTCCTCCTGCAACCTGCTGCAGTGCTGCAGCATGCTCTTTCCTGTTTTATAAATGACATTGTAGAAATTTTAAAAGGTCATGTAAATAAAAATGCATTATTATAAGTATAAGAAATCGAGTACGGCCAATAATGAACTCTTGATGCATGGAAAACATCTGTGTAACTAATGGAACGCATCCGTGACGTCAACGTGCTGAGAACCAGCAAGCTCGATAAGCAGTTATTGCGCATGCGTACAACCTACCGCTCTTGCCTCCCTGATGTACTAAGTTCACTAGATGTTCGCACAAATGCGTGCTGCATTTCGTTGTAGCGCGGTGATCATTCGCTGCACGGTGAAGCAGGGCCACCAAAACTCATCGTTACAGCTGTAGAACTTGAATATGCATTAAAAATCATTTAACAATCTATCATTGCTTTATATTTTAGTTCTAGAAGCTAATTCCGTCCTACTTACGTAAATAGATCCAATACCTAATGGTTATTAAATCGGAGGGCAGATTGTTTGTGATGCACCTGTCATGTTGGCACGATATTCCATTCCCGCGACCATAACAAATGAATGTGGTTCGTATGCTCGCACTGTATCCAAGTATTTCTTTGTGTAACGTTATTTAGTGGCTAATATCAGTTTCTTTATTTTGTGTGTGAGCGTGAAACATGTTTTAAATTCATTTTATTCAATATCTGAGTAATGGGAACGTTAATCAATAAATAATGAACACGGTTAGTGAACTTCTGAAAACTCCCTTTTCAAGGCGATCATTAGAACAAAGGGTTGGTATAAAAATATTAGGGCGACCAATATGATCTAAAAATTGAGAAAAAAGCGAAAGGAAGTAGAAATTCTGTTTATACCAATGAAGAAACATGGGTGCATGAACTTCATTTTTCGAAACATGGACTATTTTCCTGCAGCACGCTGTTATTTTTCGGCACGAGCCGCCACTGAATCTGTGTGTATATAATGGTTAGTTTCTCATTGTGCACCAATACCCATTATTTTAGGCAGTATCTACACACCTTCGTGAGCCACATTTCATTTTGATTAGCAATGAAGGCGTTTCATGAGGTTCGATTCCAGTTACGTTCATGCACCACTCATAAAATTATATTGCACTGTGAAGCCATCATCCTATCCTTAAATCCTTAATTTAATACTGCATTTCTATAATTTTCTGAAACTATATGCCTATTTAGAAATCACTGGCCAAACCTGGGTGCATCTCTCTACAGTGTATGTGCAATAAGAAATAGTGTGAGTATTTCGTGAAATTATGTGAGTGAGGTGGTTATAAATATGTGTTGTTCGAGACTTAGAAGACTTGTAAGGCTTTTTATGTGCCTTCCACCTGAGGAAATCAAAGCATCTATGGTCAAAAGACCAATTCAAGATAAATCGTAATTAATATGCATATTTGCAGAAAATACTAGTGGTACTACTGCTGCTACTATTACTACTACAACCACTACTACTACTATTAGTCTATTACTACTATATTACTCCACTATTGCAATTCATTTACTTTTCAGATCATTTTACATATTGCCTAAAATGTAAACAACGCTGTCCAGAGAAACTTAACTCACTAAATGGAGAGAAACATGCTGACTTGCTTCCTAGTCATTACCATTACTTGCAGTTTGCATACTACAAAGGTAAGTTTTCACTGAGAATAATTATGTGTCTCTGCACTAAACTGAATCAAAATATTATTATGCTTTAACTAATATGGAAATATTTTCATTTTCTGCAGTTGGTAACCTGAAGAAGGCATGTGAAGCTACTGCTAGTTATCTTTCATTCTTTCCCTATGACGAGACAATGCTGAGTAACAAGCAATACTATTTAAAGCTACCAAAAGCACAAGAGAATTACTTTACTCCAAGAGAGGTAAGACCTTCTAGTTCAGTCTTTCTTATAATGACGGATATTCTGGAAAAAGTAATAAAATTGTATTAGGGAAACTCTGAACAAATGCTTACATACAACCGTTCATTAGAAACACCAATTAAGGAAATGATGTATTAAATGGACAAAAACTCAGAATAGAACTACTTTGCATTTATAGTAAATACTACTGAAAGGCTTCCAAGCATATCAAGCAAACTAGCTAAATATACATATGACAAATGAACATACTACAAAGTGCAATAATAAACACCAGCACAAAATATATGGGTGCACATATGTAGATGACATACTATCTAATATGCAATGACAAAATCAGGTAGGTAGAGCAATTGCAATGTTGCAACAACAAACTATATCCTAGAATAAAATTATTTTAAAACACACAAAGTAAATCATTTAAATTTCAGTATCTAACTATAATGCAAATTCAAAATCTTCAGGAAGCCAGAACCTTACAATCACAAAAAATACCCGATGCAGCACAAAAAGCCACTTTAAACTTATTATTTCACTAGCTCATAAACATAACTGTGAAGAAAACAGACTGTAGTGATGAGTTGAGCAGGCACACATACTTTGTCCAAGAAAATGGATATGAACCACAAATTTAATTTTCATTTTTTTATACGAACAAAACCAAAAAGGAACTAAACAGGAAAACCCTCAACCCACAAAACACCCACGAATAAAACAGGTTCAACTCACTCAATTACCACAAACAAAACTTCTACAAAGTTGCTACCCCTTTCAAGAAACTCAAATAAAAATAGTTTCTGCATACACCTCACTATCCAATGAACACAAACAGACAAGTACAAGCAATCAAGAGTTTATAAATCCAAATGTTGACCACCCCAATTTCTACATTGGCAAAACAAGAAAATCATTCACCATTATATACAAATACCATACAAAACCCATCTTCAAGCAGACAATAAACCTAATTTCACAGAGAACACATTTTGTAAGAATGTAAACACAGACATAGAAATACTACACAGAATGTAGAAAAGCAAGAAACTAAACATTCTCAAACATTTGATAAAACTATTTGTAGTCGGTTTTCCACACTACATCACTTACATTTTCATTTTTTTGAGGGGCTAGTTTTGGGAGCTTCAAACAACTTCAAAGTTTGCATCACTATTTCACAATTCCATACTTCTCAATATACCCTCTTTAATACTAAAATACCAACAACATACTTTCCTCCACCTTTCCCAACCACAATTTAAGCACCCTGATATATATGCAAGATCTTAGTCAAGCCACAATCAATGGAGGTGTATGGGTAATCATTCAAAATAGCATCCAAAATTTATCAAAAGCAAAAACAATAGGCGTATATGTGAAAGTTTGTTTTTCTAATGTCAGTGAAAATTTCAGAAATCTTAAAATAAAATCTAATGTAATTCTGATCCTTGATCACAACATGGATTTAGTTACTGTTTTATTCACTTAATGCTCCTGTTCCACTAATGTAATGTTCCAATTGCTAAATGGTTGGTTTGAATGTTCAGAAAATTTGGGTATACTAATTTTAAAAGGTCTTTGTATAGCATATTTATTTTACTTTATTATACTTTTTACTCTTTTAATACTTTCACAATTTTTCATTTTGCTGAAATATTTTTTATTATAATCTCTGTAATCAATAACAAAATATAGTTGACACAGATTGATAGGGAAATAAACACGGATATTTTAACATCAGTAATAAAATCATAACTTAGAGAACACTTAGTGATGTTTAGTGTTTATAATCCAACTCATCTTTATAAATAATGTTCTTAGATTTGTAGTATGTGTACAGTTGTCCAGCAGGTAACAATCATTGTAGCAGAAGATTAGATTAGATTAGATTGATTTGCGTTCAGTAGATTCACTTGTAGCCAGTAAAGACTGTGAACATTGAACATGTCCAGAGGAATAAAGTTTAATAGCATATATATGTACAAAAGTTAACATAAGACACATATTATAGTATAAGGCAGTATAAACAACATTATGGAAAACAAAGCAGGGATAATCAAACACATTTTAATTCAGCTTTCACTTGGCTTATGCCAGTACGTCTCAACCTTTCTGCAATGGATACCATTCTTGTTATTTCTTAAATACATATAAATTAAAAATAAACTTTCAACATGCATCAAAGATTTATTGGTAATGATTTGTCATTGGAACATACTACTTACAGAGCTACAGAGGCATTATCAGGATAATTTGTCATTCAGATAATCTTGTACAGAATAAAAATATTTTGAGCAAAGGTACTCTCTAACAGCATTTTTAAAAGCACCGAAATTATCAATTTTTTCTTTAAGAACGTTAGGAAGTGCGCCAAATATTTTGATAGTTTCATAATGCTCACCTTTCTGGAAGCAAGAAAATTTAGCACTGGGATAATGGATATTATACTTTTGTCTAGTGTTTATTCTGTGAATTACATTATTTGTTGCAAATGAGGCACGATTGCATACAAAGAATTTTAGGATCAAGATTATATACATGCAAGGAAGTGTTAATATCTTCAAACTTCTAAATAGATCTTTACAGGAGCATCTGTTGTGGGTGTTACTAATTCTGTTGTGGGTGTTAGTAATGATTCTTAAAACCTTCTTTTGCATAAGAAATATTTTTTTTACTTTCTACTGAGTTGCCCCAAAATAATATTCCGTATTCCATAATAGAGTTAAAGTATGCATAATATACTAATTTAAGTGTGTCAATAGAACTCACATTAACCAACTCTTGGATAGCATAACAGGCAGAGCTGAGTTTAGGTAAGATATAATTTATGTGAGCTTTCCAATCTAAACATCTGTCCACTTGAAGGCCCAGAAATTTTATGCTGTCAATTTCTTCTAATAACATATCATTAATCCCGATTTCTATTTGAGTATGTGATGTACGACTTTTGTTGACCACTTTTGTTTTGTCTAGATTCACAGATAATTTGTTCGCTTTAAACCAGCATGACATACAGTTCAAAACATAATTCATTTTAATTATACACTCATTTAAATTTGTACTGGTCACCAGGACACTAGTGTCATCGGCGAAAAGAACTGTACTTGCAATGTCCTTTATATAAAGTGAGAGGTCATTTATATAGATCGGAAATAATAAAGGCCCTAACACGGAACTTTGGGGTATTCCATGAGTTACTACTTTCCAGTTCGAAGTTTGTTTTTCATAACCAATATCACTGACGGCTACTTCAACGCTCTGTTTTCTTTAATTTAGATATGATACAAACCATCTTAAATGTTCACTTTTTAGCCCATAGAATTCCAATTTTTCTATAAGAATGTCATCATGAATGTCAAGAAGGTAAAGAAGAGTATCTGAAGGCTGCACCACTTTGTAGAAGCCACTATATTTTACTATAGGAAACTCTCAGATCATTTTAATTACATTTTATTGTGATTTAATTTCATTTGCAATAAATTCACCTACACAGATCCCAAGAAATGTCACTTTAATGTTGTGCAGGCTGTTTAGGGAGCCACTGCATGCTTTAAACGTTGATCATTATTTACAGTTGTACAGTCCCGTCCAGCTAATATCAGTAACCACAAACTATTTGCCTGTTGGTAATTTATTTTAAATATAAAATGTTAGATATCTGTTTTCAGTGAAGTAAGAACAGAACAGCATGTAATCAATTTGAACTGAAACTTCAGAGGTAGAAAAAGTGTATGAAGCCTCAAATTCATTTGTTACTAATAACTTGTTAACTAATAAGTGAATTTAAATATCTCCATACAGTGGCGGCTCATGGCCGAAATGTTTGGGGAGTGCGGAAATACTTGCTTGCTAAATATTAACAACAACAAATTATTACACTTATAAACTTAAAGTACCATTTTCTTAAAAAAAAAGTTCTATCCCTATAACCCACGGAAACAATGGTTCTCATATTGTAACACACACCTCAAAAATAAGTACAAGAAGCCTAACGCAATTTTTGCCCAAAGCTGCTATATTAATATGCATGCGACATATAAAAGGATGGTATTAGAACATCATTCAAACTCAACGAAATCCAGAAGTAATGTTCGCCACATAAGCTGCCACCTCAGCAGTGTAACTTTGAGGTGTATGTGCACACATTAATACTCAGTTTACCAGTTTATCATGAACTATACTTTTGGTCTGTTTATATACAAAATCAAGTCTTCTGTTCTTTAGTTTAATTACATTTTCTCCCACTCTTTTATCAAAATCCTGCGCGTTACTGAAAGTTCCTTATTTATTAACAGCATTGCTAAGGCATTGAGTCTATCATTTGTCATTGTATTTCTTAAAAGCGTTTTTATCCTTTTTAGAGCGGAAAAGTAACACTCAGGTTTCGCAGTAATCGGCATTGTTATGACAATGTTCAAAAGTTTTGAAGCAATAATATATGTGGCGAGCAAAGGTTACCACTTTGGCGGGACAGTTTGAAGCAATAATAAAATGGGTGGCACACAGTTCTACTTTCCGCTACAGTTTGATACAATAATATTTAGCTCAGGGTAAAGCAATGAGGTTTCTCACAAGGTATGCGTGGGTATGGATGAGAAGGATAGTTTTAATGACACTGGAATGCCCGTTTCAAACTGGTTTAATGACTGCTTCTTCTACAGAACATCGAACTTGAAGTTGCCGACCAAGGGTTACCAATATATCACTGTTTAGAGTTACTAAAGGTGGAGTGCTTATTATTCGATAATACTTAATTAGTTACGTATAAACCGACAAATATCTTCTCTCATCACTTCTGGTTTGCCCTTGACCAAGACAGAAGAAGAGGACTGCCCTAATCGGCTTCACGCCTTGGACTGCATGACCACACAGCTGCGTGTGGGTGTGTAGCTTTCACTTTCTGGAAGCCCTTTATACACAAAGATTCCCTTTGTGACAATTTTGCCCATTGTGATTATTAGGGGTCCGAAGAATACCTTTACAAACAAAGTCAAGTGCTATCCATTCAGGATTCTGTTTTCCCCGTGTCTTTTGTCACACGACTCGACCAACTCCGTTGCTATTTAACCCAACTGCACCTGCACGCGTTCCACACAAATATACATTACTTTGAAATCCATTACGATTCTTTATACATCGCATCCCTTAATTTCGGTATCAGTTTTGTGACTTAAATGAACACTGACGAAAAGTTATGTTCGTATATGAACTGAAAGAGTGTCAATGCTCCTTTAATGTTCAAGTCATTTTGTCTATAAATTAGCTCCAACTCTGTGCGCAGTTTTCCTTGTGCACAGGATAGGATTGCACCACTCGTGTGAAAATTTCTTCCAGGAAACGTTCACAAAAATCCTCAAATAAGTCGTTACACAGCAAAGATGCATCTCCTAGATGTCCATTATAAGTAAATCTATCTGAAACAGTAATTGTGATGACGTCACACACCTCCTTGGCATCTCCAGCCCTCGCACATTACATACGTTTTCTTTTCTTTGGCGGCTGCGGAAATTCTTCACATACGTTTTTGTGTAGTTCATTCAGTTATTCCTTTTCCATTTCTTGTTTAAATATAAGGATGTCATTCCGTAACGTTACAGTATCTTTACTCTTCTTTTGAAGTTGCTGGTACATTTTGTTGAAAACTATTAACCAAAAAATAAAATTTAGATCTTCAAGAACTATTCTGTAGCTACTGGATTCATTAATTGTGGTTTTATTAGTACAGCTCTCTTCAATGATTTCGAAGTAATCCTTCAGGTTTTCTATGCTTTCGTACACAACATTGACGTTACGAATATTGTAATTCCATCTTGTTAATGTAACTCTGAGCAATCTTGCCTGCACTACTTTCTCTAAAATATCAGATCGCAAAAGGGAAATGGAAAAGAATGATGGAATCCAAGACAGATTTGAAAAGAACACGCGTACCTGGGAATTAGCATTTGTTGCCCTTTGTACGATTAAATTCAACTGGTGTGCATGGCAGTGGACAAAGTACGCATGTGGATATGCTTCCCTTATTTTGGCCAGTACTCCACCAATCCTTCCACTCTTAATACTGGCCCCGTCAAATGTTTGAGCAATGAGCTTTTCTTTGGTATTTCCAAGAAGCAGATCGATTTCATTTCTTCTGCACTTTGTCAGATATTCCGCATCTCTTCTTTCAGGATTCACAAAAGCCCAAAATCTCTCATATACGAATTCCTCGTATATATAACGGAATACCAAAACCATTTGAAAGTGATTTAAAACGTCAGTTGTATCATCACACTGAATGACAAACTCAGAAGCTCATATCTGTTGCTCTATTTTCTTCCTACCGACCTTCAACATGCAGTCTAACAGTTCATTCTGCACTGTTTTCGAAGTTTCTCTAAATACTGAGGTTATTTCTAAATGTTCCTTTATTACTGTATCCAGTTCAGCTGTATAGTCAATGAGGCAATGTACACCCCTGGATTGGAAGAAGTAACAGACTCGTCATGTCCTCGTAAAACCAGTTCAAACAAAGCACAAAACATGACACATGAAATAAGCCTTATAAAAATGTCTATTTTCACTCACTTGAATGTTATGTTTCTTAACAACATTATCTTTAAACACGGGGTTAAGACATGATGCTTTTTTTCCCCCTAGGAGTGACAGATCTACCATACTATTCATACGGTGTACTTAATCTTCATGGTTTATTTTTAATTTTCCTGTTAAATGTTTTATATCACTTACTCCATTAAATGTCCACAAGCAATTGGAATTTTTAAGAGCAAACAAAACACGCAGATAGCAGAAAAAGGATTTGAGAACTTCGCAGCCACAGATCCAGTCACATTTCTCATAGTTTCCACTTTTTCTATCAAGAATTCCGGCATTGGTCTAACTCAAGATTTCAATTGCACTGTACTTTTTCCTTCAAGAGTCAACCTTGAAAATTGTGTTTCCATTAGTGGTTTTGCCCGCCTCGGTAGCGTGAATGGTAGCGTGTCTGCCTCACGTTCAAGAGGTCCCGAGTTCGAATCTCGGTCAGGGTGAGTTACCTGGATAAGTTTTTTTCGGGGTTTTCCCTTATCCTGAAAGATGAATGTCGGGTGACTCTAAGCTCTACGGACCCTGGGCTCATTTGAGCATCATCTCATCCATTACACTCATCGTCCGATATGACTTTAATGTTGGAGGACGTAAATTACAAATAATAATAATAATAATAATAATAATAATAATAATAATAATAATAATAATAATAATAATAATAATAATAATAATAATAATAATAATAATAATAATAATAATAATAATAATAGTAATAATAATAATAGTAATAATAATAGTAATAATAATAATAATAGTAATAATAATAATAATAATAATAGTAATAATAATAATAGTAATAATAATAATAGTAATAATAATAGTAATAATAATAATAGTAATAATAATAATAGTAATAATAATAATAGTAATAATAGTAATAATAATAATAGTAATAATAATAGTAATAATAATAATAGTAATAATAATAATAATAATAATAATAGTAATAATAATAGTAATAATAATAGTAATAATAATAGTAATAATAATAGTAATAATAATAGTAATAATAATAATAATAGTAATAATAATAGTAATAATAATAATAGTAATAATAATAATAGTAATAATAATAATAGTAATAATAATAGTAATAATAATAATAGTAATAATAATAGTAATAATAATAATAGTAATAATAATAATAGTAATAATAATAATAATAATAATAATAATAATAATGATGATGATGGTGATGATGATGATGATGATGATGATGATGATAAAGATAATAATGATAATGATGATAATAATAATGATAATGATAATAATAATGATAATGATAATGATAATGATAATATTAATGATAATGATAATATTAATGATAATGATAATAATAATGATAATGATAATAATAATGATAATGATAATCATAATGATAATCATAATGATAATGATAATCATAATGATAATGATAATCATAATGATAATGATAATCATAATGATAATGATAATCATAATGATAATGATAATAATAATGATAATGATAATCATAATGATAATGATAATCATAATGATAATGATAATAATAATGATAATGATAATGATAATGATAATGATAATGATAATGATAATGATAATAATAATAATAATAATAATAATAATAATAATAATAATAATAATAATAATAATAATAATAATAATAATAATAATAATAATAATAATAATAATAATAATAATAATAATAATAATAATAATAATAATAATAATAATAATAATAATAATAATAATAATAATAATAATAATAATAATAATAATAATAATAATAATAATAATAATAATAATAATAATAATAATAATAATAATAATAATAATAATAATAATAATAATAATAATAATAATAATAATAATAATAATAATAATAATAATAATAATAATAATAGTGGTTTAACAGAGTTATCCATTATTCTTTAGTCACTGGATTTATAAAGCCATCTGTAACACTCTGTTAGTGTTCCTAACTCCACAAAGAATTCTAAAATAAGAAACCCGTGCATTTTAACACTATAAAACTACTCTTACGCACTGCGCTAGGCGCGGATGGAACCGCGCGGGATAAGCACATATGTAAGTCCTTCCCCCACTCCCTCATCACGTTCAGAACTGCACGCGGCTGACGAAATAGTTGCTGTTTCGTTAGCCTCGAGAACTGCATGCCTTCCGTAACGTGGAAATGCAGCAGGCGGGCGCTTATGTTTGCGCGCCGAGCCATATACCGTAGGTATGAAAACACCGCTTTTACTGCCCTATGAAGCTTTCTCATATTTTAAAATTAAACTTCCTTAATAGTGGCAAGGCCATGGTTCATTTAATTCCGTAAGATTGTTTAGGGGGTCGCGCACCTTCGCGCCCTTATGACGTGCCGCCGCTGTCTCCATATATCCCAAACTTTGTTGAACAGATACTTTGAAAATATTGTTTTATTTCTATATCTAGAGTTTTCTTATGAGTAGGACTATGATACAATGAGTAGGGGCGGATTTTGCCCTATTTGCCTATTTTATTCCTTTGTTCAGAAACGCAGGCTTTTAAGTTATAAGCACGTTTCCTACAATTATCAGCCTAATTTATTAGTTTTATAGTGCTATAAATGCCTGTTTCATACGTTTGTATCTATTCTGCTTATTAGTGCCTAAAATTGCGTTTTTAGCCAACATCTTGTTCTTGTAATTTGTGACAGCATTTGTTTCAATGCATTAGCATGATATTTTTGTGCTGGTGTAAAGGCTTATTTCTTGAGCTAACAGTAGTACTTGAGGGAGGGATTATTAATTAAATTATTGATGATGTCAGTTATTAACAATCATATCAGATCACAATCAGTACCGCTGGTAAGCAGGAATTTACTCCCATAAGATTTATTTTACATGTGTGTAAACCTACTGACATGAAGCTGTTTTACCCAATCTTAAAATCACCACTCTGGGACTCTGTTCAGGTTACAACTTAAACTCGTAAGGTCAGCATTTAATTAGCTAGGCTGCACAGACTAGGATTATATATATGAACAATTGTGATTTTCTCATGCTTACATTTTTCTACAAATCGATTGCTTGGAGACTTTCGGTGTTGTTTCCAACATTGAACATGAAACTGCAGACCAATAAATCTTAATGGTTTGTGTAAAATTTTACAGAAATGCCTTTATAAAAGTAGGTAACAGAATTCTTTTTACGATGCCGCAATTGCTGTAATTCTATTTGAATGAAAGGGAAACGTTTACGAAAAAGCTGTGCTTTGTTATTTGTTGTTAGCCGACAATGGGGCATTTAGGGTTTTTATTACAAAAACTAGGCTTCTGTAGCTTTAGCTTTTAATTACCTTTTGTTCTGTGCTTTGTATCTTTCTGACACATCGTGACATCATTTTAAGTGATATTAAGATTGCTCTGATGAACTTTTGAATTTCTTATATTTCCAACAATTGTTTCTATTAAGGAGACACATCTCTGCAAATTGGCCCAAAACTTACAACAATTCCAAATTCAGTTTTTTTAATCTTAAAATTAATATAGACATACTTCAATAATATAGTTTTTTTTCTTTTCCTAGCGGCACTTTAGAAAATGTCACATGACTATTTAAATAACCCTACATCTGTATCGTAGCTGCTATTACGTAATTTTAACCTCAGATTTCTCAGATTCCATATTTTCTACAGTTTCCTAACTTCAAAATGTTCCACAGGATGCAGTTTTCTATTAATCTGTATGAAAAAGGATTACAATGCTTGCTTCTTACTGAAAATGCTTAGGAAAATAAAAATTGTTAAATACATATGATTATTTTTTCCCTTTGTTGATATGACGAAGACAAATATTTCATATAGGTACAGGTCATTAATAGGTTAAAGTGAATGCAGAAACTTATACCCTAAGTATTAATTTTTAAAATTAAAGTATGTGGAACATTTTGAAAATCGCCTGTAATTTAGACATTAACTGTTAATTCCTCAGAAACTATTGTAACTAGAAAGATGAAGCTTAGTATCCATTGTTGATTGATCACAGAAATAAGTGGTATAAATTTGGCGCAAATCTAACAAAATCTTCAGATATTTCAATGTTCACCCTTAAGCCCCCCCCCCCCAAAACCCTCGTTTTTGTTTTTTGACATAGTTAATTACCTCACCTCTTTCTGCACATTATAATTCTTACTTAGTGAAGTGGATTTATATGTATTTTAATTATACGACAATACCTGTTAGTTTAACTTGTTGTGGAGCCATTTATGAAATTTGGAATAAATGTAGAACTATTTCGTCTAGGGAACCGCAAAATAGTATGTGTTTAGGGAATTTGTTGCAGTATAAGTTGCGATGATTGTCATTTTGTTATAGTGCATTTATAGCCCATTTTAAGAGCCATTTTACTAAAATTGTGCATTTCTAAGTGTTTTTAGTGCCTATTTTAAGTGCCTATTTTGCCCATTTTTAGTGCCTTTTTGCCTGCCTATTTCACACATTTTTAGTGCCTATAAATCCGCTCTCTAGCAATGAGGTACAAAATTAATATAATTTTGAGTCAAACTAGTACTCAATGCTCCATATATTGCTAGTGTTTACCTTGAATGTGTTTTGTTAGGACCTTCCTAACATCCTCAGCTAATTTCAACAGTTGAACTTTGAATTGGTGAACTCTGGAGGCAATAGGAGTGTCTGTTGGTATCTTGATGAACTTGAAGTTTGAGTTCTCTTCAAAGGTTGTGTTGAAATTGAAGTTTTCCTTCATAATTCTTTATGGATATCTTTTTCCACATGGCTAATGCAGTTGGATCCTGAACAATTTTAATAAATGGATTTCTTGTTCTATGTCATCATTATCATTCTAAAAATGGTGCACTACCACAAATTTGTCTATTTCTTTGTTCTTGATGTTTCTAAATTGCTATTTAAGCCTAATGTTCAAATTCCTTTTAATTTTGCCTATGTATAAGTTGTTACAACCTTTGCAATGTAGCCGGTACACACCTGAGTTTTTGTCTGTGGTTTCTTATTTCATATTATGTGATTTCAAAAGGGGTTGTACACTGAATTTGTTCTTTGGGGCCAAAGTAATTTTGTATCCTTTGAAGACTTTTTGGAAAAAGTATATAGCTCTGGGTTGGTATGTAAATTTTCTATGTGAAATTTTATTACTGATTGGAGAAATATTAGTTATTTATCTGCATCTCTGTTGTCCTTTGAATTTATCAATTTTCTTTTTGACCAATTCAGCACTGAATCCGTTGTATTCTGCAATGTGATATATATGATTGTATTCTTTGGTATATTCCATCTTGTTTAAGGGAACATTGACCAGCGTGTAAGTAAAACTGTTGATAATAGCATCCTTGTGAAGCAAATATATTGGCGAGCAAAGAGTTCCACTTTGTGACAACAGTTTGATACCATAATGTTTAGCTCAGGGTAAAGCAATGAGGTTTCTCACAGGGTATGCGTGGATATGTGTGAGAAGGATGGTTTTAATGACACTGGAATGCCCGTTTCAAACTGGTTTAATGACTGCTTCTTTTATTATTACATTAAACTCGAAGTTGCCGACCAAGGGTTACCAATATCACTGTTTAAAGTTACTAAAGGCGGAATGCTTATTACTCGATAATACTTAATTAGTTACGTATAAACCGACAAATATCTTCTTTCATCACTTCTGGTCTCCCTCGACCAAGATAGAACCAGATAACTTTCTTAATGGCTGTCCAGCCACTAACTGAAAGTCCCTACTGGTCACAGCAGCGTGTGGGTGTATAGCTTTCACTTTCTGGAAGCCCCTTATTCAACCAAAGATTCCCTTTGTGGCTATTTTGTCATGTCATTATGAATGGTCCGAAGAATACCCTATTCAAAGTCAAGTGTTACCCTTTAGAAATCTGCTAAGGACACTGTTTCTTACGTTTCTTTTGTTAAAACAACTTATTCACCCAAACTGCTATTCGACTCAAATGCACCTGCACCTGTTGTAACAAAGAACCAACATTCCTTTGAAATCCATCCATCATGAAGTGTTCTGTGAGTGTTTCTTTCCTATATATGCCATATTCTTGTTTTCTATTTTTCCTGATTAGTTTCAAGTCTAAGAAAGGATTTCATTGTTTTTATCCTTTTCTATGGGAAATTTTATTGCAGGATTCTGTAAATTAAGTAGTCTTAATACATCATCCACCAGTTTCTCATTTACTATCGCCCGGATGTCACACATATATCTATACCAACCAATGTTTGAAAATTAGTGAGAGTGTCTTTGTGATATGGGTTCCCAAGAAGATAATGAAAAGGTCTGCCAGGAATGGGGACAATGGGTTGCCCATAGCTAGTCCTGATTTGTTGGAAAAAAAATTTTATTGAATACAAAGAAGGACTGTTCAGTGCAGATGTTTGTTAACTGAAGGTATCCCTCTTACGATATTCTGGTCCAATTGTAGGGACTGAAGCCATATCCATGAACTCTATGAGGTCTTGGCACACTTGAGAACAAAGCAATTACATCGAAGGATACCATTCAGTCGCTGGGAGAAAATTCTAGTTCTTTAGTTTTTTTTATGAATTCCAACAAATTTTTAATGCTGTGGTTTTCAAATTTTGGTGGCTCCTTGAATTTATTGTTTAGCTATTTGTAGCAAGGTGTGTTTATGTTGCTAATGAATGCATTTTAGAGTTTTCATTTGTAGCTATAGACAGCATTATTGGGAAGTAGCCTTTTTATTCCAGATCTGTTTCTTTGAAGATTTCTTATATCACATCATACTATATGGTATATATTAATAACTTAACAAAGCTTAAAATGATAACATTAATTATAGTAATGTTGAAATAATATTCTTTCTGTTTCTTTTATATAGGAAGCTGTCCGATATGTGCAAAGGCAAGAATCTGAACAAAAACTCCTTCATTTCATTGAAACTGAATTTGTATTTCAAGATCTGAAAGAGAATGAAATCAATAACATAAAAGCAGAGGTGAGATCATAAAATAGAAAGGAGTTCTCATATAGATATAAGATGCCATTTGTGAAAATAAAAGTTGGGGTTGTAACTGCATTAACTCATTCAGCATGAATATTTTTGTAGATCAAGGAGGGTTTTAAAGCTGCATGATTTTAAATATCACCAGGATATGAACCCAACTGGGATTAATCTTTATGAACTAATATCAAAATTCCAAAATAATTGGTAATAAAGACATCAAACTTTAATTATTTTCTTCACATTTGATTGATTTGTTAATTTTAATAAACATGCATGTAGGACATATAAATGGTAAGAGGATGGCTGGGACTGCATCTTGTTCTTATTTTTTATGGATTGATTCTTAAGTTATTTGTTACCTCATGAAAATCATCATCTCTGATAATAAATCGAAAAGGAAACTTGGATCTAATTTCAACCTTAACATAGGGAATGCTAGGATTTGTGAACAGGTGTATTTGTACTGAACATCATTTTTACACCTTTCTCATTAACTTTTCATTGATATACTCAATGCATTAGTTTCAAATCAAGTATTCTGTGGCAATACTACAACAAAATATTTTGGAAATTTGAGTAAACTATTGGGTAGATATATAAGTGAACTATTATTATGACATGTCTCAGAGGTTATTAAATTCATATACAATGGCCGTATCTATCAAACGGTCAACCTTCCTATAAGCAAAGAGGATTATCAGCAAGAAGGTCCCAAGGCCTAAGGTTCAAACTCAGTTCAGGACGATGGATTTTGTTCAGATGTAAAAAAATCCTCAGCATGCCTTCCTCTGGAAGGGAAGTAAAACCAGTGGACCTGTGCCATATATTTATGCCACATAAAAGAATTTAAAACCTGATAAAGAGGCTTCTGAGCAAAATTAGGCAATCATTCATGACCAATATAAAATGGGACGCTGAGAACCACAGCATTTAAAGAATATTATTTAAAATACAGGCAAGAATGTAACTATGTCCTTAGAGTCCTTCTAATTTTATAGCACCATAGAATTCTTCTAACTATAACCTAGTCAACAGACAAATAGCAAAATTCAAGAAACATGAATGATCAAAGAAAGCACAACCCCTGTGTACAAGAAGTTCAATAGTTCATTAATACCATTATATTTTAAGATATAGTTTTATTATAGTATTCATTAAATATAACATAACTTTGCCACTATAACTCAAATATGTATTTGATACAGAATCTCCATCCCAACTAAGAGATAAAGCACCACAAGAACAAAAACTGAATGTTTACACAAGTTGCAAAGTGTAATATGGCAATGTGAGAAAAACAGAAAGAAGCACAATTTTCTTATTACTATAACTTCCAATTCTTCTTAAACAGGTAGTGTTAATAATATGAGATTATTACACTCCTAATTAATAACATCCCTGATTTGCTTCAGAGGTAATTCTGGGGTAACTGTAACAGTAGTGACAACAGTATGTGTAACAGAGAGTGACAATCTGTGATGAAAATAATTTAAACATTAGTGATGGGCAGAGTTTTGGTATAAAATGTAGTGTGTGCTGCACTACAGTTGTAGAATTCTATTAGGAAGTTTATAAAAATGGTCTTAAAATATGTGTGATAATCGAAAAAATTTCCGCCAGTACAAGCTATTATTCTAGCCATACCCACACCTTATAAATTTTATTTTTAACAGATTACTTTAATCAAGGTTTCTTGTTGAATACATATTTGATGCAAATTCAACAGCTCTCTCTAACTCAACAATAATGAAGCATTTTTGCATTCTCAAAAGAATAATTTGATACTGTAATTGTGTCCATTTGTCATTTTTTTTTTTTTTTTTTTTTTTTTTTTTTGTAATCTAACTGCATAATTTGATATACACAAAGAAGCCACTACTTTGAATGGTTCACTCTCTGGAGATTTGAGCACAAGACATCTATGATCTCTTGCAACAGCAGCACTTTCTGAACATACCTATTACTGTCATTCTTGATGGCACTTCAGAAATGCAGTCACTAACCCACTTACTAATTGGCTCACTCACAAAAAAACTTATTTAAATAGCCAGTGGAATATTTCAGATTAAGAAGAAGTGAAATTTACAGAAGATTCTGGTTATCTGCCAACAGTGATTCTAGTGTTTCTGCTGGGCAAGAGTGCTACTGCATCCATTCAGCTCTCTGATTGACTGTTGCCAAACTCCCAATTAGTCTAGACCATAGTTGTTGTGCCACAATATTATTGTTGTGCACAGTAATGAATTAATTACTTCCAAGTGTAACCTTATGTGCAACTTCTTGTTCTTATTATTAAATACTGATAAGAAGAAAATTGCTATTTGCCAATATAACATACAGTGGAAATTAAAAGGAAGTTTTGCTATAAATTACATAACAGAATTTGCTGATTTGTGGTATAGTTTATAAAGTTGCTGTTCGCAGGGTTAGAAGAATATTATTTTAGAGGTCAAAGGCAGACTATAAATGATACCAAAACATTATTATCACCAAAAAGTATACATGTGCACATAGAGGAATTTGAAAGCTATAAATGTGAGACATTAGTAAATGAAAATGTGGATTTGTTCTTAACATTCACTTGTGAAACTAATGTATAAGCTATGCATTAAAGCCATGGAAGTTAAACATTATGCAGATTTCTGTTTTCAAATAAGAAAAATTTGACAAAATTTTTGATAAAATTTTATATATACCTATACGTACTTCCTCTTGATTATAATGTGATATCAAAATATTTTCCTATTTTAATAGGGTTTACATTACACTGACTTCTTTAAAATGGCAGTATACATTTCGCACAGTTTTCCTTGCATACTGACTTTTTCCTGTATTAACAAGTAGTTTTTCCTTTTTAACACCAGTTATAGACACATAAAAAACATCTTGCTTAGTTCTAAGTTTTGGAAGATGTTTTTTAACTTCCAAGAGGCAAAACGTTTACTTGCAAAAGGTTGCAGAGCTCAACATTTTGATTCATAAAAAAAAAAAAATTATTTTTTGCCAACTTTCATTGGATTTATTTTGTCACAATGTATTATTCACAATGACAACATAATATTCCTAACAATAGAAATTGTTTTCTGTAGATTTATTGGATAATGCATGTTATGGATTGTAAGCTTGTGTCTACTGTTTGTAGTGATTTGGATAGAAAATCAATTGAAACCTAATCTTACAAAAGTTTGCACTGTGGGGACTATGTAATAAAGGATATACAATTACAAATGTTTTAATTTAACTATAAGTATCTAGCAATACTCTATGCTTATAGTATTATTTCTAAGAACTTATTCTTTGAATGCATGCTAACAAAAAATTTTCTGATTTAAAATGTATATAATGCTCAGTATCTTCAGAAAGTAGTATTAAATGAACAACTAAGTTCATAAATAACAGCAAAGAAATACTGTATTATGATTATGTTTTTGACTGGTTTATTACAGGAAGATACCTCCTGACTATTAAGGGTCACCATCTTAAAGAAAATGTAGGTTACCTGACGGTTCCCTATTCTTTAAGAAGTTGGAGTCCATCTTGCTCAACTAGTGTGATGTGTAATCACATTACATGCTTTTGAAAATTTGTTATTTGTTTCCAGAATGTGAAAATATAGTGACAAGTACGCTTGGAACTACTGAATATTTTAGTAAATCTTTTCAGGCCATTGTTTGTGCTGAATTTTACATCCAACATATAAATAATGCTCTTTATTTGAAATAGTGGAAAATAATGAAATAATTGCTTACTATGCAGGTACACATCACCACTGAAAACTTTGTTACTTAGGGTACTCTAAGCATTTATATACGTAATTCAAGCACTTTTTCATTGTAGCGGAAAAAACTTAATATAAGGATGTTAACCTCTTACAAACTTCTAGGATTAAGAGAATCTGTGAGCATGCCATTACTACTTTAACAATATCATTAATATCTACTACATGAAGTGCATCATCTTAAATTTGAAATTTTTTTGTGTGCAAAAGCTTCTAAATTTGTATTCTGTTAGAAATATGCATTTTATTTGGTTCCTAAGGTGAGCATTACTGTCATTATTGGAAACAATGCTCTTCATGTATAGATTATCAAATATGGGATTGTAATAAGTTAAAAATGTCCTAACTAAATGTACCAGTTAATATTAATTTTATGCTGAAAAATATAATATGTATTACTGCTCTAATGAATATTTTAATTCTTTGCAACTATATATCTGAGAAGCTCTGGAACATATGGTTTGTATAGCATTACTGAAATCAGTTACATGCTATTGTTTCTCCACCTTTCAATTTTCAAACTCTATTTATTATAATTCATGATCTATTGTTTTATAAATCAATATGATTATATTACTGCATTTTATTGTTATTATTGATTAATTCCTAATTGAAATTTAGTCATTTGTTTACTTCAAACATGCATTAAGGATTATTCTAGCAATGTTTGCTTAGATGTTTGAATTCCAAATAAGTTAATGCAAATAATAATGAAAAGAAATGCACTGGAGTCTTGATTATGTAGGATATGATATTTTATTGTTCCTTCACTATGTATTTCAGGTCCCAACATTTGTCAATTTCAGAATGTATCATTCCTATTACATATGATTAAAACAAAAAATATTTGAAATAGAAGATTTATGTTCTTTCATTCCAGTTTCGCTGATGTAGTGGTATTCACTTTTCATTTTTATCTGCAGTTCGCTATTAATAAGCATTTGAGAGTCTGCTACATTTGTAAATGTAAACTATAATGTGCATTGTTCTCATATTGATTAAGTTCTGTAATTTGGAACACATGTATAATTGATATGTGCTACATTAAATCCTGTTTATATACACTAAGCTCTATATCTTTCTTTTTCTCTTACCTAATCTTCTACTACTTATTGGCACATTTACTGTTCTGCTGTATAAGGGTATATCTGTATATTTGGTCAACATAGGTTTACTCTTTGTTTTAAATTCCTGGACTGTTCACTTTCCCGTCTTGTGGTGTATTATTTTATTGCTCACATCTATAATAGAGGAGCCTAGTCCCTGAAGTATGAGGAATAAATGAGTCATGGCAGACTTGCTACAAGGTAGGAGGTGTCACCCAAAAAACAAACTATAGAGGTTGAAATGATAAATTATAATTTAATTACAATAATATGTGGTGTACAACTAGAGGTTGAAGTAAACAGGTGAATGAATGCTAAAAGTACAATATTCAAGTCTTCAGGAACGTATGTTTGACAATAGAATTATTACACTTCTTAAAATTGGGCAACTGGAATGCTCAGTATTAATAACTATTGCAAAACAATAATACCCATGCATGTTTATGGCTCGTTCAATAATTTACCAAATATATGCTAAAAGCAAACTTGTAATAAACAAAACCTTGAGTAGGAAATAATGCTCAGAAAGCTGGCACAGAAAAATAACAGACAACACTATTGCTGGGACAAAACTCACCAGAACACCTCACATGAAGAAAAACAACCCTTACTAAGATAATCATGAAGGTTGACCCAGGGACAGTGGCACAACCAAGCAGGGGGAAACAAATGACAAACATAAAAATTATTTGTGGTTGGTTTATTGACACTCGTCACTTACTTTTTCATATATTTATGAGAGACTAGTTTCAAAGGCCCTGGCCTCCATTTTCAATCTCTTCCCAACTCAACATTGAAAATGGAGGCCAGGGCCTTTGAAACTAGTCTCTCATAAATATATGAAAAAGTAAGTGACGAGTGTCAATAAACCAACCACAAATAATTTTTATATTAATTTTGACGTCACTGTTACTAAATTCCTCCAAACACACATTAAATGACAAACACTTTGTTACCACTGTCCCTATGGAGAAAATTGGCAATTAAATAGAGTCATTTTTAAAGAGCAGCACATTGCATTATTAATTTTAATCCATTTTTTACTTTGTTATATTTCTGCCCATTTCAAGACACTTCATTCTTCTTAAAATTAAAGGAAAATAAAATTAAGTAATGATTTTCTGTTTGGTCAACAGTCTATCTAGTATCTTTACCCAAATTTGTTTATAGGTTTACGATGGACAAGAAAGAATTTGCATTTTATTTTGGACAATATGACCACAAAAATAGTGAACTGCTTCTAGAACCTAATATTCTGTTCCTCAAAATGATTTGTCTAAAGCACTTTATAACAAAGAACAAAAATACTGGATTAAACTAATTTTTGTATACAATACATATTCTGAACTCACAGATTAAAACGCATAACTTTTCCCTTAACAAAAAGCAGTTGTTGTTTAATAATTAAATAAAAGTTTTACGCACTTATATTCTTTTTAACAAACACCGTTAGGATAGAAAGATAGACTATTATTGCATGAGTAATATGTTATTATCAGACAGAAGAGCTTGGAAATCTATAGGAGATAGGTGACTTCAGATTAACTGTGTTCTAAAGCAGTGGTATCAAAAGTACATGCAGTTCAGGGTACAAGTGGGCATGATTGGCCCACACACAAAACAATATAACATAATGAATGCTAGAAGCGCTATCAGCTGTCAGCTGGTGTTTACTTGCAGCTTGATTGTGTCCACAGGTATTACCTTGCTTACACTACCGGTACATTATGAAATGTTTTACTTTAGAACTGTCTTGGAGTAGGAAAAAGATATATAGTACAGATACAGGTTTGATCTATAAAGAGAACAGTGCTTCATAGTGTGTCAGCCATAAATATCTACATATTGTCGAGATTCAACTGTATTGGAACACCACAGTGAAGCGAAAAATTATTAAATTTTAGATGAGTCGCATTTTTTAACACATCTGCTTCACTTTCGTACCTATTTTGAGGACATGTTTCGCAAATCTTCGCTTGCATCTACGGCTCTTGTGCGACTCTTCGCAAGCGAAGATTTGCGAAACATGTCCTCAAAATAGGTACGAAAGTGAAGCAGATGTGTTAAAAAATGCGACTCATCTAAAATTTAATAATCTACATATTGGTTTATGTAGCTATAGATAGATCGCAAACACGAGATCACATAACTCACCTCTCTCTTCCTGCATTCAACAGAGGGCAAACCACCATAACAAAACACGTGTATTATTTTAATGCTGTTTTGCCCACAATCAATCAGGAAATAGACAGAATCATAATTTCTTTAAATCCTTGGGAACAAAGCAGTGATTCAGAAGAAAATGTAGGGAGTGGATCCAACAATGAATGTAAGAGCAAGTGACACCAGTGCAGCCAGCGCAGCAGAGGGAACTTAAAATGACAGTGGAGGGAGAAAGATAGAGGGCTTCAGTTTCGGTAAGCTACACCTCCAAATTTATTTTGTTCACAGTTTACTTATATTCAGTTTCGATTAAAATAATTATCATGTACCATTAGGTATAACTTTCTGATGGTTTGAATTAGATTGGATTAGATTAGATTGATTTGATTTCAATGAGTTCACTATTAGCCACAAAAGCCTATGAACATTGAATATGTCAAAGAAGTGTACAGTTTAATAGCATACATACTTGAATTTTGAACATAAAAGACACATTATATACAGACAATATGAAAAACAAGGCAAGGGTAATTATAGATGATACAAAATCAAACACTCCCCTGTAGACTAGCACATGTGTATATACAAATACAATTTGGTAGTTTCATTTTGTATTATTCTTATTAAAACTCCAAATGGAATAAAAATTGGTATACATTATAGAGATTTTAAGCCTATCCTAGCCCTTAGGTTAGTGGTTCTTAACTGTAAAGCAAAACTGTAAAGTGAAAAATAATTTGAGTTAATACTAGATAAAGCTATCAAAATCAAATATTAAAATAAATCAAGAAAGTCCTTTACGCATGATTGGAGGAATTTGGTAACACTGACGTCAAAATTAATTGAAAAAACTGTTTTAGTCAAAACTTTTAACACATTTTCACTTACATTTTTATTTTATTGATAATTTGACAAAGAAGTTCATAGTTCCACCATCAGAGAGAACAGAGCAGGTAACAATAGACGATAGTTGAAGCTTCGAGGTTGAAAATGGATTCAACAGCTTCCAAAACTAGTCCCTCCATAAAAATGTAAGTGACATGGTATTAAAACTGACAATAAATAGTACACCCATAGAATTGGATATTTGGGGGAAAATATTCATAACCAACAACCGTGATAAAGTTATAAATTTTGAAATCCCAGCATTAAATGAAGTATTAAAACTAGGGTGCACCTAAAACCGGATGGCAGAGTGATCGGAGCTCCGTAGTAGTGGAAGAAGAGGAACGTTCATTTAGTCACCAAACAGCTGAGGATGAGATCGAATGCTCTTAAAAACGTTTCAATTATACAAGTAAGTAAAGTTTGAGTGTAAACATAGTGACTCATAAATCAAACTCAAAAATGAAGAATACTTCACTGTTAATAATGCTTCTGTTTTTAATATTTATGACGTTTGGTATCACAAACCAAAGAAGCAACTTGGCGACTGAAGACAATGGAGACGAGGTAGGATGCATGTTTACGAACTTTAATACGGAATTATGCTACACAAAGAAAGATTTAAAGAAATACTTAAAATTGCACACGAAAAGGAGATACGCAACGGCAGATATTAAATTCCTAAAACTTTGCCTCAAACACAATATCACGCCAACTTTTGTCAAGCAAACGGTCAAACACAATAGTAATCACAGAAAACAAAAACTGGTGGGAAAATGCGTGATAAAACTGGAAATTTCGAAACATTACAGCTACATAAATAAAATAGACCTGGAATTATACAACCTACATCTAAAACTAACCAAACAATTAGGAATACACATCTGGCAAAATTTCGAAATGCAGATTCACGAAAAATTAAACTTATTAATGATTAAGAAAAACTAAACACTTAAGAAGAAATTCAAATTGTTAATAGAACGTCAAATGGAGCATCTTCATCAACCAAAACACCGGGATTTTAAAGAACACGTCAACGTAATAAACCTATCGCAACAAAAGTTTACAACCGAAGAAATTAGATTACTCCGGAAAGGTTTCAATACGTGTGTTAACGTCTCAAATAATAAAGACGATTTTATCGCCAACATAGGAATAGCCACACATAACCTAAAAACTGAAAACGTAACCAAAGCCAAAATGGAATGTCTGGATATAATAAAGCAGTTATCCCCAATATACAATAAAACTTACAACAAGACAATAAGAAATTTAAATAGGAAGCCAGTGGTATACCTAAGAGCCGACAAAGGTAATTCTCTAGTAATTATGGAGACAGAAGACTATATTCAGAGAGTAAACCTTATGTCAGACAGTTCAGAATATGAAATAATTCCAAAAAAAAAAATTATTAACCCCAAGAATCACTTCTGTCAATAAAACCTTATCAGTTACAAAGACTTTAAGTACACCTGAAAAATACAACTTAAAATCTTCCAACCCCACACTACCAAGGTTGCCAAAAATCCACAAACAAGACAATAGCATGAGACCCATCATCAATGACATCAATTCACCTACGTACCACATTGCAAAGTGGTTAGTAAGAAAATTAAAATCATATGACAAATTTCAAAGTTTGGGAATAAAGAACTCCTTAGAACTGATAAATCACCTACAGAAGTACAACATCCCGGAAAATCACATACTAGTTTCTTTTGACGTTAAGGCACTTTTTACAAGCATTCCAGTAGAGAAAATACCTACACTCCTCAAAAAATGGCTAACCCAGACTACAACGGACCCCACAGAAATAGA
Source organism: Mantis religiosa (assembly GCA_030765055.1). Taxonomy (NCBI): domain Eukaryota; kingdom Metazoa; phylum Arthropoda; class Insecta; order Mantodea; family Mantidae; genus Mantis; species Mantis religiosa. The sequence goes on from CM060950.1 coordinate 119,160,306, forward strand.
TGACATTATCAATCTTACAGATTTATGCATAAGGAATAATTACTTCATGTTTAACCAAAAATTCTACAGACAATCAAAACGATTAGCTATGGGGAGCCCACTTTCGCCTATTTTAGCAGACCTATACATGAGCTATTTTGAAACACACATAGTAAAGGCCATCCCACAGATTTACATATTTTGGCGGAGATATGTTGATGATGTTTTTGCTATCATTCCGGAAAAACTTAGAGAAGATTTTCTAAAATTACTAAATCTGCAAGATAATCATATCCAGTTTATAATGGAAGTAGAAAGAGACAACACCCTACCCTTTTTGGACCTCAAGATAACTAGAAATCGTAATGGTGTAGATTTTGGAATATACAGGAAGCCCACACACATAGATAATTACATAAAGAAAAATGAATACAACCCAGTTTCACATCAACTAGCTGCCTTTAGAAGTCTAATTCACCGGCTATACAACATCCCACTGAGTAAGGAGGAATTTTCGAAAGAACAACAACACATAAAAGAGATAGCGGTATTAAATGGATTCAACCCAACCATCATAAGGAACATGATGAATAGAAAGGAAAAACTGAAGATAATATAAAAAAATGCCACACTCACACCACTTAAAAACACAAATTGGTTTATATAGAAAATTCACCTACCATCCTAGGGCTTTTAGAAAATTTGAATGAATCTTCAAAAGACTAAACTTAAAACTAGCACCCCAAAACAAATTCAGTCTGAGGAACCTGCTAAATAAACCACTAAAAAATTCAATCCCCAACAATTTGTAATCGGGAATTTATCAGATAAATTGTGAAACCTGTGAAAAAAGCTACATAGGAAAATCTAAGAGAAACTTGTTAACCAGGCAAAAAGAACACCAGAGGAACATTATGTTGAAACAAACAGAAAAATCTGCAGTTTCACACCATTTTTGGACAGAAAACCACAACATTGGCCACAACATTAAACTGTTAAAATCTTTAAGTACACCCATAGAATTGGATATTTGGGAAAAAATATTCATAACCAAAAACCGTGATAAAGTTATAAATTTTGAAATACCGGCATTAAATGAAGTATTAAAACTTAGTGCATCTAACACCAGATGGCAGCGTGATCGGAGCTCCGTAGTAGTGGAAGAAGAGGAATGTTCATATAGTAACCAAACAGCTGAGGTTGAGATCGAGTGACCTTGAAAACGTTTCAATTATACAGCAAGTAAGTGCAGTTTGAGTGTAAACATAGTGACTCATAAATCAAATTCAAAAATAAATAGTCTTTTCAATTAAAGGAAATCCTATTTATATAGTATTAATAACAGTGCTTTTGGTATGAAGTAGTAACAGATATATGAGCATACATTGATAGAAAATGCAATGTGGTAGCTAGCAAACCCTATTATCCTTAAACCTATCAAGTGGAGATTCTTAGCTTTTAAGATTTAAAAATAAGTGAGAGATTACTTTCTTATGTGTAAAATAACACAAAACATAATAATGGAGGTTGGCAGCTGACAGCATGGTGCTTGGTGTTTCAGTACATAAAGTCTTTTATGTTGTATTTTTTAGCACAGCATAATAATAGGCATTGTATACTACTGCAGACTATTTTTCACATAAATTGTTTTTCTCATTCGGGTTCAAAATACTGACTCATACTCCAGATTCTAATGCAGCCATTGCTCTCTGTATGCATTAAGCAAAAACCTGTACTAAGCTGGTTTCTAACATAACATATAATATGCTATGCACTGGCATTGGCGAGTGGCCTGCTGCAGTGCATATCCCACTCAAGGTCATGATTAATACCACTTCTAGGGTGTCGTAGTGTAGTGTACAATACCAGAGAAGAAATTGTTGTTCTGCATAAAATCTGTCACACAAAATAGAAGAAGTATTTGGATTTGAAAATAGACATATATCATTTTAAGTTTAAACTATAGGAGAAAGTCACCTGGTATCGGACGGAACTCTATATCGGACATTATCAGTTTCTGGTGTTTGGTATGATGTGTCAGCAAATTTAGCTCAGGTAGTGTTAGACCTTCTAGAGGCAAGCTGAAAAGGGAACATTGTGTGACTGTGAACAATTGATCAGGTAAATGAGAGGTTTTTCTATGTCTAACCTGCTTCCTGCTGCACAAAGATGATTTTGTGAACCTGATACTATAATACTAGTGAGTCAAATATACTTTTAAGCATTGCAAATTATTTACCATATATTAATCTAAAAATATGAATGAAGGCATTGCTTTTGTTTAAATGTGTTAAGTATAGTGACTCGTTCACGTTTCATGTGTAACGTACCCAATACTGGACAAACGTATTCGTAGCTTACTTATCAATTCTTTTATATAGTTTGTTTCAGACAAATATGGGGGGAATAGAGGGAACTGGAAGGCAGATATCACGAAGTTAGCAACTGATGAAGTAAGAGGGGGGACTAAGCATTAGGAGAGCAGATGAGCAAATGAGTAGTTCTATGTCCTTAAAAGCATATTAGGAGACAGACTGAAATTAATTTCTGCAGGAAATAAAACAAAAGTGGAACCTGCCATTGTTACATATAAAATCACTTTTTCAGAAGAGGAAGATGATGCATTGAACAACCAAATAAAAATTTTAGATAGACATCTTATGCAAAAAAAAAATTAATATCAGAAACTTTTAAGTCAGCATTTTCTTGTTGTGGCCTCTAACCCTTGAACTTCAATATTTTTAGCGATTTCACACACAAAGAATGAGAAAAGCACTGAGCTTTGAACATGAAAAACACCAACTGCATCATTTGAACACCGACTGCATCATTTGTGGCGAAAATTTCAAGAAGACTGGATCTAGTGCCGCATATGCAAGGGTCGGACCCATGAAAACTGTGCCAAATATTGAAGGGTATCCCTTTTGTTATAAATGTCACATCTGTCTTAAAAAGTAATGCAAAGATACATTAAAATAACGAAGTGGTCTCATAATATTCAGACTGTCTGTTCCTTGTTTTCAAATTGGGTAAGCTGTGAAATTTATAAATGTTTAAAGTTCTCTCCTGTTAGTAATTACTGTGGATAACATAATTGGTACAATTAAACACATACAAACTACGTGTTCAAAAATAATGTTTAATATTGACTGTAACCATTCCCAAAGTCATTATGGAATGAAAAGCTTAAGTGTCCAATACCCTTCCCCTATATATATTTATTGTTCATCGGTTAATTATAGGTACATATAAATTACTTCTCTGGATGAACAAAATATTCAGTCTAGATAAGTGCACCATGAAAATTACCAACTTTCTTGTTTAAACATTTTATGTAATATGTTGCCTCACATTCATATCAATTTGTTTTGAAATGTGCCTACTTCTATCTCTGCACTGTGACTTTAACTTGTTATAGCTAAGTTGTATCATGGGGTCCAAGTTTTGTTGTCTGGTGATTATTAAGTAACTTTATCACAAATTATGTTGGAAATAATAATTACTTCCTGATGGATATCTTTAACAGGTTTGTACACACATAGAATCTCTGTTTATAATATTTTACAAACAGTAATGAAACAAATACTTTATCTAATACCACACCTCACATACTGACTTATTCTTACTTGTAAATAAGTAAGCCCAGGTTCAATTTATCAGGCAAGTTGCAGGGGAAAAATTCTTTTTGAAGTAAAGAATGAAAAAAATTGGTGGTTTTATCCCTGCATTAGGGATAAAAGTTTTCACTTACGCGTTTATGCACATGGAGGGCACGAATCATCCAGGTATCATAATTCATTTTTATAGGTGTTTTAAAAAGTATACTAATAAACATTAATTGTACTTTTTTATATCTATACTGAACTATTGACAGTAGTTTTTTACATTACTTGATTTAATTTTAATTGTATATTAACTCAGTTATACATGTCAAGCCACTGAAACAAATACCTTCTTGAAACAGTATGTACATATTAACTTATTCGGCTAGTGCTCAAAACAATTTAAACATATATCCTTCATATGATCAGGGCAGGTCCATTTCTTACATTTAGAAACCCATCTCCCTGTCTTGTTCCAGCTTCTTCCAAATAGATAACAGAGCCCTCTGTCACCCTGATGTTCCCTTAGCTATAACAGAGTTGTAGAGTTTCCAAGCAAAACATTTGCATGCCTTCTGATCTCAGATGGTATTTGGTGCATTGTTACTCCTCTTGTAATTTGAGGCACCACCTTCTTCGAGGTAATGCTTGGTAAAAAATTTGTTCTGTTTATTTGTTTTTCCGGATGGTGGGCTTTGTGCATTTATTGAAGCTATGTTTAAGAGATAGTAAAAAATAACCATGAGCTTACATCTAGTATTTCTAACAACACTATTATGCTGGCATAGCTGATTTACCATGCTGACTCCAGCTTTAGTCATATTATGAAATGAGAAACATTTCCGGCTTCCTTTCGTTGCACATATCTTCACCTATTGCTTTGTCTTGGTGCATAATCAGTCAAATTATAACACTTTTATTGTTTCTTGGGCAATGTGAAAGTAGTCATGCCTTTATGTAACCCAAATAGAGATGAGTTTTCTTCTCTTTATATATTTGGCAAGAAGTTTCTTGGGATTTCCCTCTTGTTCTTCTGTCTTTTTTTTGTTGTTGTTGTAATTTTTGTAATTTATGTTCTCCAACATTAAGTCATATCGGACGATGAATGAAATGGGTGAAATGATGCTCGAATGAGCCCAGGGTTCATAGAGCTTAGAGTTACCCAACATTCCTCTTTCAGGATAAGGGAAAACCCCATAAAAAACTTTAGTCCAAAATTAGACTGACAAACTTTGGGAACTGTGGTGCTTCATTTAAGTGCTAGATGAGTTAATGTCAAAGCAAACGTTGGAACACACGCCCGTTGTGATTAACACAAAGAGTGGATCGGCATGCCATATTCTGCCATACTCTCACAAGGACACCAGCCATTTCTCTGATTTCACCAGCTGCGCAGATTATTCGTGCCACAAGGTCCTCTTCATATTCAATGGATGTTCCATACACTACAATCTTAATGTACCCCCACAAAAAGAAGTCAGGTGGAGCACGGTCAGGAGAGCATGCTGGCCAGGCAATGGGTCTACCTCCGCCTAACCAGTCATCAGATTATAATATAATTCCAGCACCGAAGTGTGCTGCTACCCCATTATGTTTAAATCACATGTCCTGTCCGATATGAAGGGTAATGTTTCCATTAGATCAGTCAAAACTTGCTGCAGAAATAATATGGTAATTGTGAGCATAAAGTCAGGCCGGCAGAATGTATGGTCCTATTAAGAAGTTATCCACAATACCAGACCACAAATTAACACCAAATCTCACTCAATGTGAACTCTGAAATGTAGCATGGGGACTTTTGAAGACAAATATAAGTTCCAACAGTTAAATAACTACTCACAATGAAAATTGCTTTATCTGTTAACATTATGTGGGATGCATGCAGTACATCATTTTCAATTTTGTCCACATACCACTTAAAAAGTAGCTGTTGCAGAGGATAGTCTTCAAGCCCCTTTGTGTGGACTTTTCAAGGAGAAAAGGTGGCAACAACATTTCCTGCAGAATTCTTCCAACATTGTTAGATGCAGCTGTCAAGTAATGGTGCAAGTTCTAGCTGAAGGATTGTTCTTAATGCACCACAACACATCTTCCTCGTTCTCAGATATCTGTACAGAATGCAGTTGTCCTTGACCTTCTGCTCGTATATCCAAGGAGAAATGGCTGGTGTCTTTGCAAGAGTATGGCAGAATATGGCACACCAATACACTCTTTGTGTTAATTGTAATGGGTGTGTGTTCCAATATTTACTTTCACATTAACTCGTCTGGCTCTTAAACGAAGCACCACAGCAAAAAACTTTCCTTAACAAAAAGTGTTTAAAATAATGTTATCTATCATCTCCTTAAGTTTGTTGGTCTTATTTTGGGACTTCCTGTATATTGTGCCAGGAACTTCAAAAAAATAATCTAGTTCTATTTAAAACCAACAATTTTATCTAATTATACAAAAATTTATTATATTTAAATTTGTAGAATTCTATTTACTGTCATTGGTAAGGTTTAATCAATGTAGCTCCTGGCATAGAGCAATATTACTTTTCCAAATCACATTTCCCTGAATAATTCGTTTTTAAGGAAGACTAATGGTCAAAACTCATGTTATTGTTTCACAGAAGCATGTGTGCATGTTTAATAATAACAATCTGACCTGAAAGAAAATTCATAGTGTTGCCTCTGTTCACAGTTTTTCTTGGGAATCTAAAATTTAACTAGGGTTAATGACGATTCCATGTGTTCTTTGAAGAGAATATATTGCATAAATAAAGCAATTTTAATAATATTTCATATATTACTTTTGTTTTGTAACTTACGCCCTCCAACGTTAAGTCATATCGGACGGTGAATGAATTGGGTGAAATGGTGCTCAAATGAGTCCAGGGTCCATGGAGCGTAGAGTTACCTGACATTCGCCTTGAAGGATAAGGGAAAACCCCAGAAAAACCTTAACCAGGTAACTCACCCTGACCGAGATTCGAACTCGGGACCTCTTGAACGTCAGGCAGACACGCTACCATCTACGCAACCGAGGCGGGCACATTACTTCAATGGTTTACATATATATTCAGGCCGACATTTATCTTCAGATTCTATTCAGAGATATTTTATATATTTATAATACTGCATTCAACATAATTACACTAGATATTGTAAACAATGTTAACTTTGTCTACAATGATCAGCACAAAATAGTTGATTAAGTACTGTATTCCAATAAGGAGAATACGCATTAGAAGCACTTGCAAACTTAGGAACCATGGCTTTACTTGTATGACATTTTCCAATATAACGACACAGCTTACATATCTCTTAGGAAATATTCAATCTTATATATGCTGCATAGGATACTAGCTATAAGCATGTACACTTTATGAATATATATTATTGTGTACTGCATACATGGTGTGTACCAACAGATCAACTTATATTGCTAATGAATTATTGGGAGAAAAAAGAATAAATAAATAAAAAGAGTTGCACATATTTAGCCATGTGATTTAAATGTAACTTAAACAGTACATAAAATTTCACTGTTGGAAAACTTTATATTAAGACCATTTTAAAAATCGCAAAATCTATGAATGAAAGTATCTGATATAGTGAGTTCTACTATTTTCATACAATAATTATTTGTTTCTTTTTTCCCCTGCATGTGTAACATTCAGTAAGAATAAGCAGGACATCGCAGCTTGTGTACAGAAAATTCAGGATAAACATTTATTATGGTAAATGTATGATAATAATAATTATCCACATTCTAATATCAATTTTCAGAAAATTAAAAAAGGGTAATCTTCCTACATAAGGGACCTTTTGGTTTAAAGATTCTGAAATTTTCATCTTGTATCCATAAAGCTTACCTGACATAAATGTGAAATTTGATACTTATTACAATTTTTATTTTTGGATTTATGCTGTTCAAAGAAACATATGTTCATTTGCACATACACCTCTTTGTAAATACACGGCGCTGGGACGGGTTTTCTCCAGGATCTCTGGTTTCTCCCGCCATCTCATTCCACCAGTGCTCCATCTTCATCTCATGTATCATCAGTGTCATCGCCTGCGGTGCCATATGTAGTAAAAGCGGGCATTAAACACTACACATTTCATTTCTTTGTAAATATTATGCTTTTACATTTAGGAACTTTGAAACAAACATTATGAGCTTAACCTCAATATAAATTTTTTAATATTCTTCATGAGTAAGGACTATGATACAATGAAGCACATCAACATTACCTGAGGATGTCAGGAAGGTTCTAATGAAGCGCATTCTAGGTAAACATTAGCAATATATGTAGTATGGAGTACTAGTTCAACTCAAAACTATATACATTTTTCAGTTTAGTGTAACATTTGTTCTGGTGCTGGAGAAAGCAAATATCTAAGTATTTAAGCTTATACTGTGTCATCAACATATGTCTCTGCAGCTGAGTTGGGATTTTACTAAATAGGAACAGTATTTGTGCATAGTGAGGAAAGAGGTTTGCAGTGATAACTTTTATTTAACATCTCAGAATGCAGTTTAGCTTTAAGTTTCAGTTAGAGTAATATGTGAAGTGGGCAGAATGGCAATAATATGCCTAATTATTCTATTCCACATCTAGTGCTTGTTTGTGACTCATATGTCCATATAGAAACTGTTCATTTTGTGGCTATTATCTCTACATATCTTTAAAAGATGTAGTGTATAAAACAAATCTACATACTTTAGATAAACTTGGATAATATTCACCAAGAGCTGAATTCATTCGCTCAGAGAAAACTAAGAAAAGTAAGGTACATAAGGAGACTCTAGAAATGTGTTAAAAAGAAGGCAAGAAGTATCTCCTTTAATGACATTAGTGACTATGTGACTTCTAAAGTGCTTATGAATTTATTAGTCAACTACTACTCTACCTTGCTAAGTAACAGGTAATCATACTGACAAGCAAGTAGGAAGCAGGAAGTGATAGCTGCAGAGATACATTAGATGAATGATCCAGTATTGTTTCTTTCTAGTGGCCCCATTCAGTGTTCACCTTCCTTCTTTTGTTTAATTTTCACCTAATATCTTTAATTAGGTACAGTTATTATTAAAATAACACTATGAGTCGACTGAGACACTCTGTACTTCACATACCACAAATTTTCTTTTAACACATTTCGAGTTCACTTGTAGGCATTATCAAGAAACCGTCAACTGGATAGAACTTTAGTGATCCAGTTGAACGTGGTTCTCTGGAGACAAGACATCTGGCGACACTAAGCATCATGAGGAAATTGCGGAGCTACGATAGGTAGCAAACACTGTTAATTAAAGCCAACATTTCCAAACTGAGGATGCGTAATGCTGACCAAATCACCTCCCCATATTAGTTGGATGGTCACCCACCTCAGCCTTGCATGAGGGTGTGAGGCCAGCAGTTGTGTTTGCCGACTCTGGCCCTCTTTAAAGTGGTCATTACACCATGGGTTACTAACATTTAAAAATCATAATTATTGGCTAATAATTGGACAATAATTAATATTGCATTGCTGTTTATAAACTTTTATTTTCAGATCACGTGATCAGCTCAAGTACTTAGAGATGAGTAATTTGTTTACATGTCTTAAACATATACAGAGGTATATGTTAAGGAGGCGCAAAGTTAAGGAGGGGTTGGCTATCTCGGCAGAGAGAGTCACTCTTAACCAAGATGCTGGGCTACAATTTAGTGCAGCATGGAATCCTGCATTAAAACTCGAAAAAGAAAGACTCAGGAAACACAGATTTGGCTTACTGAGCAGCGACCAGAGCAGCAGTGTTTTCTGAGAGGTCCGTCTCATTACACCATCGCGAGCCCGCTCGCTGATTGGTCCGCGTCATTTTCCTTGGCGACCACTATATATACATATATATATGGGTCGCCCCACCCCTAAGTCATTCAATATCCTGATGATGGGAGAGATGCACGCTCCCGAAACGTCGATGTCACAACATCTGCTTACCTGGCTCACAGCCCGAGAACATCTAGAACATATACAGATGTGTGTGCACTTATAAAGAACACTGGCATGAAATCACTTTTCCCATAATGTAGAAAAATTGGCATTAAAATAAGAAACAATTCTCGTACAGAATTAACATTCTTGTGTTACATACTGCAAGCCTAGGTTTGAATCTCAATTGTATCAAGCTTTACATTTAATCTGTGTTATTTAATTTAATTAAGTTTTTATTTCTTGATGCCCTTTAACCGCTGTGGTTCTCAGCATCCTATTCCATTTTGGGTATGAAAGACATATTAATTTTGCTCAGAGGCCTCTTTATAAGAGATGACATTCTGTTATATGCTGAAAGCTTTGTTATCTGTTATCTCCCTCAGAACTTAGAACAATAGGGACATTGAGGTTTCAGGTCCCTGAACTCCTTTCTGTTTTCATTTCATATTTCCATTTGCAATATAATATTATATATATTTTATAAGATATATTAAATATAATATGTCAGGTTAAAAGGACTTATAGAAAAATGAGGTATCACATTAAATAGTAACCACTTAAGAAAATGAGGAAACTTGTATGTCCTTCAAAAATGTTCTAAATCAAACAAAATCCATGACAGAATTACCTGCAGAAGATTTTAACATGAGTTATATTCAGGCACCTTGTATGTCATATGTAAAACTTTTTAAGTATTCTATTTCTATAAAATTTATGATAAACTAGTAGAAATGGAGGATTTTGTACATAATGTCAGGGAAAGCAGAATACAAGGTACATATTTAATACAAGTGATCTAGGTAATTAAATATTAATGTTACAGTGAAGGACATGTACAGAAGAAGTTTATATAATTAAGAAGTAAGTTGCATGAATTTCATTGAGCTAAACTTCCATGCATATTCCTCAAATTACACCAGGCTTCCCAACAAAATTTCCAATTGCAGTTCCAAGACAGATGCCTGCCAGTTTCTTCCTCTCCCAGTTGGCATATAGCCTGTTTATTAGGAAATAAAGTTTCTGCACATTTAACTTCACTTGCAGAAAGGGAATTTAACACTTCTTAGAATTTATTATTTGCCCCTCATTCATATCCTCAGGTCCACTGTAACAACAGCACTGAAGATGTGAATGAAAGTGTGCAAAACATATCATAAGGAGAAACAAAAAGATGAAGTGTTAGATTCATGGTGTGACTTAATATAACTTTTACTCATTCAAGTCCTATGATGAGGCACACTCATACAACTTAGTAGCGGCAATTAAATTGCATGATAAGTACAATCTGCCCACCACAATAAGACAAGGCAGAAGAATGTGTAACATAATCACTTTTACTGTCTGTATATTGTTTATGCTTGCCTTCCAGATATGATAAGGATGTTAGGTTCTGTAAAATATACAGTGTTGTCACATAACTCACCCATGCATAATACCGATACAATTACTGAAATTAGCATTACATCTGCCAGCATGAGTGACTCATACACACTTGCATACACTCTTCATAGCAAACAGATCCAGTACCAGAGCAGACAAACAGTTCAAATACCTCTCCATCTTCATGTCCCACTTGCCTTCTTGTGGTGGGCAGCTTTCACATGTGTACTGGCCTAAGAACAACAAATATCTGTGTTTTTAACAAGCAGGTGGTATTCAAAGATTTTACATTTTTCTTTAAAATACTAATGAACAGAAAAATATTGCTAATCATACCATGGGAGCAAATAGGAGTATGTGCCTGATACCTCTATAAAGTGACATGTCAAAATGAATCATGGTTTGCTATAAATGTGCTGTGTGTTAAATGGAAGGAAAACAAAAATGTTTATTTTGTAGAAAATGAAGCTAGCTATAGTAAAGCAATGAATATTATATAAATATAACATTTTGTCACACAAGCTTCACTTAACTTAAGAAAAAGATATTAATTCTTCTTTCTAATTGATCTTTTTATGAGTGTTTTCGAAATGCAAGTCACTAAAGCATTCCCTTTGATTTTTAAAGCCTGGTATAGATATGTTGATATTTTTGCGATTGTTCCTGATAAACAAATAAATGATGCTTTAAAATTACTAAATTTACAAGATAAAGCTATAAAATTCACATTAGAAACTGAAATTGATGGTTTTCTTCCTTTTTTGGATTTGAAAATAATAGGAAATAATAATAAATTGGATTTTGGCATTTATAGGAAATTACTCATATCGATAATTACATAAAAAATAAAAGTTTTAAACCTTTTCCACATAAATTTGCTGTTTGTAATAGTTTGATTTATAGATTAATAAATATACCCCTGAGAAAAGATGAATTTAATAAAGAATGTAAACATATTATTAATACTGCTTTAATTAATGGTTTTAATAAAGATTTTATACAAAAGAAGATTGAAAAATTTAAATATCAAAAAACTGTTCATGATATTTCTACCCTTAAAAAAATAAAAGGCAATTATAATTTTTAAAAATTTACTTACTATCCTTGGTTTAATAAACAATTTCAAAAAGTTTTTAAATAGTTTAGTATAACTTTGGTTCCTCAAAACAAATATAGTATTAAAAATTTACTACATTTCTCTAAAACAGATGAAATTCCTAATAATAAAAAATCTGGTATTTATTAATTTGATTGTTTAGATTGTGATAGAGTTTACATTGGTAAGATGAAACGTAATTTGGAAATCAGTACGAAAGAACATTTTCGTAACATTAAGTATAAACAAACTGATAAATCGGCCGTAGCAGATTATTTTGGGTTAGTTAACCATAATATAAAACCTGAAATCAAATTATTAAAACAATTAAATGTCCCGATAGATTTAATGGTCTGGGAAAAGATATTTATTTTAAAAAATAAAAATCGTGTAATGAATTTTGAAATACCAGCAGTTGATTCTGTTCTTAAGTTTGTTTCGTTTTCAGATTTTGGTGATACTGAAAAAACATAAGAACATAGTAATACTAAAAAAACAAAAGAACATAGTAATACTGAAAAAACAGAAGAACATAGTGGTTTCCTTAACAACGAATGTGTTTTCTCCTGTGGTTTTCCTTGACTGAAGATGCGGACAAGAGTTAATGAAATCAATATCAATTAGAAAAAAGAATTAACACCTTTTTCATAAGTTAAGTGAAGCTTGTGTGACAAATTGTTATATTTGTATATAAATGTTTATTTCCTGTGGATGAAACATAAAGCTGCTGACATGGGAGCATCAGACAAGCTGAGAAGAAGAAAAAGTCATTGTCAGATGCGGACAAGAGTTCGTGAAATTGATATCAATTAGAAAGAAGAATATCAATTAGAAAGAAGAATTAACACCTTTTTCATAAGTTAAGTGAAGCTTGTGTAACAAATTGTTATATTTGTATTTAGATGTTTATTTCCTGTGGATGAAACAAAAAGCTGCTGACATGAGAGCATCAGACAAGCTGAGAAGAAGAAAAAGTCATTCACCCAGACATGAAGTAAAGAAGTCAAACTTGAGTGCTAGAAGCAAGTATGTGGTGTTAATTATAAGATCAAGGAACAGCTTTGTTTCCTATAATGTGATGCGCAGTTAAACATGTGTCTTCAATTGCTTCACAAATGACTGCTAAGGAAAACTCCATTATATGGACTGTAGAATCATTTTGGTTTATTCTTTCCTTCAAAATGTAAAACTTCCACATTTCCTTATTAGAAGTTGATGTTCACTGCACTGATACTGCCAGCTGAAACATGCACCCCTTTTTCCAGTGCACTTTCTACTCCAGACATGTAAGAAAAAATGGAACAAAAAGATGTGTTGTATGCTAAAATGGGAAAAAAATAGCAAAAATACATGGCAACACAAAAAGTGCTGTGTTGCCTTGATATTCTTTCAGATCTACCATATCCAAAAATCAATAGACCATCAAAGTTTGGCGAGGTATTGCTTCCAGGATCTTACATGTAAAGCTTCAGGAAATAAATTATATTGGTTTATTTTACACAAACTTTTAAACATTTCAATGCACTTGCACAGTCATACAGGAATTTAAATCATATATCTGAGATAGCCATTAAAGTATTTAAATAAAGTTCCCTATCATCCGATAAGACTTAATGTTGGAGGATATAAATTTAAAAAAAAATTATTTGTATAGGTTAATCTCCCTAACCTGTTTGAATCAGAGATATTTTTTTTTTTTTTTTTTTTTTTTTTTTTTTTTTTTTTTTTTTTTTTTTTTTTGGTGATGTTGCCTGGCAATTTGAAGTCTGCTTTACCTTTTTAGTTTTCATTTGAAGTTACCCTATAAAACTGTAAATGATTATCTTGACCAATATGTTTTCATATAGTAGTTACTAGGTGCTAGATTTCTTTGATCTTTGAATATACATATATCTGATCATCCAGCATTTTATTATCTGGAAATTAATGCTAATTTTTTAATATGCTTTGGCACATTGCAAGGCCCATACTAATTTTCCACAACATAAACAAGAATATAAGCTTTTAACTTCTTGATCTGCTATTTATTTGAACTATATTATTAAGTTCCTTATTTGCTCTTAATAAAACTATATGCTTAACTGCATACCCTACTTCTTAGGGTTATCCCATAATGCCGTAGTGGAATTTCCACTTGCAGTGTAAGCAAATATAGATTTCGAGATTTAACTGTATTGGAACACCACAGTGAAGCGAAAAATTATTAATTTTTAGATGAGTCGTATTTATTACACATCTGCTTCACTTTCGTGTAATAAATACGACTCATCTAAAAATTAATAAATATAGATTTGATTCCTGGGTAAGGCATGAAGAGGATTTTTAAGTAGGGCATTGAGCCTAAGAAGGTTCTTAGATACCATCTGAGGAGGTTGGTCCCACAGACTGCATCCCAGTGGAATTTATTGACCACATGCTACCATGAACTGGGCAGCCATACAGCAGATCTTGGCCTAATTAGGCTTTTGCACCAGAGAGTTTGTTTATCTTTTTCAGTACCTCTTGTATTTTCTTATGTAATGAATAGGGTGGGAACTTTGGACACCAAAACATTGGAATGAGGCGGGTGCAGTTGCGAGACACTGACCTATGGAACCTCGCAATCCACCGCTGTCCTGATGTACCATCACGTTCCAAGGGAGGGTCTGAGGTGAGACTTCAAATATTGAAATGTGTGCTGCTTTAGGAGCAGCGGGAAAAGTTTCTGAAAAAAATAAACAAAGTCCCTGATGATACTAATAGTAATTGTGTTAAACAAAACTTAAAATCCATCTATTCAAACCTGTGTGAAGTGTGAAATTGTTTAAATAGCAACACAGATTCAAATATTAACTGTTTCAGTATGCTCCAATCACATCATGTGATGTAGAGAGAACATTCTCTCTATACAAAAGTATTTTGTCAGACAATAGAACAAGTTTCAAATTTGAGAATTTATCGATATATGTAGTTGTACATTGCAATAAAATTAATGAATATAATGAAAATGTAAACAATGTTATTTCAATAGGCCTGTGTATCTGTTCACAAAAGAGAGAATGAATGAGCTTATGGACTTTCTCATACTATTCACATATACGCGCTTTTCAAGAGCCTCTGTTTGTCGTTGAATGACTGTGCGTAACCAAGGTCAGTGTAGCGTGCTCTACAAACATCATTCTCTCACCCTCAGTCCTTTGTAAACAAACCTAATTCTATGGTCTCGGCATAGCAAACTTATTAGGTTCAGTGTATAAAGTTCTTGCCCTGATAATGAAACAAAATTTTAATGAGATAATACACTATATTATGGCTCTCTTGTATTAATAAAATTTGTATTTTCCTTATAATCTTACAGACTACATTATAGTTAAAAGATCGACAGTTACCATATACTAAGCCAATCCTCAACCCCAAATTTCTGTTTTTGTTGCCTTTTATTGTCTCATAGAGTATAATACCTCTAGCACTTAAGGAATGCAAGTAAGCTTCTGACTCACTTTATACAAGAAAAGAAACAACAGCAATAATACCAAAATATATAAGTATTATACTGCTTTGGCACTACAGACCTCGAGGGCCTGCAAACTTGACTGCCAGTCTCATGCCAAATTGCAAACGCAGCACTAAAACTTTTAGAAAATAAATAAGCATTAGGTTTACAAAGTTTAAACCATTTCATTAGTTTTCTAATTATTTCCCTTTAAAATCAACATATTTTTGCAGTTAATAAAACCAGTCCTTGGAACAATGATGACACCATTCTTGAAGTACTTCAGAAGTCATGTTTTTATTCTATTCCACTGCATTTGATGATGAAAATGTGATTTAATGTATTCTAACTTTAATTTTTGGAAACAAAAAGAAAACACAAGGTACTAATTCAGAGTTGTATGATGGAGATTCAGCTGTTAATTTTGATGAATGCAATGATGTGTTGTCATGATGTAAAATTACCTTTCCTTTTGGGCATTATTTATTAAGTTTTTCAAAAATTTGCAGCAAGCCGATATTTGTGTTCATTAGACTTTTGAAGCTTAAATTCTGTTTGTAAGATCTGTTGAGCTGACTGAGTTTTCTTTTCAGGGTCATTGCAATAAATCTGAGATTCATCCAGTGGCGGCTGGTGGATTAAATTATTGGTGGTGCACAAATGAAAAATAAAATACAGAGTAGCAGTGACTCACCTATTTATACAGAAACTCTTTTCTCCTCTCCTTAGACCTGGCGAATCTATTGATAACTTTTGCGTTGAAGTCATTGATCTTCATAACAAACTCCCTCTCAAGTGAAAGCATTCCTAATGCTGACAATCTGTCCTGTGACATTGTGTTCCTAAGGAAAGTTTTTACTCTTCTTAAAGTTGAGAAACAGCGTTCTGCTTAAGCGGTAGACATTGGAATAGTTAAAAGCACTCGCAGGAGTTTGACACATTCGCTGAATGTAGCACATAAATTGTTTTTCTTAATGAAGTCCATCAAGCACAAAGCGCCGGACATTCCACGAAATTCTACTCTACTGTAAATTACAGTCAGTTCTGTATGAATTTTTGTTCCAATGATAAAAGGATAGAACCTTATTGTTTCTCTAAGGGAATTTTCTGGAAATGTCTTATCATAGTCGGAGAAATTTTCTCGATGAAATAAAGTCGAGGCTACCAGATGCCCCGTGAAGCTAAATCTATCCTTTGCTTCTCTAAGAATAATGTCACAGACTTCAAGAGCTTCTCTTCTTTTCATATCATGATCTTCTATTCTTCTCCTCTTAATTACAGTTTCTTCGTGTTCCTCAATATCCACGCTATTTCTTACTTTTTGCACTTCTCTTTCAAATGCGTTTAGTTGGGCAAGGGCAAATATTGCATTGCAGTCTCGTTTCTGCAGCTGATTGTACAAAATGTCCACATGGGGCATGATCTTGTGGAAAAAAGACAGCCAGAATACAAAATTATCATCTCTGAATGTGGCCATAAACCCAGAAGCCTGAACAAGTGTTGTTTAACAGTGCTTTCTTCTGAATGACCTCCATGCATTTAATTAAATTCTCCCTGTGTTCGAAAATGGTATTGACGGTCCGTGAATGAAAATTCCATCGTGTTGGAACAGAACGTGGCAATCGTTTCTGCACAACTTCATCAAGCACAGCTGTTCTTTGAGGAGAATTTGAAAAAAATGTGCATATTCCTTGTAAATTGGCAAAAAATATCCTCACACTGGTGTTTACTGAGGTTGCATTCAGCATTATTAAATTAAGTTTATGTGCATGGCAGTGTATATAAAAAGCACAAGGATACTTCTCTTTCACAATTGCCTGAACACCGTGTTTCCTACCATCCATGACGGATGCACCATCATAGGTCTGTGCTATAAGTTTATTCGGGCACCCCGACAGTTGCAGATAAAGTTCAGATTTAATGACTGCGGCAAGAGAGTCTGCATCATGACCAGCAGGTCGAACAAAACTCCAAAATCGTTCTACGGGTGTGTCATTCACAAGATATCTGTAGATAATAACCATCTGATACACTGAGGAAACATCAGTGGTTTCATTTGCTATGACAGAAAGGAATTCTGCATCCTTAATCTCCTTCATTATTTCCTCTTGGCATACCTCTAACATACACTGAAGAATTTTGTTTTGTATAGTTTTTGAAGTGCCCTTAAAAACAGTTGCTTTTTCCATATGGCCCTTCAGGACACTATTAAGATCAGCGCTGAAATCTATTAGGCCTCGAAAGATGCCAGGGTTTTGTGATATATCAGATTCATCATGACCTCTCAAAGCCAGCTCAAATGAGTCGCAAAACCGTATACAGTTTATTATGATATTTAGGACATATCTATTCTGCCTAACTTTATCGTTATGCAGCTCTGTGTTCCTTCTGTATGCACTGTCCATTTGTGCAGCAATATTAATATTGCCATACACTGCTAAACTTAATGCACTTTTTATATGAGACGAAGAGGACTCATGCTTGTTAACACGGTCGTGCATGTGTTGTATGTCTTTCATTCCTTGCTTCACCCAGGAATCATCTCCTCCAAAGAGCAGGCATGGGAAACAGTATAAAGAGTTATTAACTTCACATCCACATAGCCAGTCGTGCTTCTTGTAAATGTCAGGGTTGAACTTCCTATTGAATGTTCTAGCTTTTGACCTAATCGTTTGAGTTATAGAAATGTTTGGTGTGGGCCTACCCATTCGTTTCACTTCAGATTTTTCTTCAGCACTCCGTTGCGAAAAGGGCTTTTCCAGTAAAGATTGCACGGTATTCATTCTATCAGAATTTTAAAAACATACAAAAACAACACCTCACAATAAGCACTATAAATAACATGTTAGAATACTCAGTTTAACCTTAAACAAAGCTTTCTCAAAGCACTGCGATCACGAAACCACACTACAGAACAAGCAGACACACAGAAGCTAAGTCTGAATGTCACGCTATAGCCGTTGCTAAGAGTAGGAGGAGCTAGGTTTATAAACCTCCATTTAAGCAATGCATAAGAAGCCACTCCCATCTCTTCACCTTCCCGCAACCCCCTCAGAGAGCCTACATTTGGGTGAAATCTACGGTTAACACTTCGCTTCAAACCTGGCGGCTCCTACAGCTAACCTCTGTTTATTTCGACTTCTGTGGTAATGGACAGCTACAGACGATAAGAGTAATTGAAACATGTTTGTATATAAAGCAATGCAAATAAGTACAGCTTTAATGTGCAAAATGCAACTGTTGTACATTGAAAATCAGTGGGTGTAGCGCAAACCTGCAACCTTATGGAGGAACCGCCCCTGGATTCATCACCAGTAACAATATTCCAAACCAACTTTGATGTGCCATTCTAAAATTTTCAGTGTCTCCCTTGTATACATGCCAGAGGTAGGCAGTCATCCAACCACTGTGAGGAGGTGATGTGGTCAGCATCACTGATTTCCCAGCCTAAAAGTTAGCTCATGACCAGAATCATGGCCCATCACAGCTCCTGCTTTCCTCATAATGCTCAGTGGGCACAGGTTCTATACTCAGGACTTACAATTCAAACCTCCACAGCTGGGTTTGAATCTAGACAAATTCTGCAGCTGGAAACCAGAGACCCACACTCTATCTCACAGCACCACATAAAGGAAATAAGCGTGATACAATGCTAGAAAAAATTAACAAAATTTCATAGTTGCAATGTGAATGATCTGATTTTGCTGTCTCAGATTCATCTGTATTTTTCATTCAATCAGTAATGGGGATATTCTGTCTCTATAGTGACCACAGATTCCAAACTTGATTCACAACAAAGTGCACATATAACGTGTGGAAAGTAGCAGAATCTGTAACAATACAGCTGTAGTGCAATCTAATATAATGTTATTAAATTTTAGATGAGTCGTATTTCTTACACATCTGCTTCACTTTCGTACCTATTTTGAGGACATGTTTCGCAAATCTTCGTTTGCATCTACGGCTCTTGTGCGACTGACGCTAGATCCAGCGGTGTGGGCAATTCTGGGGTTGTTGCTGCCATCTGTTGATTTTGTGATGAACTGAAATGTGGGATTCTCTTCTAGCGGGATTTCAAAGTTCATTAGTTGGTTTTTATGTTTTTCTATGTATATCCTCTCCCATATGACGAGTTCACTATGTTTTTGTACGTATTTTAGTAATTCTGTGCTATCTTCAATTTCATGATTTTCAGACCAGAAATGAGCTGCTATTGCGGACTTATCAATATTTTTGTATCTTAAGTGCCTGAAGTGTTCTTTCTTTCTAGTGCCTATGTTTCTTTTTGTCCTCCCTATGTAAATTTTTTCACAGTCTTTACACTTAATCTTGTAAATGCCTGACTTTTCCTCTGGTTTTATCTTATCAGTATTATTACTGTGAAGTAGGTTTTTAATGTTGTAATTGTTTTTTGGTGCCAATGTTATATTGTATTTCTTGAATATTTTTTGGAACTTTTTTGTGGCCTAGGGGTGGTAAGTAAATTTAGCAAATCTAATTTCTTGTTTTATTGGTGTGAGAGCTGTGATCTGTTTTAATTTCTTTTGAAGTTTGAATAATTTTAGTTTTTTATCTACAAGGTTTTTTCCATATCCATTTTTAATTGCAGTTTTTAAGATTTGATGGTATTCGTTTTGATATTCTTGCTGGCTGAGAGGTAGATTTACTAATCTGTGTGTCAGACTGTTGATGGTTGCATGTTTGTGTGGAATTGGGTTGAAACTATTTGCTTTGATGTAATTATCTGTGTGTGTTGCTTTTCTATGAATGCCAAATTCTAGTTTTTCATTGCCTTTTTTGATTTTAAGGTCTAAAAAAGGTAGAGTACAGTCCTCTTCAGTTTCTACTGTGAATTGTATGCTGGGTTCTTGCAGGTTGAGTAGTTTCAAAGCATCATCTATTAGTTTGTAGGGCACTATTGCAAAGATGTCGTCTACGTATCTGTACCATGTTTTAAACATATGAGGGAAGGCTTTAGTAATATGTGTTTCGAAAAAGCTCATGTATAGATTGGCCAAAAATGGTGATAGCGGGCTTCCCATAGCTAGTCCTGAAATTTGTTTATAATATTTTCCATCGAAGACAAAATAATTTTGATGTATACATAATTCAGTCATTGCCAGATATTCTTCTATTGCATTGGCATCCAGGTTTATAGAATTTAGCCATTTTTTCAGTTGAATCAAAAGTTTGTCTAATGGAATGCTAGGGAAGAGGGAGCGGACATCAAAGGATACTAAAGTGTCATGAGGTTTTGGTTTAAGATTTTGAATTTTTTCTACCAGGTCTAAAGAGTTTTTTATACTCAGAGTATGGAATTGTGGAAAGGACTGAAATTTTTTGGTTAGCCATTTTGCCAGAAGGTAAGTAGGAGTGTTTATATTATTTACAATGGGTCTCATGGGTATGTTGGGTTTGTGTATTTTAGGCAAACCATATATTCTTGCAAGGGTAGGGTTGTCTGGTTTGATAGTTTTTTGTTCTGTAGTTGTTAAAATTTTACTATTAATGATGGTAAAATCAAAAAAGGCAATGAAAAACTAGAATTTGGCATTCATAGAAAAGCAACACACACAGATAATTACATCAAAGCAAATAGTTTCAACCCAATTCCACACAAACATGCAACCATCAACAGTCTGACACACAGATTAGTAAATCTACCTCTCAGCCAGCAAGAATATCAAAACGAATACCATCAAATCTTAAAAACTGCAATTAAAAATGGATATGGAAAAAACCTTGTAGATAAAAAACTAAAATTATTCAAACTTCAAAAGAAATTAAAACAGATCACAGCTCTCACACCAATAAAACAAGAAATTAGATTTGCTAAATTTACTTACCACCCCTAGGCCACAAAAAAGTTCCAAAAAATATTCAAGAAATACAATATAACATTGGCACCAAAAAACAATTACAACATTAAAAACCTACTTCACAGTAATAATACTGATAAGATAAAACCAGAGGAAAAGTCAGGCATTTACAAGATTAAGTGTAAAGACTGTGAAAAAATTTACATAGGGAGGACAAAAAGAAACATAGGCACTAGAAAGAAAGAACACTTCAGGCACTTAAGATACAAAAATATTGATAAGTCCGCAATAGCAGCTCATTTCTGGTCTGAAAATCATGAAATTGAAGATAGCACAGAATTACTAAAATACGTACAAAAACATAGTGAACTCGTCATATGGGAGAGGATATACATAGAAAAACATAAAAACCAACTAATGAACTTTGAAATCCCGCTAGAAGAGAATCCCACATTTCAGTTCATCACAAAATCAACAGATGGCAGCAACAACCCCAGAATTGCCCACACCGCTGGATCTAGCGTCAGTCGCACAAGAGCCGTAGATGCAAACGAAGATTTGCGAAACATGTCCTCAAAATAGGTACGAAAGTGAAGCAGATGTGTAATAAATCTAAAATTTAATAATTTTTCGCTTCACTGTGGTGTTCCAATACAGTTAAATCTCGATATAATATAATGTTATTTGTTCCTGATCACAATAGTGCACAGAAAAAACATTTATAAGATATAATATTTTCTTCACGATTTGTTCAGTGCTATTCACATTCATTTTATTTTATTTTAGACTTACCAAAAACTTAAACAATATATAAAGCAGAGGTGTTAATATGTATCTCAACATGCTATAAAACATAATTCATTCTAAAATAAAAAATTTTAAAGTATAATAAAAAATACATTTCTGAGTCACAAACTACAGAGGAGAATTGGAGAAATATGCATTTAGTCCAAATGTGGAAAATATGCCTTCTGATAAGAATGTTTCTTATTTTGATAGCCCTAAATCAATATATGCCACCATTTGTTTCAAATAGCACTCCTTCCTATTATAAAATTGCTTCAAAATACAGAGTTTGGTTCGGAAAGTGACTAAGATAAAATAAACAAAATGCATCATTTTACAAAAGTGAAGAATTGCTTGTAACACTTTGTACATACATGTTTTGACTGCTGTGTTTGCATTCTGTGAACTAGAAATACATGCATTGCTGCCAAACAGCATCACACATGCCTTCCTTGGGTCTTGTTAGTAATATTATGTCATCTCAGTGCGTAGGCTTCGGCGGCCGGTGTCCATTGTAACTGGGTCTTCCGGGTAGGACCGCATCTTTGATGTTCCTCTGGTCAATGTTTCGTCCCAACTATCTGGGGCTTTTTCAGGATTTCTTCTTCCCTGACAGCTCCATAGCAACTGTGCCGGTGGAGGCGATGCGCATTTATTTATCCCTCGGAGGTTCTGGCGGTCCGCCCGCCCACTTACTCCTATTGGCTGATGCTGTGCCCAATCTGTGTGGGCTTATCAGTGTCTGCCAGACAGTGTGCAGAGGTCTGCCGTTGTCTCTATTTAAGCTATTATGTGTTTTGAATATTTCAATGCTTTATCTAATCATTCTTTGTCTATAGCTATTACATTTAGCCACCCATTTCACTTGATCAAAATCTATATGGTGTCCTGATATTTTGATCAAGTGAAATTGGTGGCTAAATGTAATAGCTATAGACAAAGAATGATTAGAGAAAGCATTGAAATATTCAAAACACATAATAGTTTAAATAGAGACAACGGCAGACCTCGGCACACTGTCTGGCAGACACTGATAAGCACACGCGGATTGGGCACAGCATCAGCCAATAGGAGTAAGTGGGCGGGCCGACCGCCAGAACCTCCGAGGGATAAATAAATGCGCATCGCCTCCACTGGCACAGTTGCTACGGAGCTGTCAGGGAAGAAGTCCTGAAGAAGACCCACATAGTAGGGACGAAACGTCGACCAGAGGAACATTAAAGACGCGGTCCTACCCGGAAGACCCAGTTACAATATTATGTCATGCTAAATGAACAAATGATGAAAATGAATCTGCTTACCTGAAGTCTGAGATAGGGAAGCATTAATAGTAGGTTTGCATAAGTATTACATCATAGAAAAGGAAATAATTGTTGTAGGCAAAAGTCAAAGTACCAGAAAGACTAAAATTGTAGAAAATGGAGAGAATCAAAGAAGTAAAGCTGGGGTAAATAATAGCTTCTCTCAGTAAAAGGTATTTGCATAATGATTATCATGATGATAAATCTTATTATTATAATATTTTAAGTTAATGGTGGAATTAATCATTTCTTCACACTAGCCCATAGACATCCCATAAGGGCAAAGGCCTCCTGTTTGCTCAGGGACAAGCTCGTAATTATGATTATGCTCCAAAGGTGAGCGAATCCTTGAGAGCTTTGTCTTGTTAATTTTTCTTCTTTTCTCTATTCTTATTTTCCAATATTTTATCATTTCTACTCCACTTGTCCACCAAACACTTCTGCACTGCACTTTTCACATATTGCACTCACTATCATTGTCTTCTTGTCCCGGTTGGTACTTGTTGATGCTGCGCGTGCGCGTGCGCGTGTGCGTGCGCGTGCGCGTGCGCGTGCGCGTGCGCGTGTGCGTGTGCGTGTGCGTGTGCGTGTGCGTGTGCGTGTGCGTGTGCGTGTGCGTGTGCGTGTGCGTGTGCGTGTGCGTGTGCGTGTGCGTGTGCGTGTGCGTGTGCGTGTGCGTGTGCGTGTGCGTGTGCGTGTGCGTGTGCGTGTGCGTGTGCGTGTGCGTGTGCGTGTGCGTGTGCGTGTGCGTGTGCGTGTGCGTGTGCGTGTGCGTGTGCGTGTGCGTGTGCGTGTGCGTGTGCGTGTGCGTGTGCGTGTGCGTGTGCGTGTGCGTGTGCGTGTGCGTGTGCGTGTGCGTGTGCGTGTGCGTGTGCGTGTGCGTGTGCGTGTGCGTGTGCGTGTGCGTGTGCGTGTGCGTGTGCGTGTGCGTGTGCGTGTGCGTGTGCGTGTGCGTGTGCGTGTGCGTGTGCGTGTGCGTGTGCGTGTGCGTGTGCGTGTGTGTGTGTGTGTGTGTGTGTGTGTGTGTGTGTGTGTGTGTGTGTGTGTGTGTGTGTGTGTGTGTGTGTGTGTGTGTGTGTGTGTGTGTGTGTGTGTGTGTGTGTGTGTGTGTGTGTGTGTGTGTGTGTGTGTGTGTGTGTGTGTGTGTGTGTGTGTGTGTGTGTGTGTGTGTGTGTGTGTGTGTGTGTGTGTGTGTGTGTGTGTGTGTGTGTGTGTGTGTGTGTGTGTGTGTGTGTGTGTGTGTGTGTGTGTGTGTGTGTGTGTGTGTGTGTGTGTGTGTGTGTGTGTGTGTGTGTGTGTGTG
This sequence comes from Mantis religiosa, assembly GCA_030765055.1. Classification (NCBI taxonomy): domain Eukaryota; kingdom Metazoa; phylum Arthropoda; class Insecta; order Mantodea; family Mantidae; genus Mantis; species Mantis religiosa. The sequence continues at coordinate 119,185,009 of CM060950.1, forward strand.
TGTGTGTGTGTGTGTGTGTGTGTGTGTGTGTGTGTGTGTGTGTGTGTGTGTGTGTGTGTGTGTGTGTGTGTGTGTGTGTGTGTGTGTGTGTGTGTGTGTGTGTGTGTGTGTGTGTGTGTGTGTGTGTGTGTGTGTGTGTGTGTGTGTGTGTGTGTGTGTGTGTGTGTGTGTGTGTGTGTGTGTGTGTGTGTGTGTGTGTGTGTGTGTGTGTGTGTGTGTGTGTGTGTGTGTGTGTGTGTGTGTGTGTGTGTGTGTGTGTGTGTGTGTGTGTGTGTGTGTGTGTGTGTGTGTGTGTGTGTGTGTGTGTGTGTGTGTGTGTGTGTGTGTGTGTGTGTGTGTGTGTGTGTGTGTGTGTGTGTGTGTGTGTGTGTGTGTGTGTGTGTGTGTGTGTGTGTGTGTGTGTGTGTGTGTGTGTGTGTGTGTGTGTGTGTGTGTGTGTGTGTGTGTGTGTGTGTGTGTGTGTGTGTGTGTGTGTGTGTGTGTGTGTGTGTGTGTGTGTGTGTGTGTGTGTGTGTGTGTGTGTGTGTGTGTGTGTGTGTGTGTGTGTGTGTGTGTGTGTGTGTGTGTGTGTGTGTGTGTGTGTGTGTGTGTGTGTGTGTGTGTGTGTGTGTGTGTGTGTGTGTGTGTGTGTGTGTGTGTGTGTGTGTGTGTGTGTGTGTGTGTGTGTGTGTGTGTGTGTGTGTGTGTGTGTGTGTGTGTGTGTGTGTGTGTGTGTGTGTGTGTGTGTGTGTGTGTGTGTGTGTGTGTGTGTGTGTGTGTGTGTGTGTGTGTGTGTGTGTGTGTGTGTGTGTGTGTGTGTGTGTGTGTGTGTGTGTGTGTGTGTGTGTGTGTGTGTGTGTGTGTGTGTGTGTGTGTGTGTGTGTGTGTGTGTGTGTGTGTGTGTGTGTGTGTGTGTGTGTGTGTGTGTGTGTGTGTGTGTGTGTGTGTGTGTGTGTGTGTGTGTGTGTGTGTGTGTGTGTGTGTGTGTGTGTGTGTGTGTGTGTGTGTGTGTGTGTGTGTGTGTGTGTGTGTGTGTGTGTGTGTGTGTGTGTGTGTGTGTGTGTGTGTGTGTGTGTGTGTGTGTGTGTGTGTGTGTGTGTGTGTGTGTGTGTGTGTGTGTGTGTGTGTGTGTGTGTGTGTGTGTGTGTGTGTGTGTGTGTGTGTGTGTGTGTGTGTGTGTGTGTGTGTGTGTGTGTGTGTGTGTGTGTGTGTGTGTGTGTGTGTGTGTGTGTGTGTGTGTGTGTGTGTGTGTGTGTGTGTGTGTGTGTGTGTGTGTGTGTGTGTGTGTGTGTGTGTGTGTGTGTGTGTGTGTGTGTGTGTGTGTGTGTGTGTGTGTGTGTGTGTGTGTGTGTGTGTGTGTGTGTGTGTGTGTGTGTGTGTGTGTGTGTGTGTGTGTGTGTGTGTGTGTGTGTGTGTGTGTGTGTGTGTGTGTGTGTGTGTGTGTGTGTGTGTGTGTGTGTGTGTGTGTGTGTGTGTGTGTGTGTGTGTGTGTGTGTGTGTGTGTGTGTGTGTGTGTGTGTGTGTGTGTGTGTGTGTGTGTGTGTGTGTGTGTGTGTGTGTGTGTGTGTGTGTGTGTGTGTGTGTGTGTGTGTGTGTGTGTGTGTGTGTGTGTGTGTGTGTGTGTGTGTGTGTGTGTGTGTGTGTGTGTGTGTGTGTGTGTGTGTGTGTGTGTGTGTGTGTGTGTGTGTGTGTGTGTGTGTGTGTGTGTGTGTGTGTGTGTGTGTGTGTGTGTGTGTGTGTGTGTGTGTGTGTGTGTGTGTGTGTGTGTGTGTGTGTGTGTGTGTGTGTGTGTGTGTGTGTGTGTGTGTGTGTGTGTGTGTGTGTGTGTGTGTGTGTGTGTGTGTGTGTGTGTGTGTGTGTGTGTGTGTGTGTGTGTGTGTGTGTGTGTGTGTGTGTGTGTGTGTGTGTGTGTGTGTGTGTGTGTGTGTGTGTGTGTGTGTGTGTGTGTGTGTGTGTGTGTGTGTGTGTGTGTGTGTGTGTGTGTGTGTGTGTGTGTGTGTGTGTGTGTGTGTGTGTGTGTGTGTGTGTGTGTGTGTGTGTGTGTGTGTGTGTGTGTGTGTGTGTGTGTGTGTGTGTGTGTGTGTGTGTGTGTGTGTGTGTGTGTGTGTGTGTGTGTGTGTGTGTGTGTGTGTGTGTGTGTGTGTGTGTGTGTGTGTGTGTGTGTGTGTGTGTGTGTGTGTGTGTGTGTGTGTGTGTGTGTGTGTGTGTGTGTGTGTGTGTGTGTGTGTGTGTGTGTGTGTGTGTGTGTGTGTGTGTGTGTGTGTGTGTGTGTGTGTGTGTGTGTGTGTGTGTGTGTGTGTGTGTGTGTGTGTGTGTGTGTGTGTGTGTGTGTGTGTGTGTGTAATTTACGTCCTCCAACATTAAGTCATATTGGACGATGAATGGAATGGATGAAATGATGCTCAAATGAGCCCAGGGTCCATAGAGCTTAGAGTTACCCGACATTCATCTTTCAGGATAAGGGAAAACCCCGGAAAATGTCTTATCCAGATAACTCACCCTGACTGAAATTCAAACTCTCCATACTTCTGTGTTTCTTGCCTCTCTTGTCAATTGACTTCCCACTTTGGTTCTGAAGTAGTCTGCCCATCTGGTTCTTTGGAGCCCTGTATTTCTTTGTCCTTCTCTTGAATCCCACATTGTCATCCGGTGTGTCCATTTCTGATGATCCAGTGTGATACATGTCCACCCAATTTCCATTTTAGGCATTCCGCCCCATTTACTATATCACACATTCTTTTTTACCACATTTCACCCTATAAATGCTAAACTCTTCTTAGTTCTTCATTCCTAATTCTGTTCCTTGGTGAAATGTTTAGGATTTTTTGCTCCATTCTCCATTGATACATCTGTAGGCTGCTTTTCCAGGGTTTTTTTTTTTTTTTTTTTTTTTTTTTTTTTTTTTTTTTTTTTTTTTTTTTCCCTAGGACCATGTTCAACAATCATAAAGAAATGTTGACATGACACATTTACCTAGGATTTTTGCTTTTTTTTTTGTCTCTTATCTGAGAGCAGGAACTTGAGTGGCCAAAATTTGTTTCATGCTAATTCTATTCTGCATTTGATTTCACTCTCTGTGTGCTTGTTCAGGGAGATGCTTTGTCCAAGATACACATACTGCTGTACATATTTGAGTAGTGATTGGTGGACTTGAATAGGGTCTTCTGTTCCGTTAGTCAATACTTTCGTTTTTGTGGGATTCACTGTGAGGCCTACTTCGCTGCTAACTGATCATTTCTTCTAGCATTTTTGCTGGCCTTGCTATTAGAGTAACGTCATCTGCAAATCTGAGATGTGTCAGTTTTTGAACATTTATATTTATTCCAGGCTATTTACTATACTACTTTTATAAAAATAAATACAGAGGATACTGAGAAGACTTTCTGATTTATTTTTACATACTAGTTTTAAAAAGGTAGCAAGAAGTATTAAGTTATCTTCTTGCATCACACTTCAGATACAGGGATAAAGATGCATATGTAATAAAGTTTAGCCATCTCTCTAAACCATTCATACTCGATTGAAATGAAGAGCTACATTTGGGCCACACTGTGGCCAAGCAATTTGACCGTTTGACTCTCACCAAGGTGGGATTCGATCCCAGGCGACTATATATGAGATTTGTGGTGGACAGGTTTTCCCCAGGATCTCCAGTTTTCCCCGCCATCATTTCACCAATTACTCCCCTTTCATCCACTTTACCCTTATTCCGTTCTTTTATTTCTCTCCCTCTCATTTCAGGCATTTTGCTGATCACCCATTCTAGATTTCTCTATCTGATCAAGAGTTGTGATGCTCAACCCACACCTGATGGCATAAGGGGTAGAGGGCCAAGAATCACCTAACACCACTATAGTGGCATCACTAGGGAAGTTAAAGAAGAAAAAGAACTACATTTGAATGTAAACCTTAGGTTCTGGATTTAACATTTCAAACAGAAACAATAAAGTAAAGATGGAGAATGTTGATGAGTTTTTACAGAAGAGTTTTTGGAGTAAATGTAAGTGTAAGTCTAAGCTCCAGTTTTATGTGAAGGTTGTTGATGAATAGTCTGCATTCTATAGCAAAAACCAGAATTAAGAAGAATTTGACTGTTTGGAACAAAAGCTAGCATTGTTTAAATATGAAATAACAATTGTTTCTGTTTAAAGAAACATTGACAGAAAAAATGGAAAAACAAATTGAGCACTCACTTCTTTTTTCTCAAGGAAAAGGCAAAAAGCAAAGTATGAGACTACTTGAGCAAGTAGAACTGAAATTGATTATTAAATTATTGTAACTTAATGACAACACGATGTTCTGTTAAACTCACTTTATTAGTAATTTGGTCACTTTACAATTTGTCACTTCATTTTATATAATATTTGACATACAATATTCATACCATATTCCCCAATTTACAAATATTAACATAGCACCAATTTAACACTTATTTTAAATGATGATGATGATGATGATGATGATGATGATGATGATGATGATGACAATGACGATGACGATGATGACAACAGTTTTTCCATTTGAGGGAACTATATCAATGGAAAGGAGGGAACTGTTTGGCAAAGCCAACTTTCTATATGAATGCATACTTTTTCAGGTAGTGGGAGGGAACCTCCATACTAATATATTGTTAAAATGAACCATGGTTAAGAAATATGCAGTATGGGTCTAATAAATGAAAATGTTGGATGGGTTATATGCATACAGTTTGTCCATCAGCTCATGGCTTTTGACAGGAATGCAACGAGCCAGCACATCAATAAACGATTCTAGGAATTCAACAATATCTGAAGCTGGAGTTGTACGTCTGGCTGCACTTGTTTCAATATTGCCAACCTCAGAATCTGCATTTATGCTAGATTAAAGCAAAGAAGTTCCTAAAATATCGAAACTTACGTGCCTTTTGATCCATGCAATGTATTTAGCTTATGAAACAATACACTCACCTCAAACAAGTGGAGTAGCCAGCTCTTCTTCGGAGCCAGACTTATTTTCACTACAGGAGGAGGAAGAAGCAGAATCACTGTTGTCATCTCCCAGCAAAATCACAATGCTGTCTGTGATGTTTTCAACTATACCGTCTTTCTCCCAGTATCCGTTTTCTAATTTTTCCACATGTGCGCAAAAACCCTGCCAGTCTGTTTCAGTCATGCATTATATCATGCAGTTTCTGAAGGGATAACTCACCTGTTACAATTCTTCCTCTAACTATTCCTTTTATCTTGGCCCAGGATAGTTCTATGAGATTTAGATCACACATATATGGAAGCAGGGAAACGACAGTGTGGCCCAATGAAACCAAAAATGCATCCACTTTAAAAACCTTCTCTTTAGGTTTCTTGGTTTCAATGAACTTATAATGATCTGCTTTATGCATAGAACTGTCACACTGGACCCCTTTGTTCCACAACCACACTATCATAACAGATTTCACAGCACTCCTAGGTGGAGTTTGTTCACCTCTACACTGTGATAAGGTGCATTGTCCAACACTACAACAGAAGGAGGCAAATTGGTAGCCAGCTTTGGTTGAACCCATTTTTCAAATTCCTTTCACAGAAGTGTTGAAAACAGTGTTGTTGTAATAAATTAGATTTAAAGGGAGTCGATTATTGACACTAAACAACAGTTACTTTTAAATTAGATCATATATCATTAGATCACACATTCTGCATTGTTCAAAGTTTACATGGTGCATTTGTCCATGGTAGTCACCTGCAGCTGTTCCAGCCTTGTAAATGAAAAGAGAATTTTCCAGGAACCCATTTACACTACCTGCATGAACTATTATGAGCCTATTCCCTGCACTAGTACTTGCATGAATGCCGAATTCCTCCTCACTTTGCCAGCACTTGTCGAATGTGATATTACTATCCACCCAGATACTTCTTCCACTTTCTCACAAATGTTTTATTTTAATGAGATAATTGTGTCTCCAAGCCACATCAGGACGTTCTATAAGTATCTTTCTTTTATTCCGACATTTCCTCCATTTAAAGCCCATTTCTGAAATTACTTTCTAAAGAGAACTTCGACCCCATGGAAAATTTATCTTCTCTTGAACAATGGGCATCAATTTATTTATAGTGAGAACACACTTCTCAATAACATAAAAGTCATGTATAATTCTTCGAATCATATACCTATCAAAATCATCAACATTCACTACAGAGTGTGCAGGTCTTGTTTTCCGGTGTTTCCCCGGAGTCGTTAGAAAACTCTTTTCACCATTTACACTTAAATCTTGCACCTGTTTGTGAACTCTTGTGATAGTTCTTTCAGAAACTTCTGTATAAACAGCAGCTCTTGCAGTTGCTTGACTTAAAGGAAGTTTTATATACTTATTCCTAGCTTCCTCATCACAACTCTCACTTTCCTAATTATTTTCTGACCCTGAGAATGTAACACTCTTTTTTTCTTAAATTTAAAGGGAGTCGATTAATGACACTAAACAACACTTACTTTTAACACCCCGTTAATTTTTAAGTAACACCCCGATTTGTCCGGAAAATAGTCAAACAAGGCAAAGGAAATCAACAACAAAGGGCTGCTGAGAAAAAAGTTTTAAAACTTGAAATTAATAAACAATACAAAAATTTGGATGATATAGAATCAAAACTTTACCAACTTCATTCCGTTTTAACGAAAGCGCTGGGAAACGCAATGTGGGAAAACTTTGAACAAAACTATTTGGCAGTCCTAAGCAAGAAAATGAAAGAAAAAACCGTAAAACTAAAATAAAAACTGACTAATTTGTGCAACATGTCTTCACACCGAAATCATACTGGGAAAAAGTTAAAAAACATTGGAAATAGCAACATAAGTCGATCAGCAATCGTTACAAACAAAAGTGAAATAAGTAGCGTAAACACAAAAACAAGCACGCAAATCTTTGAAAAACCAGAAACATTTAAAAGTAAGTGTTTTTTAGTGTCATTAATCGACTCCCTTTAAATTTAATTTACTATAACAACACTGTTTTCAACACTTCCAAGAAAGGAACTCTTTTTCTCGTTACTTCTGACATGACACTAGTGACATGACACTAGTGACATGTGCAATTTTACATTTGAAACTAAGAGAAATTAGCAAGTGTTTAGTCAATAGTGTGAATAACACTGCAGGTTAGTGGGCAACATAAGCAGCAGACAGTGCTCGTGAGGATATTTACAATACTCAGGTTACGCTACTCAGAATGTATCTCCTCTCCCCCTCATACATCTAATGCCATGAGCTGGTGGACGAACTGTAGGTGACCATTGTTTTCTGAAACTTGCACTAATATATTTCTTTCCATGGGGACACCTTAATTATTTCTATATACTATATCAAATAATTTTTACCACCAAAACACAATTTATTGTAAAGGATTTGAGCTTTTTAGGAAATGAAGGATTTCATTGCACTTTTAGTTTTTAATACTTCAGCCAGTGGTGAAGCATGGCATGTCATTTAGGGAAGCTGCTCCTGTATATCTGCAACTAATGGACTTGGGTTCCACACTTGTTGCACACAGTTAGTGCTTCCATAAACATCATACCATGCTTCGCCCCTAATTCAGCAGTGTGCTTCTATCACATGAGTCACTATCACTTAATACATGTATGGATGTCTTTTAGCATTACATAACAAATGCCCACTCATGCCTATCTAGAACAGTTTCTTCTGTTTACATGTATTCTGTGTGCTGCTTAGTGGCCAGTGATCTGCATATCCTATTAAATAGCTTTGCTCATTGCTTACCTCTCAATTAGGAGCCAAATAATATTATAAATGCTATTTCTGTTTCTTTCCAGATAATCAAGACTTCTTCAGATCCTCAGTTACCACCAGTTAGGCTTTTACCACCACCTGTAGTAAGGTTTGAGTGGGCAAAATATAATATAACTCTACCGTCAGAAGGAAGCATGATGAAATCAATTGAAAATGATGTAGCAGTAGAAAATTATGAAAATAAGAATGATTTAGAGAGAGAAAGGGAAAGCCTGAGGAAGAAGAAAAAGAGAGCAGTAGAACAGATTCAAAGAGCTGCAGCGAGAGATATTAGAGTTATACAAGGAGAAAAAGAGCTCAAAGGGAAATACAGATTTTTAGCAGATGGCCTAGCTGACAGAAATGAATGTGAAAAGTTAATGGAATTAGCCCAGGTAAGAACTTTTGATATCTTTAAGAAAAGCAACATTTTATACATCATATAGTATTTTGAATGGTATAGACACTGATATAGTTTTTGTAAATCTCAGAAATTTCTAGAGTTGTCCTGTGGTTCATCTCCCATATTTATAAGTACCAGCAGTAGGTTGTTTCCTAAATCAATATCTGTTTTTCATGGGAAGCCATAAAGGCAGGAGTTCCTAAGGGCAACATTTTGAGGCTAATGCTTTTTCACCATACATATTGTGCTAGTGACATAACAAATACCAGCTTTATGCAAATAGTTCCTATGTTATTTATGCATATTGATACATGATCTATCATGGCCCTGGTCATTTAAAGAGTTTATTATGTCTAACAGCTCAACTTTTTAAAGCCTCTTTTTTCCAGTGTGTAAGGACTATGATACAATGAAGCCCTTCTTATTCTTTAGAGCTTGAAGATTAATTTGCATATAATACATAATCTTTTTCACATTATTTCATAGTGTTTTTATGTTTAAAAATACGTTGCAATGGTCAACAAGACAGTGAACTGACATAAAATATTAGAAAGTTTGTAACTCTAAGAAATTGTATGTGAGACAACGTAGTATGAATGTTTTAAAACTAAAGAAGATGAGATAGAAACATATCATAAGATATTATAGAGTTTTTTTGATGGATAGAGTCAACCTGAAAAATTCAATGCCATGCCCAGGATTTGAACCATGGATCTCCTGGTTTCCGTCCAGTCACTCTTAACCTTTGAGCTACCATGGCCAACGTGCTGTCCTGACATTAAATTCTCCATTTGACTCATATATTTCCCCGGTAGACCACTAGGGGCTTTCGCATCTGAGATACACCATTTGTGGCGACTTACTATTGTAAGTACTTGAGTCCCAGGCTTCATCATTTAACTTTTATTATTTTAGTTAATTGATGAAAATTAATCATTTCTCCACACTAGCTGTACATAGGCTAAGATTTTTGATGGATAGAGTCAACATGAAAAATTCAATGCCATGGCCGGGATTTGAACCACGGATTTCCTGGTTTCCGTTCAGTTGCTCTTAACCTTTGAGCTACCATGGCCAACGTGCAGTCCTGACATTAAGTTCTCCATTTGACTCATATATGCACAGGAACTTTTTTCTAAAAATGCTCATTTTGTATTCAGGAGTTCCCAAGAAGAATATTTCTAGTTAAGCTACAGTATAAAATATTTGGTAGGAATACATTACTTCCCCTGTTTACTCTAAGTAGTAGCAATAGTAGTAATAAAGAAGTAAAAAGGGAAAATAAATTTGTTTAAAACATGTCAAGATCAGGTATGAGATACTGAGATAGTGTCTCTCCAACTTTGTGTGTTTATAATAATTAGCACTTTAAATTTGATTCTCAGTTTGAATGGAATTCAGAATGATGGAAATTTGAACAAAGAAGTGATAAAATTTGACTTCAGATTATAAAATATAAAAATACCAATACTATACTTAAACAGGATTCTTAACAATCACCTTCTAAAGTTTGTCCTTATATTTAATAACATCAAGTGTAAATAGAAAGCTTCATTCATATGCATATTGCATCAAGGTGACCATTTAACTTTTTACCAGGTAAACAGCTTCTAGATTAATCCAGTATTTCTGTTTTCTGTGCTTCTCGTTGGGCTAGAAGACATCAAAGATATTGATGTTTTGCCAAGGACTCCACTTGGAATTTTCAGCATGATGGTGACCTATGGTCCATACGGATGATACAGTTATTAAATAGATCTTTGTTTTATGCTTATATATGTAATGTACTGCATAAAGCAAAGAGTATGGTATTTTACAGTACAGGTACACATGTTCTTATGATATAAACAAAGTGTGGTCATCCTATCACCTCGCTAAACACAGTATTATAGCTAGGCAGCCTGCTACAGGACTTTGCATCACAAGACCCTCTTCTGTAGCATAGGTGATGACATATCTGCCTCACATTCAAGATGTTTCAAGTTCGAATCTCAATCAGGGTGAGTTATTTGGATATGGTTTTTTCCAGGGTTTTCCCTTAAGGTGAAAGATAAATGCCAGGTAACTCTTAAGCTCTATAGACCCTGGGCTCATTTGAGCGTCATTTCATCCATCATCCAATATGACCATCGTCCTCCATTGGAAGACATTAATTTTTTTTAAAAAGTCATTTTTGTGCATGCATCTACATGTACTAATACAATTTTTTCTCCAATTTTATCATTTAATATACAAATATTTTCAGATAGCAGCAGTGCAGGGAGATGGGTACAGAGGTAATAAATCTCCTCATACAGATCTGGAAAAGTTTGAAGGAGTGACCTTGGGGAGAGCAGCTTTAGTAAGTTACATCTTTTACATTTTTGTTTTTATTTCCAAGCCTGTCTAATTAAAACTGAATGAAACCTACCCACAACTTTATTAATTACACAAATAAATTTTTATAAATTTTTACATGATCATCTTACATACTGAAGTTGCTTAATGTTAAATTATGTATATAATATGATAACTGTAACTATATATGCTATGACTAAGTTATTTACTGTAATTACATAAATGTTTTTACTTTACTTCATAGATCATATCCAGAAGCATGTACATAATGATTTAAATAAAATAAAATCATTAGTCAACATAAGTAGTATCAGCAGCAAAATAAGAAAAACTTTTTCATACTGGAAGGTGAAGAGTTAAGTTGAAAACCCTTTTTAACTCCACTTACTTGGTTTTCCTTCAAAACATTTTCAGGAGTCCTTACCTCCATCATCAACTTTTTGTCAACTTTTTGTTACGTTGACATGCAACAAAATATGATAACTAAGCGATCCTATAGTTTCTTTGGCTGACTTATGATAACATCAGTAAACCACACTATAAGGCCGCCCAACTGCAGTGGTTATCAGCACCCCTTAAAATATCATTCATGGCAAAACCAGATATAAATGGTTCTACCGCAATAGGCAACTGCACTTTAAGTAATGGTCCTAGGGACAAAAGGCTGAGGAAGATGCAAGAGTTTCCGGGCTTCCAAGAAGGACACTCTCTCTCTCTTACCCAGATCTCTTGGATCGCCTTTTTCTCCATAAAATGCAGGCATTCTCTGGAGTTAGATGAATGATTAGCACTGCAGTTAACACATGTTGCAGGTGAAGTACAAGCATTATCATGTTTGACTTCCCCGCAGTCAACGAAAGTTGCAACTCCATTACAAGAATCACTTGTGTGGCCAAAGCGCTGGCATTTATAACACGCAGTGGATTGGGTATATATTGCCTCACTTCAATAGCTTCATACCCTGCCTTAATCCTTTGTGGGAGATCTACCCGATCAAGGGTAAGAAATAGGGTACGAGTGGGCACTAGTTCACCTCGTTCTTTGTGGTGAACTTGATATACATTAGTCACCCCTTGTTCCATCAAGTTTTCCTGAATCTCCTCATTGGACATACCATCCAATGCGCTGGTGTTTACAACACCATGCGAGGAGTTCACGGTCCTATGCAATTCAACGCTCACCAGATAGCTCGCAAGCATACTCGCTTTCAAGATTTTTGTAGCCTGCGTCAGAAAAACGTGCCATTGCGAGATGGAGTACATGACTTTACAGGACCAGTAATATTATCTAAATCCTTCTGAATAATGAACGGGCTTACGGTAGCAAACTTTCGACCTTCCTCGTTTCTACAGATAACTAAATAGCGAGGACCACAAGACTCAGCTATTTCTTTTCCACGTTTTTTGTTAAGGTGTGCCATAAGAAATGGAATGTGTTTCATCCCCCAGTGCTCCCCACCCACCATGGAGCCCAACAAGAAGTCATCCCACTGGGATGGCAGGGCTACACTGGGGATATAGCGGGCTCGACGTCCCACTCACCTTGGAGTTCGGACAGTGCCTAGTCCTGGCTAATTGATTAGGGGTGGGTTAGTCCCTAACCTCCCGCTTAGGCAAAGCAGAAACCAAAGTAGTGTATTGGAAATGCGCACCCTCCCCGAATTCAGAAGACTGGAACGAGCTCAGATGCGCATCCCTCAACCACCAGGACAAACCTTTCCACCCCGGGATTGCCAATTCCCGTACCTACATCAGTAGGCCCCTGGGGGGACAGTTGAGTCCAGAGGTTCTACTCCCATTAGCCTTGAACCCGTAGGAACAAGACCCGGGCCTCTTTCAACCAGGGAGTATCCGAGCTGTCCCAAAGGGCGCTCGGCATCCTCCGTAGGGCTTTTCGTAGGGCAAGACCTAGTTACCTAACAAGCCCCCCCATCTGTTCATAGGGACACAAGACGGGATGGAAGTGGATACGCCACTTACGCGCGTCAACACTCAAGGTGAAGACTACCGATATGACCTCGGTGGGGCCGCCTGGTGGCCCCTGGGGGGACAAGAAGAACTGTATTACTTAGTAAGAGATCTGGTTCTCTCAAACAGCAGCATAACTTTTGGGGTCTCGATTACAGGAAAAGCATTTGCCTATTCCGGGAACATCATTCTACTGGTTTCGAACAAGAGAATCTGAATTTTGTGTGTACATATTTCACTACAGAAGGCCCTCTTGTTCTAAAAACATTGAAGGTGTGTTGGGAAGATATGATGTTACACAACAACACAAATGAATAGGGACTATTTATCAATTTCAACAAAAGAAGCCTTAAGGCTGCACATCTACACACTGGAAATTAGTATAGCTCAGAGCTAGTAGCATATTCTGAGAACTTGAAAGAAAACTATGAAAATACAGAGAAGTACTGAAGGCATTAAACTATTTGAAGCACCAGTGGGTTTTATGTGGATTCTTGAAAGCAATAAGTATGCATCTGAGACAACAGTCAGGCTTTACAGTGTTTCCTTGTTTCCTGTGCCTCTAATCGCAGTGGATTACAGCAATGAATATTGGGTGGAAAAATGTGATAAGAGAATCTCTGGTGAAGTGAGAGGCAATCATCAATTTGCCGCCTCTTCATATTAAACTGGGAATCATTGTCAAAGCATTGGCATAAAGATGGTGATTGTTTTAAGAATATAAGTTCCAAATGTTCTATTAAATTTAAAGGGAGTTGATTAATGACACTAAACAACACTTACTTTAGTGTCATTAATCGACTACCTTTAAATTTAATTTATTACAGCAACACTGTTTTCAACACTTCCAAGAAAGGAATTATCCAAATTTTCTGTTCTGTCTTAGGCTAACCATTAATTGTGGGACCAAACATTAGAATTTCGATGAAAATTTAAGTATTTGAAGATACACTAACACAAGAGGAATGACTGGCTTGGACAGGATTTTAAAATGAGATTGACAATATTTATGGGAATAGGAAACACCCAGATTTCAAATCCATGATGGCTCTGAAATATTTAGGATGCAATATGAGCCTTAAAATCTATTTCTTTCATAGCGATCTTGACTTCTTCCCTGGCAATCTTGGAGATTTTGGTGAAGAAATTGGAGAAAAGGTTCATCAAGACATGAAATAAATAGAATCTGTTATGAAGGCAGGTGGGATGAAGGTGTGAAGACTGATCACTGTTAGTCTCTAAAAAGACATAATGTGAAGCTACAACACAGAAGTAAATCTTGAAAAGAAAATGTCAATATGAAGATTCCAATCAAATAGAAACAATAATGGTAGGTAATCAAAAAATAGTAAATAAATTAGAAATATGTGAATCTTTTAACCAATACTTTGTAAATATAGCTGATCAGTTAGTGAAGATATGTATAACTACACAATATACTCCACCACCTTATAGTTCAGTACCAAATAGTCTTTTTCTATATCCAACAGATAATAATGAGGTTCTAAAAATGATAGCAACAATAAAAAACAAAGGTAATAAAACAGATAATATTTTATCAAATGAATTGTTAACAAAGTGCAAGTACAGTTTGGTTCCACACATTGTAACCTTTATTAATTTATCACTTAGTTCAGGTTCTGTACCTGATGGTTGTAAAATCACACGAGTTGTCCCAATTTATAAGACAGGTGATAGAGTAATTATGGATAATTACAGACCAATAAGTATTATTCCTGTATATGCCAAAATTCTGGAAAAAGTAGTAAAAGTTAGGTTATTACAGCATCTAGAAAAAAACAGCTTTTTTCACAATCATCAGTATGGATTTATTAACAAATCTAGTACTCTTGCTGCCACGGTAGATATTATCGTACCTATTCAAAGAGCTCTGGATAGAAATTGTTTAGCTGCTGGTTTATTTATTGACCTAAAAAAGGCTTTTGACACTGTAGATCATACTTTATTACTAAATAAACTTGAGCATGCTGGTGTAAGAGGACTTCCTCTCAACTGGTTTCAGAATTATCTCAGTAATAGGAAACAATTTGTAAATATGAACAACATTTCCAGTTCTCTGTCAGTAATTCATCATGGTGTTCCACAAGGTTCTGTATTAGGTCCTATATTATTCCTAATTTTTATAAATGACATAGGATGTATAAGACTAAAAGGTAAATTGACTATGTTTGCTGATGATATATGTTTGTTATATATAGATAACTCTGAGCACCAGCTGATATATGACATACAGCAAGACCTGAATGCATTGAATAGCTGGTTTAAGGGCAATAAGTTAACATTAAATGTCTGTAAAACAAAATATATGTTATTTCATAAAAGATCATATGTACCAGTAGTAAATAACAAGATATATGTTGATAACGCAGTGATTGAAAGAGTAACAAAAATCACATATCTAGGTTTGATTTTAGACAGTACGCTCACATGGAAGGACCATATCATGCATGTAAAAAATAAGATTCTTCCTGTGTTAGCTGTAATTCACAGGCTGAAATTCAAAGGATTCAGTGTAAATCATTTACGAAGTATCTACCATGCTTTAATTCAATCTCATTTGGATTACTTAAACATCTTATGGGGTAACTCTGTTAAATATTTAATTCATGACCTGGAAGTACTTCAAAATCGTGCCTTGAAAATAATCTACAATCTACCCTTTAGAACAAACACAAAAACACTCTACCATGTAACTAACATTTTACCATTACAACTAAACATAGAGTTGTCCCTGCTAATATATCTCCACAAAATAAAAAATAATCTTCTAAAGTCCAATCTAACATTTGAAAGCTCCTCACATATATATAATACAAGAAATAAAGGAAACTTAACAAAACCAACAGTGAACACTTCTACTTATGGCCTGAACAGCTTAACCTCACACGTTATCAACTTATATAATGCACTGCCACTGGAACTGAAAGGCTGCAGGAACATAAAAGGTTTTAAAAGGAAAGTTGCTGAAAATTTACTGAAGGCATATATTGATAGCTGATAAAGTGTTACACATTTATAGCTGGTTTGAAAGCTGAACTGTTTAAAAATTAATATGGATTAATGTCCCATAGAATATGTAGCTTCTATTTTTCTGTAAGTTCTTTGTTACTATTATTTCTTGAGTTATAGTGAATGTATCTTTGTATAAAAATTTAATAATAAGTATCTTTGTATGTTTCATATATGTTATTCTTGTACGGTAATTCATTCCTACTCTAAAAATGTAATATAAGTATTGTCAAGGGCTGTTTGCCATCATTTTATATATATTTTTGTACTGTTCCCCAGCATGAGCTATGGCTCTGGGAACCTTTTCAGATAACAATAAAAAATAAAAAAAATAAAAAAAAAAAAAAAAAGATGAAGAGGAACTGATAAAAAGCAGTATCTCTGTAAGACTTGCAATATATTGAACTTAAATTGTGATAGCTTTTTTGATAGAACTCAATCAAATGAGTTCTGTTTGATTTTGTTTACTGTTTACATTTGTAAATAATTTCCAGGTTACAAGCATAGCTGTAAGTGTCTTGATTAACATACTAAAATGTCTTAATATTGATAAATATACATTCTTTATAGTATTATTACAGCTTTCTCATATGTGATAGCGAAAATCTGACTTGGCATTCTTCAACAGAGCCCATCAATGAATAAAAGTCTCACTTTAAGATTAAAAAAACCATGAATAAAAGTATAATTTTGCAACCCGTATAATTCAATTCCTTCTTTCCAAATACAAGTAAAATTATATCATCACAGTAATCCAACATGTAATTTGTGGATTAAACATTTCAAAAATTTCTTGTTTCTTTCCATTCCATTTTCTGTTTTATTCTTTAACTTCCTTAAGGAAATGTAGCAGTATATTAAACAAAACAAAAAATTATATGGTTCTACTCAAACAGTTTGAGCGCATTTGATTAAACAAAAAGAATATGCTAAACACTGAAAATTTATATTTCAAAATTATTTAATTCAAAATACATAAAAATAATGCATTATACATACCTATAACAGTAAGATGAAACTTTAGCAACCAAGTATAAAACTCTCATAACTGGTCAGAAGAGCTACTTATTCCCTTTATATAAATATGTAGATTAATGGAATAGAAAATTAATTATATCAGATTTGAGGTGTGGAAATTTCTCAGCAACAATGACCACACCTTGGTTCCTGTAAGCCTCCCAGATTTCATGGGACCAATTGCTTTACTTGCCATCCCTGACTGTAGTTTGTTGAAGTGTGCTAACCAGGGAGTGTGATTATTTTAGTTCATATGATGAACAGAAAAGTGAACAAACCATCTGTAAATGAGAGGCAAAAATTAAGAAGTAAGGACTATATATTTGTAACAAAAGAGGATTCAATTCAAAATGTTCATGTGTTTATGAGCAAAAATCCAAAAATCATTAGACTTCATTCAATTTTGTTGTTGTGTTTTCTGGGGGTATACAGATGGAGTCCTAAATGTGTCTATATAAAATGTTAGCCAGTTAAATGAATCATCATTTATAATATCAATTTTTAACCATAAATCTCTTTGCATCTAATGTCATTCTCTGTGGTCTAGGGGTAACAAGCTAGCCTGTGGTTTATGAGTTGCAGATTGATACACGGTAAAGAACAATGTATTTTATCGGGCATAAAAATACTTAGCATGGCTTCCTTTGGAAGGGAAGTAAAGCCAGTAGTCCTGTGTCATAGATTTATGGCACATACAAGACCCTCAAGCCTGATAAGTGTCCTATGAACAAAATTAAGCAGTCTTTAATGCCCAATATAGAATACAGTGCTAAGGAACTACAGCAGTTCAAGAACTTCCATAGAAAAACTCAATTTCAATTTTCCTTGCATCTAACCTTCTCAAGTAATTATATTTTACATTACTTTTACAATCACCAATACATCTGTTTAAGTAATATTTATTTGTATTGTGAAATTCTCTTTGGGAAATGTTATATAGCTATTCTTGATGGAGGTGAATGTTAACTGGGGAAATAATTACTTAAAATTTCTATATGACAAAAGCAAGTGTATGTATGATGACTAAAAATTACATAAAAAGTATGCACAACCAAACTGTTATATTGTGAAGAAGAAATGTTTAAAAAAAAAAAAAAACAGAAAGGAGAACCACCCTTAGTCTGTTGAGATAATGCCTTGTTTCACTGAAGAAGCAACCTAAATAAACTGATATAATATGTACCTACTGCTTGTCCAGGCACCTTGGACAAGTTAAAAAGTGACAGAGTTTGAATTATTTACTTTATGAAATAGGAAATGTGCTTATCTTTGATATAGTTGATGTGTTGTCAGAACATGGAGGAGAAACTCTTATTACAAATGTAGCTATGATATCTTCAATTTCAGCTTGTATACTTTGGATTAATGGAAGTGGATATCTTGGAGTTGTATTTAAATTTGAGTGAAATGGGAAGAGATTTTGTTGAGCGTTACTTCAACCTAAAAAGCGAACTTTACTTCACATATACACATTTAGTATGCAGAACTGCATTACCAAGTAAGTATTTCCTTGTTGTGATATATTAGCTTTATAAATAACAAATTACCTTAAAATCATCTATGATATTTCATTGAAATGTCATAGCAATTCATTTGGCTGGAAATTTGATGTCTGCAAGATTAACCTTTATTTATGAGGGTACTTAATTCTTGGTTTAAGAATGTTAAGACTAGAAAGAAATATGGAAGAATATTATTAAGCCTTGATTTCAAGAGTAAATTTCTTAAAACTGAAACCTGAATTAGTAAATTATATCTGCATAAACTAACAATTTATTTTAAGCTTCATTCACCATACTATCTTAAGCAAATTCTTGTCCCCATAGCTACCAAGGGACAGCTGACATACCTTGGTATATTTTTGAACAGAATAGTAACAGTCAAAGTCATATGTGACATTTATCATATTTTTCACATATAAATTTTGGGTTCCTATCACAGATTTGTGTAATTTACGTTTGAGCTCATCAAAATTGTTTTTATCATTTTTATCATGAGATGGCTGAAAGTCATTGAAATAAGATTTCATCTCCGGCTTCAAATTTCTAATCCAATTTTCATCAACAATGACAATTTGACATAACAATGTTTACTCTACATTTTCCAATATTTTTTCCAGTTAGTTTATAAAATCTAGGCACCTATGCTTCCATTCAGCAGTCTTGGTGAGGGATTCATGGCACAGAAATTCTAATTTTAATCATCTCATTTGTCTGAACATGAAATGCTGACATTGCTGGGATCACCATAACTTCAAAAAGATATTCAAATATTGCTCAGTAATCAAGTTTCACTTTACTTTGTCTACACACATTTGAGGCATTCTTTGCCTTGGATCATTATATGACCACAATGATAATGAACCTAGCAAGATGGATACATGTTAATGCATGAGGCTGTCATTCCAGAGGTCAAAGGTTCAATTACCATCAGGTAAGTCACTCTGGTTTTTTCGTGGTGTTATGAGTTGGTTGACAAATGCTGATGTGGTTCCCAGACCACTCATTTCTTGTCATCTGTTTCAATTTGAAGGACCAAGCGACAACACTCCCTGGAAGGTGGAGGTGCATTTTGGAAAGGTTTCAGTTGAATTGCTGACAAACCCAGCTTCTGGAGGGGCATTCCTGGATTCTAGGGGGCCCAAGGGACTCGAAGCTGTGGACAGGGTGACTGGCACCAGATATGTTCAATATGAAATCTCTAGGAACCCTGTCCATGCTTGCACACATTGTCACCTATATTTGGTTCACTTTGGCTTTCCCCTCTTCGTTCCCTCTCAGAGGTCACATTATAAGCACAAAGGGCCACATTGGGCTATGGGCAATGCTCTTCCTGTTTCAGAGGCCCCTTCATGATCAGTACTCCTATTTTTATAATGAAAATAATTATACAAAGTCTACTATGAGAAATTGTACGTACTATGATTCAACTTAGAAAGCATTTATTATGCAAAAAAGGTAATAAGATTAATGTCAGGGGCAAGAAGATTGACTCCTGCAAACCACTTTTCGAAAGGTTTGGCATCTTACCATTAGCTTGCAAGTATAGAGTAGCTATATTGTTATGTGTAAAAGAAAAGTTCATTAAAAATGCTGATATTCACAGTAAAGGGACTAGATGCATAAAAGACTTAAACCAATCAACCAATAATTCACAATCATTTCAAAGGGGGTATACTGCAATGGTATTAGTGAATTTACTTTTAATTTCAATAAAGGATTTGTATATAATTAAAAGCTAGTTTAGGACAGCACTAAAATGGCACCTTATTACTCACACTGTCTATACAGAGGAGTATTTTATTCAGGCAAAGAATACTTGTAATAGCTAAGGTACTATATGACAGACACAAATATTGTGTAGTAAATATATAAAGGTGGACATGTAGTAAATACATAGAAGCAGATGATGATAATTATATTTAAGGGTGTTCAGCTGCGTGGTCATCAGTGCCCATTAAAACCTGAGCATGTTAAAACCTAAATAAAAGAACTATAAAATAGATATATCCTAAATAACATCACAAATAAAACATATACTGGTATGTCAAAATCTAAAATAAATTTAAAATTGCAAAAGGTTAAAAGGCATAAAATGAATTTGGGGCCACTAAATTCTATACTCAACCTTTAAAAGTGATTTTAAAACCTTTTCAGCCGCTTTTTTGTCATCTGCCAAAATCTCTGCCAAACTGTCCGGAGCTGTAGAGATTCCTGAGGAAATGCTAGGCATACACACTTCACTAACACATGGTCAACAGCTCATCATAAATACAGAAGTAGACACATCATGGTCTATTGTTAGTTTGACATATCCAAATCTACAGAGTCCATAATTTTGTAAATATGTATATAAATATATGTAAAAAAATTAACTTTGACATGATGTATATCCTTGAGTTAGACTACTTTGGTCTAATTTCGATATAGGATCTCTAGACTATCATCATCATCATCATCATCATCATCATCATCATCATCATCATCGTCGTCGTCGTCATCGTCGGTTCATCCGATATGACTTAACGTTGGAGGACGTAAATTACAAAAAAAAAAAAAAAAAATCATCGTCGTCGTCATCATCATCACAAACTTCATAATATATAAAAAGTAATACCAAAAAAAAAAAAACTCTTCTGTTATGACTTAATATTGGAGGACATAAATTAATTACAAAAAGAACATGCAAATTTTATTTGTAACTTTCATTATGAGAGTGTGCAATGGATGAAACAAACAAATGCTTCCTTCTGGAGCTTTAAATTTTATCAGAAATGTTGCTGTTGTTATATCATCCAGTCTGCTATACTGCCAAACTATTATGTATTGATGAAATGCCAACTGTAGCAGTGATACATTACATTCAATCCATGCCATTCATAACTCTTAAAACAAATGAATACGTACTTTATTTGTATGTCAATAATCCTGGACTTCAATGAAATATTTTATCTATTATGAGCTTTTTATACTTATATTTCATTCTCTGCCACTGCACTGTTTTGAGTAAGTAACCTAATGCTGAACTAGTTATATGGGTGTTAAAATCCACATTCATTTTAAAATCATTGACCACATGTTACAAGAGTTGGCTGATAAGTCCCGGACCTCACATAGTGATGGTGCTACTGGGCCAGTTTGATGGATAGCATCATATAATTTAACTATAGACTAGCTTGTATCCGTAGTTACAGGTCAATAGCTTGTTTAGTTTTTGAATGACAGCATTTTAAACAAGACAAGTGTAGAGATTTCATGAAAATGGAGGATTTGGAAAAACGAGCAGTGATTAAATACTTCCATTTGAAAGGATTAACGCCTAAAGAAATCAAGGAGAAAATGGGCATTACTTTGCCCCTTTATATACAATGATTAAAAGGTGGCTTGCAGAGTTTAAATGGGACATACAAGCACTAGTGATGAGCCTTGCTCTGGATGCCCTGTGGAAGCCACAACTCCAGAGTTGATTGAAAAAAGTCATTGTTTAGTATTGGAGGACTGCAGATTAAAGATGTTTGAGATAGCAGAGGCTGTAAAAATATCAAAAGAACGTGTAGGTAATATTTTAAGTAATGTTTTGGGCTTTCACAAGGTCTGTGTAAGATGGTTGCCACGTTTGTTGACACCTGATCAAAAGTTGCAAAGAAAAACTTTCTAAGAATTGAGAGCTCTACCATAAAAATCCCAGTGGAAGTTTGAGATGGCTTATTACCATGGATGAAACTTGGATACATCATTACACTCCAGAAATTAAATCACAATGAAAACAGTGGATTGCCCCAGGCGAACCAACTCCAAAAAAAGGCAATGTCAATTTCGTCAGCTAAGAAGGTTATGGCGAGTGTTTTCTGGGATGCACTGGGAATTATTTTTATTCATTACTTGGAAAATGGTAAAAGTATCACTGGTGACTACTACGCAAGCTTACTGCAACATTTGAGTGATGAGGTGGAAAGAAAAAGACCTCGTTTGACAAAGGAAAAAGTCTTGTTTCTTCATGACAATGCTCCGACCTGTCGTTCAGTCATTGCAATGGGAAAAATGTGGGAATTAAAGTTCAAATTGCTTGAACATTCACCCTATTCCCCATATGTAGCACTCAGTGACTACCACCTGTTTCTAAACCTCAAAAAATTTCTTGGAGGACAAAGATTTCACAGTAACGAGGAGGTCATTGATGCGATAAACAGCTATTTTGACCATAATAAATTGCACTACAGAGATGGTTTAATTAAATTAAAACACTGATATGATAAATTTATTAACCTTTCTGGACATCAGGTTAAGAAATAAAGAAAAAAAGGTTTTTAAATGCCTTTTTTATTGTGAGGCCTAGGACTTATCAGCAGACCCTCGTACATGTTGAACAAATTTCACAAGATTTCTGCTGTGTAAAATTTTCATTCCTTCTCAAAACTTAGTAAAGAAAACTACTATTTATAGTTTGTTGAAATAAATTTAATGTGATTAGTTGCCTCTTTACTTGGTAATATTTGATATTATTTCATTTTATTTGCTTTCAGATTGTTCTGCTAACAGAACAGATATGAGTCATAATGTCCATGCAGATAACTGCAATCTCCTTGAGAATGGTAACTGTACAAAATCACCACCATCCTACTCCTGGAGAGACTTTAGGTAGGTACAATATAGGTGTAAAAGAGAACACAGTGTTATAAACAATCGGTAATAAAGTTTAAAGGGAGGAGCAAAAAATATATATTTTTCACTCTATATCTTAAACATAAAAATGAAAAAAATACAACACAAAATAAAAGAAAATTTCTGATAGATAAAGTCAATATGAAAAATGCAATGCCATGGCCAGGATTTGAGCCACAGATCTCCTGGTTTCTGTCCAGTTGCTCTTACCCATTGAGCTACCATGGCCAATGCATCGTCCCGACATTAAATTCTCCGATTGACTTAGATATATATTTTCCCCGTAAACCTCAACGGAAGTTTAATGATGAAGCCTGGGATTCAATTACTTACAATAGTAAGTCGCCACAAACTGTGTATCTCGGATATGAGAGCCTGTAGTGGTTTAACGGGAATATATATATCGGAGTCAATTGAAGAATTTAATGGCAGGATGACGCGTAGGCCATGGAAGCTCAATGGGTAAGAGCGACTGGACAGAAACCCGGAGATCTGTGGTTCAAATCCCAGCCTTGGCATTGAATTTTTCATGTTGACTCTATCTATCAAGAACCTTAGCCTATATAAGGCTAGTGTTAAGAAATGCTTAATTTCCATCAATTAACCTAAAAAAATAAAATATGTTTAATCATGAAACATACTTATAATTTTTCAAAATATATGAAGTAACTCATTATATTCCATTAAATATTGAGGAGATTTGTCATACAATCAAATAAATTATTTGAATACCACACAACATCATAGGTTATAAATAAATCTGTACATTAATACATCCACCATCTATCACTGTCAGTAGATATTCTTGCAACAAGTTAATGCAACTAATGAAAATGCTTAACAGAAATCCTTGATTAAAGTGTTTAAGGAGATATTCACTAAATTAATATAATTTTGAGAGTCGGTGCTCCATATATTGCTAGCGTTTACCTAGAATGGTTTTTGTTAGGATCCTCCTAACATTCTCAGCTAGTGTTGACTTTCGAGTTCTGGTTTGGTGAACTGCTTGGACACAAAGGGAATGGGGACATTGAGCTCCTGGCAGACCTTTTCATGAGCTTCTTGGAAACCCACATCATTAAGGCATTTCCACTAATTTTCAAACATTGGTATGGATATGTGGATGACATATAAACAGAAAACATACAAAACTAGAATTTGACATATATAGGAAAGAAACACAGAAAAGTTTATAAAATCAGAGTGATACAACCCAAGACAACACAAGTTTAACCTTCAGGCTGGTTAATGTCCCCTTAAACAAGATGGAATATATCAAGGAATACAATCATATGAATCACATTGCAGAATACAATGGATTCTGTGCTGAATTGGTCAAAAAGAAAATTGATAAATTCAAAAGACAACAGAGATGTATACAAATAACTAATATTTCTCCAATCAGTAATAAAACTTCATACAGAAAATTTACATACCATCCCAGAGCTACATACCTATTCCAAAATGTCTTCAAAGAACACAATATTACTTTGGCCCCACAGAACAAATCCAGTGTACAACTCCTTTTGAAATCACATAATACAAAAAAGATATCCACAGACAAAAACCTAGGTGGATACTGGATAAATTACAAAGGCTGTGACAACTTATACATTGGCAAAACTAAACAGTATTTGAACATTTGGTTAAAGAGCATTTTAGGAGCATCAAGAACAAAGAAACAGACAAATTTGTGATAGCATACCATTTGTGGAATGATAATCATGATATAGAACAAGAAATCCATTTATTAAAAAGTATTTAGGATCCAACTTTATTAACCATGTGGGAAAAGATATTCATAAAGAAATATGAAGGAAAACTGTTCTGTTTTCACACCACCTTTGAAGAGAAGCCAAACTTCAAGTTCATCAAGATACTAGCAGAGACACCCCTGTCGCCTCCAAGGAGATCAACAAATCAGAATTCAGCAGTCGATATTAGCTGAGGATGTTAGGAAGGTCCTAGCAAAATGCCTTTTATGTAAACATTAGCACTATATGGAGCATTGAGTACTAGTTTGACTCAAAATGATATTAATGTTGTGCTTCATTGATCATAGTCCTTACTCATAAGAGATATTAACTATTTATCTAATTAGGTCCAAGACATATTGCACAGCTAATCTGTAACAGCAGACTTATATTTTTCTGTACTATTTGATAGCGCAATTTTAAATTGTTTGGGAATGTACTCTAACATATTCATGAGCAACTCCTTTATGATAGCAAGTTAAAGTAACTTTTATTTGTATAGTTTTTACTTATGCAACACAGATGTTAAGTATATTTACATGTTAAGTTAATTAGGAGTTCGACTCCTAATTAACTTAATTTATACAACAACACTGTTTTCAACACTTCCATAAAAGGATTTATATTTACATGTACAGCAAAATTGACTGCATCCTCTTTAGCTCATTCCCATAAAGTTACAATTGCAGTGAAGCAAGAAACACCTATTACTAAAATTAGGCAAGTGAGTCAACCTTGTATATACTTTTCTCCACTTACAAGTTTTTTGATGAAGACTAGTTTCTGGGAACCTCTTCCCTATCGTCAGTTCTGTGGTTGACTGATGATGCATCTGGTGTCTGCATCTGGCTTGGTGTCGTGCTGCCATCTAATGTCGTTGGAAGTTTGATGACGTCATCTACTGCGGGAATTTCAAAATTCATCAAGAGGTCCTGTTTATTCGTAATAAATATGTTTTCCCAAATCTGTAGTTCCAGAGGTTTCTGTGCCTGTTTGATCAGTTCTATTTCTTGTTTTATGTTGTGATTCTCAGACCAAAAGTGATGGACAAGTCGGCCATAGCACATCACTTTTGGTCTGAGAATCACAACATAAAACAAGAAATAGAACTGATCAAACAGGCAAAGAAACCTCTGGAACTACAAATTTGGGAAAACATATTTATTATGAAGAAACAGGACCTCTTGATGAATTTTGAAATTCCCGCGGTAGATGACGTCATAAATCTTACCAGGACATTAGATGGCAGCACGACACCAAGCCAGATGCAGACACCAGATGCATCATCAGTCAACCACAGAACTGATGATAGGGAAGAGGTTCCCAGAAACTAGTCCTTATCAAAAAACTTGTAAGTGGAGAAAAGTATATACAAGGTTGACTCACTTGCCTAATTTTAGTAACAATGGCACTCCACTTTCTGAAATACTTCTTTTTATTCTATATAAGAAACCCCTAGTTTGTTGGGTGTTATTCATTCAAAGGTTAAAGTGCTTTTGGCTTTAATCAATCAGATAATTTAAAAACTTCACTTTGCAGACTTCCTCAGCTGGAGGGAATTACCAAAAGAATTTAAACATGAATGACTTAAGCCATGAAAGCCTTCACTATGTTACTTGCTGATTTATGATTTCTTCTTTCACAGTGCAATTATTTACCTAAATGAAGAATTTGAGGGAGGAGAATTTGTATTTGCTTCAGACATCACCGCCAAAAATATACAGGTTAGTGTAACTATTTGTTCCTTCCAGCAAGTCACTTTATGGGGAAAATGTAAGCACTGATTAGCCCAATTAGACTTTATATTAATTTGTAATATTTTCAACTATATTGTAATTTATATTTATATCTTTGAAAATTATTGTACATAAACTGTATTTTTGACGATGCCATGATTCTGGTTGACTCCTACGGCAGATAAATAAATAAATTAATAAATTAAAAAAAGAATGATAATTTCAGACATCAAGGGATACTAAGCTTTTTGTGTTCTCATTTCTATCAATCACTGACTTGCATTACAAGTAGCTAAAGCATTTAAAAATATAAAAGAAATACCTAATACAAAAATGGCTATTGTGGAGAAATGATTAATTTCCATCAATTAACTAAAATACCTAATACAGTCATCATAATCTTTAAAGCACCCTTCAATTTAAGTTTTTTTTTCAGATTTGGTACAATTATTTATTCCAAGTGGCAGCCGAAAGAGAAGGCTAACTAGGCAGTCCGATTCTTTTCTTTTCTTTCTTCAAATTGGTGTCTAGGTAGAATTTTTTATTAATAAAAACATAGTAAAAGTCATTTCACAAGCTGTCTTCTCTTTTACAAGATATGTGATCCGATACATTGCTCTTTTCGTTTTTTTTTTTTTTTTTTTTTTTTTTTGAGTGGGCAACGATGTCCATCTTGGAAATAACAAGGAAGTTATACAAGAAGTGAATTATGTTTTAAATCATTCCTTCGAGCGTAACAATATTTATGCAGCAACATCACAACAATTTCTTAGATTGTATAAAATTGTAATCCAAAAACTAGAACAACTTTAAGGAATAAATTATTAGCCATGGAAGTGATGATAGAGGTTTTATCACAAAACTGCCATTCTATTGACTATTACTAGTTTGTTTTGCTAATCTTGAAAGATATACTGAGATATGCATAGCAAAAGTATGGATACATTATTCTTTTCAATTTACATCCTCCAACATAAGTCTCATATTGGACGATGAATGAAATGGGTGAAATGGTGCACAAATTAGCCCAGGGTCCATAGAGCTTGGAGTTACCTGAAATTCATCTTTCAGGATAAGGGAAAACCCCAGAAAAACCTTGTCCAAATAACTAACCCTGACTGAGATTCAAACTTGGGACCTCTTGCACATAAGGCTGACACGTTACCATCTATGCTACCAAGGCAGGCATTACTGAAAAACAGTTACATTGTTTAAATGTCTTAAAAACAATGGTGCCTGTTACACATTATATGTGTAGTGAATATGAATATGATAATGCAGTATTCCTGAAGCCTTTGTATGGTTCTAGGATACTGTATTCAGACCACTTCATTTCAAATCATATTGTCACTGATAAGAACAATGATAAAGATAGTCCTAACTATATACCATACCGTAAAATCAGGTGAATCCGATAAAATTTGCATATAATTTAATCTTTTAATATGAAATTCTTTGTTAATAGTGGTAAAACACAGAGAATATGGGTGATTTTTGATTAATTAGAGCCAACTGAAAAATTCAATGCCATGGCCGGGATTTGAACCACGGATCTACTGGTTTCCGTCCAGTCGCTCTGACCCTTGAGCTACCATGGTCAACGTGCCTTCCTGACATTAAATTCTCCAATTGACTCATTATATTTCCCGGTGGACCACTTAAGGTTCTCATATTTGAGACAACTACTTGTGGCGACTTACTGGTAATTAAGTACTTACAATAGTAAGTAGATCCGTGGTTCAAATCCCGGCCATGGCATTGAATTTTTCAGTTGGCTCTAATTAATCAAAAATCACCCATATACCGGATTAAAGGATTAATTCTTTAAGGATTAATTCCTCAATATAAATTTACAGAGAATATGTTCCTTCATATTTGATAATGATGTTACATATATATCATTGTTGTACAATTTCAACAGTGGCATTTTTTGAGTTTGATTTATGAGTCACTATGTTTACACTTAAACTTTACTTACTTGTTGTTGTATAATTGAAACGTTTTCAAGATCATTCAATCTCATCCTCAGCTTTTTGGTGACTAAATGAACATTCCTCTTCTTCCACTACTACGGTGCTCCGATCCCTCTGCCATCTGGTGTTAGGGGCACAATCTGTTTGTTTCAACTTTATGTTCCTCTGGTGTTCTTTTTGCCTGGTTAACAAGTTTCTCTTAGTTTTTCCTATGTAGCTTTTATCACAGGTTTCACAATTTATCTGATAAATTCCCGATTTCAAAGTGTTGGGGATTGAATTTTTTAGTGGTTTATTTAGCAGGTTCTTCAGACTGAATTTGTTTTGGGGTGCTAGTTTTAAGTTTAGTCTTTTGAAGATTCGTTCAAATTTTCTAAAGGCATATTTATTTAATTGTTTACTGATCGGTGTTATGCGCATAGTGCGGGTGGTTCCCACCACTAGTTTATTTTCATATGATATCATTTTGAACCTTTAATATGGATGAATGCGATCAGAACTGTGAGTTTTAAAATATATTTTCATGAATTACAGACAAAAAAAAAAAAAATAATTGTATATAAGTTATACATTTATATTGATTCTTATATTGTAGAGCTTCAAAATGTTTCAGGACATGTTCGTAACCAAGGCTCAATTGCAATATAGCATTAAAAAATAGAGTATCATCGTTCAAGTTACCAATAAATATGTTTTCATCATTGAAACTGCCCATTACTCAATTTTACTAATCATATCAGCTATATTTTTGTCCTCGTAACTTCCTCCTTTTTGAGTTTCATATGGGACTTTTCGAATTATTTCACTTCTTTCTACTTCTGCAATGTCTTCAATCTCTTTAAAAATGAGCTGTGTGTTCAAGTTACCACTTCCTCGTTTTCTTAAAAACTTAATTTCAGACATATCTGCATCAACTTCTTCTCAATTCTTCCAATAAAATGTCTAATTCTCTTCTTTATTGGGAATTTTACCACAGCAAACTCTCCCCTTAAAATTTCTTCATTTTCATCCTCACATTCCCTAAGTACTTTTAAAGATTCATCATCACCATTACTTCTGTTGGGTGGCTCATCTGTACTGCTTCATTCACCTGTAAAATATACTTTTGGTGACTTTCAAGATCTTCCACAACCACTGCCTTCCCTGGTGCCACATTCAAATGAGTTATACTTAATTCATTGCTTCTTCCAAGAAACCCACGTAACCATTGCTTGCCAGGTCTGTTGTCAGTAAATCTTCTTTCTGTTTTCTGTTTTCCCTACTCTATTTAGATAGCTTTGTACTACATTTCTAATATCTCTATTCCTTAGCGGGAAACCCTATTTGGCACATATCACTAATCTTTCAACTAAAACTTTTCCTTCTTCTCTGCTTAAAGCAGTTTGTCCTTCCATTTTAAATTTATGTTTTATTATTTTATCATTAAGGGTGATATGTGGCAAACCATATTGCCCCAATGCGTTTTGGATGCTTAGTTTCCCTGATTTCATAGCATTTACTGCATTAGTTAAGTATACAGGATTGTAATTACATCTACTGCCAGAACCAACTTTCTTTCTATACTTCCCCATGTTGATCAGATTCACCCTACAGTGTAATAATTTTTACTATCTAATGAGCTACCATTAAAATAAGACACACTTTAAATGAAATGAAATGTGTAGTGTTTAACGCCCGCTTTTACTACATACGGCGCCGCAGGCGGTGACACTAATGATACATGAGATGAAAATGGAGCACCGGTGGAATGAGATGGCGGGGGAAACCGGAGGTCCCGGAGAAAACCCGCCCCAGCGCCATGTTGTCCACCACAAATCTCACTTTGCAGTCGCCTGGGATCGAACCCGGGCCGCCTTGGTGAGAGCCAAGCGGTCTAACCACTGAGCCATGGTGCGGCCGTGACACACTTTAAGGATTATAGTTAGTGATATTGGCATAAGAAACTTGAGTGAAATGAAATATTTTAAAACATACCTTGGTATCCGAAAGCAATTAAGTGCACAGCAGAAGTTTTCACAAGCAAGCTTCTACAACCACTGCGACACGTTCACTTGAACTCGATCTAGTGCTAATAGAAGACAATAGCAACATTTCCTACATAACATTGTCGTGTTCTAATTGGATTCTCGATCCGAACACATGATGCAATAATGAACTCTAAATAATGATTCTGCTATATCAAAATTTAACTGTATTGGAACACCACAGTGAAGCGAAATAATTATTAAATTATAGATAAGTCGTATTTATTACACATCTGCTTCACTTACGTACCTAATTTGAGGACATGTTTCGCGAACCATCGTTTGTATTGTCAGCTCTTATACGACTCTTGAGTATGGAGTCGCATGAGAGCCGACGATGCGAATGATGGTTCGCGAAACATGTCCTCAAATTAGGTACGTAAGTGAAGCAGATGTGTAATAAATATGACTCATCTATAATTTAATAATGATTTTGCTGTTAATTGTTGTTTACTGTGCAAAAGCAGAAACAATCATAATCGCCCACCTATATTGGATTCATCTGATTTTATGGTACATGCATAAGGGTTATGAAATGATCTACCATGATAGTATGATTGTTGGATATAGCCTATAGCCAGAATCAAGGTGAATGTCAAAACAGCATATGTGAATTCAGATTTTGAATCATGATATCCTCACAGTCAGGAAAACTAATGGAATGACTTTTACCAATGATTTTATTAACCAAAAATCTACCTATAAACTGATTCACAAGGATCACACTGAAAGCCATGAGCAACCTATTGTGAAATTAAAATACCAATGACGTTACAAAAGTAACAGCAGGATCATAAAATTACAGACTTTACACCACATGTGTGTTGTCATTAGCTTCTATCTCGTGACCACAGCCAGTATTTCTATGCTGGCAAACATCAATATTTTGTTTCAATAGCAACTTTTTATTAAATCCTATGTTAAAGAGGAAAAAATATGCTTCTGAAATTCACCTCAGACTTTAACATGCCTCTCGAAATGTCTGCATGGTTGCCAGTGTTAGGAGATGGGTAAAACATTTCAAAGTATAGAACACAAGGATCCAAGATGATCCTTGTAGCCCAGGGAAAGACTTGGGAGCTCATTATGTGAACTCATTGCAAAATTTGCAGTAGGACATAGTACAGTAGAACAAATGATTGAAGCTTAGGTTATCAAAAAGTTTGTACTTTTTGGGACCCACATTTACTGACCAAAGTCTACAAACTTCAGTGAAGAACTATCTCCAAAAATCTTTTTCAGAGATTTAAAAAGTAATATAATTATTTTTTGATGAGTATTTTAACAGGAGAATATAGCCAATTCCATCAGTATGAGTTTGAAACAAAATACCAGAGTATGGAATGCTACCACTTGGTTCTATCATTGAAGAAGAAGAAAGCAAAGACAGTGCAATCCGCTGCAAAAGTTGTGGGCAGTGTTTTCTGGGTTGCACACAGTTGCATTCTGGTTGCTTTTCTTGAATCTGACAAACCATAAATACTGTCCACTATATCCAGATGCTTTTGAAGCTTGATGTGCATTATATGATAAACCTCACATGTTATTCTGTAACAGAATAACATGCTTCCTCACACTGCTTGTTTCATTGTGGAGAAGATTAGGCCACTTGGGAGAGAAATTCTTTCACATGCTCCCTACATTGCTAACTTGGCCTCTTTAACTACCATCTTTTTGGTTCTGTTAAGGAACAGATGTAGTTCCAAGACTACAAGACAGTGGAGGATATTCAGAAAGCAGAGTACCAGTGTCTTTGGGCAACTGGAATGGAGTTCTATAATAGAGTATTTCCAAACTTGGAACTTTTTTGCATAAATAATATAAAAAGGAAGGTGAAGATCAGCATATATAAATTAAACCTTTTTAAACCACTTGTCAAACTATAAAAACACTTAAGCTCCACTTACATTTAAAATTAGGACATGTTTCGAGGAACACATGTCCTCATCATCAGCTGATGTTCGACTGATTCTTGAAACGTGTAAGAGGTGGAAACGTGTAATTTATACAGAAATATCATTGAACATGATCGTTTTAATGATATGAGTGGTATGGCATGGGGAGACATAATGTTGCATGGGCATATTGACCAAATCTTTGAACATGTAGGCTCATTGGTCAACATTATTGTGATACAACACTTCTTCCCCATGTGCTTCTTTTCAGGGGTGCAGTCGGCCCTGACTTCATTTTAATGGATGTGTGACTGCATCGAAGAGTGCCGGTGGAGAATTTTTGATTGAGAGGATAATCATGGAAATGAATTGTCCTGCCTTATCCTTTGATTTAAATCCCATTGAGCACTTGTAGGATGCTTTGGGAATATATACTGCAGCATCCGCATGCCCAATGACCATCCAATAGTTGTCAACAGCTCTGGTGGAGGAATGGAATATCCTACCATAAGAGCTCATTACCAAGCTTATGGCCAGCATGGGAACATGATGCAGAGCATTCATTGCTGTCCACAGTGATCATGCACCCTTCTAAGAAACATGTCTTTATTTCCATAATATCTAGAGGATTATCATATGTCATAGTGACTTCAGTGTAACCTACTGCCACGTCATTTCTGTTCACCTACTGCATATTTCATTTATGTGCCAACTGTAGTATGCTGTAGTAGTTCCCTTATGTATGATTCAAGCCTTCATTGAGCTGTGTTACTTAGTTACTTGGGAGCGGTACAGCATGTGTATGTTGCTTTCGCCTTAGATTTTACACACCAGTGTATAATTGCAGGACTTTTGTAGACATTTCTAGAATGTTTGAGAAAAGCGGAGATAAAGGTTCCGTAATAATCCTGTTATCTCTTGATAGAACTTCTGATGTTTAAGTTGAGAAAGAGCACGACCTTCTAAGCTTATGATTTCACCTGGCTTGTTAATTGGTTGGTATGTTCTTCCAAAAACTGAAGCCCATAACTAAATAACAACTGTACAAAAGTATAGTTAGTTCACTAAATCTGGGATGTTATAAAATTTGGTTTTTGAACTGATTTCAGGTTACTAGTTTGCCTGATGTTATCCTTTTATTGTGCAATTGCATTGTTTAGCTCTTATGTGTGCTTTGGATTGTAATTAATATGTATGTCTATCTTGAGTAAAAGGACCTTGTTTGGCCTTGTCAGTGCTGGTTTGATCTGATTAGTGTTGAATCAAAAGGTCTTGTTTCCAATGAGTACCCAATAAGGATGTGTATGTGTAGTGTTTAACACCCGCTTTTACTACATATGGCACCGCAGGCGATGACACTGA
This sequence comes from Mantis religiosa, assembly GCA_030765055.1. NCBI lineage: Eukaryota > Metazoa > Arthropoda > Insecta > Mantodea > Mantidae > Mantis > Mantis religiosa. Next base: position 119,218,399 of record CM060950.1, read on the forward strand.
TGATACATGAGATGGAGATGGAGCACCGGTGGAATGAGATGGCGGGGGAAACCGGAGGTCCCGGAGAAAACCCGCCCCAGCACCATGTTGTCCACCACAAATCTCACTTTGCGGTCGCCTGGGATCGAACCCGGGCTGCCTTGGTTAGAGCCAAGCGGTCTAACCACTGAGCCACAGCGCGGCCCCCAGTAAGGATGTGGCTCATTTGCAGGCTGTATAATAATAATATTTTCCTATATCGAACCTGACAGTTTTTGAATGACCATTTTATTGCCTGATTTATAACTTACTTCTTTCCTATATGCTGTCTGGCCATATTGAGCTTTGGCTCTTTTGTCTTCTGTCAAAATCCTATGAACATCTAGTTGCACTTTAGGTTTTCAATTTCTTAGCAGGTGTAAGTAATGAGGTTCTTGGGCTGAAGCAATATATAATTTCAGACAGACCTGCTTTCAGCCATCGAATGGGGGTGTTATTTTATTCAAGTAATGAGTCACAATACTCTGATTGTCTTCTTGATGCTTCCTCATTTGGTTTTTAAGATACCAACAGCCTTTTTAGAGAGTTCATTGCTGCAATGTTAATGCAGACTGCTAGTTTGTATGGAAAATGTCTTTAGCTTAGTTATATTTCAAAAACTTTGGCAAAATGAGGGGGGGTGTTATCTGTAATTGTTGTTTAAACATATCCCAGAAATGTCTTGCATGCTGTTAATAACTCAATTCCAGAAGTCTTATTTGCCATTGGTCATATTTTGATTCAATTCAATAAAAGTCAATCATTATCAAAAAGGATTTGCTAACAAAATTCAAATAATTACACTAATTTTGTTAAATTACAACTTAAATGGATGCTGCATTAATGGCTCTCAGTGACTAGATTGTACATTTCACAAGTTTGATATCTATTTAAAAATTGAGTGATAAAAGAAGACAGTGAGGCTAATAAAAATACAGATCTGGCTATCTCAAAAGAGCCCGCCTCGGTAGCGTAGATGGTAGCATGTCTGCCTCACGTTCAAGAGGTCCCGAGTTCGAATCTTGGCCAGGGCGAGTTACCTGGATAAGGTTTTTTCCGGGGTTTTCCCTTACCCTGATAGACGAATGTCGGGTAACTCTAAGCTCCATAGACCCCGGACTCATTTGAGCATCATTTCATCCATTTCATTCATCATCCAATATGACTTAATGTTGGAGGACATAAATTGCAACAACAACAAAAAATATCTCAAAAGATTTGTTAATGTCTTAATGGCCTTTATAAATAGATGTGAGCACATATTCTTAAAGAGATTCTGGTGCTACCAACTGATCATTTTCAACATACAGGTCATCTAAAAGGGAATACCAAGACTTAATGGATACACAGACTAGAAGACATTAATATTGCTTAATAGTGTTTCAATTTATGTTAGAGTTTCTTGAGCTCTTAAAATGACTCCAAATGCTAGTAAGAATTAGGTACTTGCATGTACCAATGATATATGATAGGTGGTGTACATACTAGTAAAATCTATGAAAAGCCTGTCAGTCTAAGTAGAAGTGCTTTGGCAATAAACTCAATATGCTCAATTCAAGTCTGAATCCTCTATGTCTGAATGTCTATACGGGGCCCTTCCAAGATCTTACATATATATAATTAAGGATGGAAGCAAATCTGCCAAAACTTGTTCTGCACTGTGGCTGAGTGGTTAGACCACTCAGCTCTCACCAGGGCATTCCAGGTTCGCTCCCAGGCGACTGCAAAGTGAGATTTGTGGTGAGCAGCACGACGCTTGGGAGGGTTTTTTTCCAGGAACCCCCGTTTCCCCTGCCATCTCATTCCACTGGTGCTCCATCTTCATTTCATGTATCATTGGTGTCACCGCCTGCAGTAGTACATGTAGCAAAAGCGGGCGTTAAACACTACATATTTATTCCGTTGTATTACTACATATTTACTTTCATTTCTCCCAAAACTTGTATGAATTACAAGCAAGTAAAGTATACCTAGTATTACAACTCGGATTATATGATTCTTTTATATGTTGTTGGTACTATCTCATAATATAGCCCAATACTAAACAATAAGGCTAATGAATGATCAACAGAAGACAAAAATGTATAGGAGTATGTCAAATGGTATGGTTATATCCACTAGCTACATGTACGGATCTTTCTTGCAAAGTTGATGTTACTGTTTGAAAACCCATCTTTCCCCCTAATGCATATCATATTTTTAAATCAGGTAATCTAACTTGACACTTTGAATCATTATATTGCACAGTTTGCACGGTGAAATGAGGCCATTTATTGAGTAAAACTAAAGCATTCAGTTTGTAAAATCCACAAGTTACCAGGTTCTTTCTCTCATTTTACAGAGTATGGTTAAGCCAAAATGTGGGAGATTGGTGGGTTTCTCAGCTGGACCAGAGAATCTGCATGGAGTTCGTGCTGTACGCAAAGGACGTCGATGTGCTCTTGGTCTGTGGTTCACCTTTGATAGTTATTATCAAGAAATAGAACGTATTCTAGCACAGCAAGTACTGCTTGAAGTAAAACAGAAAGGTACAATAAGTGAGCAGCTGTTGAATGAGATAAGGAAACATGTTTCCTTCGAAATTCCATCCATAAAAGCTGCAGTATCATCAACATCTAACCATATACAAGATATTTTTAAAAAGGAAGTAATTGGACCCCCGCAGAATACAGAAAGTATCTTATCTTCTAAGCCACAGGAGTCAACAGTAATCCAAGATCACCAACATGATGAAGTTCTTTCTCTTGCAGTAGCACATAAAACTAGAGTTCATGGAAAATCCTAGACATTAGTGAATTAAGTTTAAATAATAACTTCCCTTCTTTATTATACTAAGATTCTAATTGCAATCTTAAATGAGCAGTCCAGTATGAAATTGCTTATTAGGATGATTGACTAGAAAAAATAGGAGGAAAATTTATATATACACTGGTTTTTGTCCAAGTCAATGTGATTACATAAAGTAGAAACATGAAGCTTAAACAGAAATAACTTTTTTACAATTAATACATTTTTATCACTAACTAATTTGTTAGGTTGCACTACAACACATGTGCATTTTGGTGTCTTTTGGCATAAGAATGCAGTTTACGTACTTACAAACATGAAACATTGTTAGATCTCTGTAATACAATTTCTTTATGAGGCGGCAATTCCTCGTCACAATTTGACTTTGTAGAGAGAGTTTAAGTCAGGTTTGTGACAATGTGACTTTAATTCACTCACATTCACAATGAATTTCTGTGTATCATCATAAGAGGTAGCATGATTACTTCATTTTGATTCTATAGGCTTTATTTGCTACTATATAGACACACCAAGGAATAATTTAACTTAAGCTGATGTGATTGGCAGCAAAAGTATTTTGTAGAGAAAATACACCATGGTCAGCAAACTGATTTGTGTGAATATATTTTGTATTGTTAAATTTGACACACTAGATACAATAGGAATTTCCTGTACTTGTGCCCTCTATATTAAACAAAACTGCCCTTATCTCACAACGAATCTACTTAGTATTCTCTTCATATTCGGATGTAATTTCTGCAATATTCAGAAAAGGTCAAACATAATCTTTAACTGTATCACAAAAAGTTTTGAAAAAAAAATTATTTCTTTCAGATAAGTACTTTGTTTAGATTTATGTAACCTGAAGGATTTGTAACTAATGTTGGAATGAGTCATTAAATTATTTGAGTGCTCTTTTAGTACACACTCTTTAAAATAGCTGCATGTTGGACAGTTAACATGCTGAAAAATAGAATGTTATTGAAATAATAAATAAGATCCATATGATAGTGTAAATAAAACAGTATACAAGAGAAACACTATTTACCTTACCTAGTCTTTAAATGCAGTATATTCTTTCTCATACTGCTGCTGAGATTTTTCTGGTAGCAGCTCCAGTTTCTGACTTGGATTTTAATTTTCTAAGATCTTCACCTGCACTTCCAGTCACAGGATTGTTTACAAACAAGTGCTCAGAATAAGCAAAGCCATCTACATCCACATTTTCTATTTTTATATTGGCAATGCTTTCTAGGAGGAATTGGTACGGTTCATAGCATAGGGTTCAGATGGCTGTGAGTTAACGTCAACAAATGACATATTATGCCTTTTATATTACACAGTAGGTTTTATTACACATATTTATTTTATTTTACATATTTAGAGAACTTTTACTAAGAAGCATTATATGTATCATATATGCAAAATCTGTAGGAGACTCACCAGTAAAGCCTTTTCATACATAATTCATACATAAATGGCTATTTTCTCCAATTAGGTCTGTTTACTTAATATTAGTTTTGAGAGCATTTCCCCATCGTGAACAGGTAGGTGTCTTCAGTTGGTGTTCCCACTCACCATTACGATATGGAAGTAGCATGTATACCCCCACATTCAAGAGGTCCGAAGTTCGAATCTCAGTCAGCTTGAGTCATCTGGTTAAGACTTTTCCCTGAGTTTTCACTTATTCTGAAAGATGCATGTCAGCTAACCCTAAGGTCCTATGAAACCTGGGCTCATTTGAGCATAATTTCACTCATTCCATTCATCATCTGATATGACCAACATTAAGAGGACATTGTTTAATAAATTACTGGTCTTCCTATGGATGGTTTGGGGTTATGCCCTCTGTTTTTCTGGTTAGTTATCCTGTGCCAAATAGGACCAAACCATCCATGTGAATGCCATTCAACCATACAACTGAGTAATTATTGAGAATATTTTCCCAGAAACTAGTCCTAGGTGAACATATGTAAGAGACAAAAAGAGTGTTTAAATTTTTTGTTGACTCATACCACACTATTTTAATCTTTCTCCACTGTATACAATACTTTCTGTTATGTATATAATGAAGAAATTGTGTTTCAGATACAGAGTAGTTATCATAGTTTGGTTCATTAAACCTTTCATTTCACAGTCTTTAGTTATCATTAGCTTTAAATAATCGTATGGAGTGAAGTGTTTTGAACACTTAGGATTTTTAGAAAGTTTTTAATTAATTTCTGATATTTTACTTTTTTGTGTGACTTTTATGAAAATTTTTCTGAGAGTGGATTAAAAGCAAATTTATTTTCCTGCTGAGCTTAGAAGTAACACACTGTCCAAACAGTAGAGCAATAGAAAGATGTCACAGTGTATTTTACACCAAGTCGAGTATCTCAAAAATGTGTACATAACTATTTACATGAATACTGCTGATATATTTCCTTACTCATATCATTTTTTTAAAAAATTAACAATGTTTTATACTGGGCTGCTCATTTAAACATGAAAACATTAAAAGAATATATAGGTGGAAAAGAATTCTCAAAATTGAAGTAATATTTACAAGAAGTAAGAATAACTAAATCTGCTTATCCTCAGAGGTTGTAAAAGAGACCAGGACAAACTGTGTTTTCTGATGGTATATTTTTCAATAAGAAATATTTCGTGGAAGCACAATTTGAATTATTAATGGTTAAATTTATAATCCCCACTTAATTTCATTGTTGAATATAATTTCACTCCACAAAGTAAAACTATTCACTACTATGATGCAATTACTCCCAATAAACATCTCCTTTCTTTTATATATGGAAAAGGCTAGAAACAGTGGTGTTAGCATTATTAGTACTGACTCATCTTAAGTAAATACATCTCCTTTCTTATTGGTATGATATGATTTATTGAGTATTAGGAGAATACAGCTTTGGTCCCAGCCCTTGAATTTGGCCCTAGCCCTTCTGCCATTACAGCTGTTTTTCAATACATATTACAAATGAGATAGATTCCATTGGTGTGTCTGTCCTTCTGTCTGTCTGTGTGTCCTTCTCTGAGCTGCTGTAGGTGGATTGAGTTCTCTGTGGTTCCGATGGAGGATATGTTTTCAGAGAAGCCTAAGGCATGACTGAGTCATTAAGCTTGGTATTGTTAGGGACCTCTGTGTATCTCTGTTGGTCAGCCTGCCTGCAGTTATAGCCTATAGTTATATTATAGCCTTTTGCAGTTGCTTTCCATATTCATACCTCTTGAGGGTGGTAAGCAGAAGAGATTTGTTTTGGATCATGGTGCAACATGTCCTCTCCCTTTCCTTGTCTTGTCATTGCCAGATATGAGTCATGTTTATTTTCCAAATACATATTCATAATATAATTTTCATAGAGTCATTTAACTACTTTTTATAGTTCTTCTCCATAAATTATAAAGATCATTCAGATTTGAAAGCTAACTATCTATGCTCACTTTCTTCTCGGGCAGGCAGTCAGGTGAAAAGATGATTAGATATCAACGTTTCGGGAGAATGCATCGCTCCCATCATCAGGATATTTATAAAATGTTATAACCACAAATGACATACTCGATATAACACAACTATAAACAAAGACAAAACACTATCAAAATTTGCATTACTGAACAAAAGACTGTTTTCAGTAAATTAAATGCCAGGTCAGGAGATGGTGTGAGTATAGAAAATTGTATCAAAGAACGTAACTACTTAACTTGATTATCAAGCTGTATTGATCTTTGCTTCTTATTGGTCAGACAATGGTTTGTGCCGGTGAGAACCGTGTGCGCACTAGTCTAATGCCAGTTGCCGAGCCTACACTCTCGGTCATGCGCAGTACTCTCACTCTCGGCCATGCGCAGTACACTAAAATGGTCAGTATCGTGCCAAATATGGCCGTGCTGCATTGTCTCCCATCTTCCAGCGCCAACAGAAGGTTCAAGTGACGTTTGGGTATAGACTCTCCTCAGTGCGCGAAGAAACTAGGTCACCGGCACAAAACTGCTGTCCGGGCTGTAATTCAACGTATTTCCATTTTTAAGGCTGGTTTCCAAGAGTAGCTGAATTGAAATCCAGCATCACAACTAAGCGTGCTCCTTTCAGAGGAAATCGCCAAAGCCTCCTTAATTCTCCGCTCCCAGTAACTGTTGCATTTTGCCAAGATGGTCGTCTTCTGAAAATTGGCTCTATGGTCATTTTCAAAACAATGCTCTGCCAGCTCAGACTTCTCAGGTTGTATTAAACGAATGCTCCATTCATGTTTGATAATTCTAGTAGCGATGGTTCTTCCGGTTTGTCCTATATACGGTGTCCCACATTCACAGGGAATGTGGTACACTCTCGGAACTTGGAAGTCCAGTTTGTCTTTCACTGGTCTCAACAGATGCTTAATCTTTGAAGGTGGCTTGTAGATGGTCCTGATGTATTTGGCGAGAATTCTGCTGATTCTGCCAGATAGATTGCCGGTAAATGGGATGCAGGCTGTAGTGATAGGTTATCTGACGCTTGCTATATTACAGGTTTCCCTTTCCTAGTTTTGCTGATCGAGGCTTCAACGTTATATTCGCAGTAGCCGTTTTGATGGAAAGTGAATCTCAGGTGCTGTAATTCTTGTTTTAAGTGGCTGGGATCAGAGATAGACAAAGCTCTGTGGGCCAGTGTATTGAGAACTCCCAGTCATTGAGACTTATGATGGAAACTATGAGCATTCAGGTAGAGATTGGTGTGTTTAGGCTTGCGATATACAGCATGCCCCAGTGTACTGTTGTTGTTTTCTTTGAAACAAGAATGTCCAGGAATGGAATAGTTCCATCCTTCTCCACTTCCATGGCAAACTGTTTTTGAGGTCGGAGGCTGTTGAGATGCACAAGAAAGCTAGGCAAAGTGTCTGATCCATGTGGCCAAATTACAACAGTGGCGTCCATGCATCTATAGAAATGAGATGGTTTAAGTGGAGCTGTGGCAAGTATTTCATGTTCTAGGTGTTTCATATAGAAATTAGCTATAGCTGGTGACAAAGGGGAGCCTATTGCTACTCCGTCTACTTGTTCAAAGAAAGTACCACCAAACAAGAAGAAAGTAGACGTCAGGGTATGTTGGAAGAGCTCTATGATATCAGCCGGAAAATGCTCATTCAGAAGTTGGATGGCTTCTTGAAGTGGTACTCTTGTAAATAGAGAAACCACGTTGAAGCTGACAAGAAGATCAGAAGGGCCAGTGGTAATGTTCCTAAGTGTATGTAAAAACTGTGTGGAATTACTCACATGATGAGTCTCCACATAGAGCAAAGATGATGTCATCAAACTCTCAATCGCGTAAGGTGTGAGTATAGTGATATTTCTCTTGTCAGAACTAATTTTACAATTAAAGCACAATCAAGAGCTAATAAGCAGTTCTGGACCATACTGTTTCACAAATAAGACTTCAGAATTTTAAGATAGAAAAAGCTTCTTTCAACTGATGCATTGGCTGCAGGGACTGTATTCATTAGGCATAATAGTTCCAAAGTTTCTAGAGGAATCTAATCTGTTTCACTCTCAGCCATTCTTTTAATTAATACTTCCAAATTGACAAAGTTAATGTTTCTTAATTCTTGGAAGAACTATGTAAAGGCTTATTTTAAGAATTATTACTAACATTACTATTACTAATACAGTACAAAAAAATAGGAGGTTCAATCTACCTACTTCTGATTAGCCACCACCACATGGAATATCAGAGACCCAGAATCATCCTCACTGGCTGCACAGTTTTTTCACTGTCCGGGCATTGAACTATATTTACTTAAATATAGGAGTTTTGATGATTTGAAAAATTACATTTTTATTCCTGTCACAAAATTACATATATAAAATACTTCACTGCCAATTAATTTATCATCAATGCATTGAACTTATGAACCTAGCATAATCTTAGCGTTTGCTTCATGTTGTATCTTTCAAAAGCGCTTAGAGCAGTGTCATTGTCTACGCATTCAGTAAAGGTAAAATTATTTAAAATATTTAGTTTTTTCACCTATTGACTTCACAAAAATCAGAAGTTTTAATTAAAGTTCTTAAAAATACTAAATCCCTGGGATACAAAAGTACTTCAAGTTGCAAATCTGAGCATATTTGGAGAAAATTTATTATCAATCTCACTGTGCCATACTATATCTGCTGGCCATCATAGTGGCTCTTTTGTATTTAATGAAAGGTTTCTGATTAGTTTTAGTGAGCTGACTTACCCATTGATAAATGGTTTTTATTCCAGAAATACACTTTAATCTTGGTCTCTTTTACATTAGCATTTATTCTCCATATCTCAAGAAAGCTAAAAGCACTCTATATGTTTAATAAAAATCATAAGCAGATTTTTAAACACTTTTTATAAAGTGTATTGTAAATTACATATCTTAAAATAATGAAAGAATGAACCTGGAGTTAAGTTCAATGGGTTCTTCTCCAAACTACATTTTAGTCAAAAACACTTTTTAAACCAATTCTCGAACTGTATAAACACTTAAGCTCCACTTACTTTTTAAATTAGGACAAGTTTCAAGGACACCGCGTCCCCATCCTCAGCTGATGTTCCACTGGTTCATCCTCATCAGCTGAGGATGGGGACGCGGTGTCCTTGAAACTTGTCCTAATTTAAAAAGTAAGTGGAGCTTAAGTGTTTATACAGTTCGAGAATTGGTTTAAAAAGTGTTTTTGATTGATGAAGCTCCACTGTTTATAAATACTTCTATTATAGTTTTATTACATTTTAGTACTTAAAATTCCTGTATATATGTAGTTAGCTCTATAATTTTATTTATTCTGGTTCAAATGGAAGTGTGTGTGTGTGTGTGTGTGTGTGTGTGTGTGTGTGTGTGTGTGTGTGTGTGTGTGTGTGTGTGTGTGTGTGTGTGTGTGTGTGTGTGTGTGTGTGTGTGTGTGTGTGTGTGTGTGTGTGTGTGTGTGTGTGTGTGTAGATGGGTGTATGTGTGTGTCTACATGTGTGTGTGTGTGTGGGAGAGAGAGAGAGAGAGAGCAAAAGAGAGAGAGAGTTTTTAGTGTATGATTCTTGGAACTTTAGTGCCTTTCTATTCAGTGTATATAATTGTACTTCTAATACATGTAAATCTGTGTCAGAATTATAAATTATTTCTTAAACAGTAAGTTATATACAGCTTAACACTAGCAATATGGGGTGCCGAGGTAGCGCAGTGGTTTTGTTTGCAGTTCAATTCCCGGTTCTGGGATTGGCGGTTTTAAGTCAGCCCTAACCATGCCTTCACCTCTGTGTAGCAAATGTGAAGTGTACCCTATGCCCAACATGGTTCGAAGTCCACGGTATAAGCTGTAAGTCCTCTCTACTCACCGTCAACTTCACTATCACCCTACCATTGGAGGTAATGGACACCGCCCTCTGGGTGCCTCCACCTGAGAAATGGGTCCAGTCATCACAAGGTGGGGCGAGGTTACCCCAAAGGCAAAGGTTGCCATGTGGGGAGTGGTGGTAACCAACCAACCAACACTAGCAATATGTATAGCATGAAGTACTATTTCTACTCAAAATTATAGTAATTATAGGTAAATTACTTGTTGATAAAGCTGTCATATTCAGTTTTAAATATACGTCAACACTAAACTACAAATTAAGGGCTTCACAGAATACCTCACCATAAGAATACTGCACAGCTGCAAACCAGCACCATTAGTACTAAAGTGAACAAGAGTAGTAATGACATCTAGTGGCGTGGTATAGTTTTTTTTTTCCTGGTAATTCCACTAAAACTCCATTAGAGTAGCATTTGTCCTTTCTGGTAGATTTCCATCATTGCTTTGGATGCAATTCAGGCTTGGTCTCATTGTGCTTCAAAAATATAGAGTAAAATTACAGGCTGTTAATAAGAATCAGAATTTTACTAATCCAGAGGAGACTGATGCACTCAATATTTCCAAAGAGAGATGACAATCTGTACTAATATTATAGATACATCTTTTCTCATGGACAACTGTGCAAGTAATATCAGAAACTACTCAAACATATTTGATAATTCTTTTACCACTGAAAAGCACTGTTCTTCCCAATGGAAACAGGCTACAAGATATTTCTAGATATTTTAAAGTTGGTATGTTAGAGCAGCCTCCTAATTCATGTCACTCAGCTTTTGCTGATTATTAATTATAAGGAAATATATTTTGTCATTTCTTGTGAATGTTATTTATGCTTTATTACGTTCCAGGACCTCCAGAGGAAAAGTGACAGCTTCAACCCTTTACAGCTGGAGGGAAGGATGTCTCATGTTCATGTCACATAATTTACTTTTTATTTCAATGAATTTTGATGTTAGCTAATATATGTAGTGTGTTATATACAAAAAGTATAAACTTATGCTACAGAAAATTGGTGAAAATTATCGGTTAATTTAAAAATTAAAAAGCTTCCCATACCAATTTTTCAACCCCTTGAATAGAAAGCTCAAGCATTAGCTCTAACCAGATAAATTTTAGTTTACCTGTAGGATAGGATCCCACAAAAATCATTGACTGCTTTATAACTTTAAAAACATAATCCCACACATGTTTTACAATGCTACTGCAATACTCTCAAAGGATATTGCATTTTCTTTATAATATCGTAATATTATTATTAGTGTCTTATTTTTCACTGGTGAGCGGTTAATGCTTACAGCAGAAGGTGTGCTGCTACAGTAGGCCGGCTAGCCGGCCGGCCAGCCACTAGTGGAAAATAAGGCACTGTACTATCTTTACTCTAAATTCATTCAGAATTATAAACTTCATGATGTGAACTCTAATCAGTTCCAATCATTTTTGCCATGGCATAAAGATCTTCCCTTCAACATAAATCAATTTGGAGTTAAGACACTTTATTTAATAAATATATTACAAACATTAAATAAAATAACCTTCATTGGCTGCTTATTTTTAAAAAAAAATATATAATCAGTTCATTTTTAGCTTCAATTTTGATAAAATTATGAGGAAACCTAAAGTACAGTAATGTACAATAAAAAGGATACTACGTTTCTACGTTTAGGGGAGACTGGGACAAGTTGATGATGTTAAGAGTTAACTGTTTTAATTAATTCATTTTTGAGTTAAATTCGTTTTCTTTGCATGCATGACTAGAATGACCATTTGTTATGTTATACCAATTTGGATATATTTTTATTTTAATAGTATCAACATTATTTTCCCATGTTTAAATAGGCATGCACAAAAGTCATCTTACCCTGGTACAGGAGCAAGATGACTTTGATCATGGGGCAACATGTCAATTCTGATAAAAGTTGAATATATTATTATTCTTAGAAAGAATAACAGAGTACAGTAATTATTTTATACACTGTTACATATTTTCAGTTGAATAATAGTGATTAAATGGTTATACTGTAGAACATTATCATAGTAAATTAGTACAACTCAAAATCAGTAGCTTTCCTTAACAAAAATCCAAACAAATATTTTTCCTTCAAAGTTTGAGCTGTTTTCATGCTACCATGCTTGGCATTTGCCACACTCTATCCAGTCTTCTAATGGAGTATCAACAAAGTTCTCATCACAACCAGGACACTGCACTGTACTTTCTTTGAAAGTTTGAGCTGACGACATGGGTGTCAGAAGTTTGAGCTTCATCCTTTTTGAACAGGAATCAAATTTCTTCTTCTTAAATTCAAAACTCTCATTTATGTTGCTTTAATTGTTCTTGTGCTACCTTTCTGCTTCTTTCTGAACCAACATTTCTTTCATAAGTGAGCTTGTTAAGACACTTGCACATTGCCTGTAACTCTTAAGTTTTTTCACTGATGCACATTATGTAATAGTTTGGGAATCATGTAGTATGAAAATCACAAAATAGAATTAAAAAAATGCATTAAAACACAAAAAGAAAACACTAAAAAGCTCTAGGGGCAAGATAACGAGATTGTTAACTTTTCCCAGTCAACATACCTCGATAGGGAACGTTAGAAATCTTTGATTATTATTATGATCGGATTAAGGGGAAATAAGTATTAATAAATAGTAACTGTGAAAAAAATATTATTTAAGATAGTAATGAATAGCAAAGAATAACCAGATATCTTAGCTGTAAGACCACAAGTTCTTATGGCAAAGGTCTTGAAAATTACAACACGTCAGAGAAAAAACATGAATTACATCTAACAGACCACAAAATGAAGCAAGGGTCTCACTGTACAAGCTATTAATGCCCACTGGTATTCATTCAGTGTTCACTTTACTGGCCTTATAATAGAAGACAAGTAGTACAAAAGATCTTCAGGTCAAGGTACGAGGGCCATTGAGTACTCTCCAGTCCTTAATATAGTGCTACTACAACCTAGTGGTCTCCATAATGAATTATAATTCATAGCTCTTCTCACTACATATATGTAGATAAAATTCTATTTACAGTTCCTTTTAGTTATTCTGGTATTTTTAATAAGTTATATACTATTAGCTTTTTTAATTCTTTTCTGGTATCATCATTTCTTTCATTTAATAATGTACATCTTTCAATGTATCTAAAGAGCTTCATTTCTTTTCCTTTTCTTCTGTTCATCATCATCATCATCATCATCATCATCATCATCATCATCATCATCATCATCATCATCATCATCATCATCATCATCATCATCATCATCATCATCATCATCATCATCATCATCAATCATCATCAATCATCATCATCATCATCACTCTCCTTTTTTTTTTAAATAACCAAGTTTCACAGTCATACAGAAAAGTTGGAACTACCATCACATTAAAATATTGTAGCAAAGTTTCTTTTTTAGCTTTCCTTTCTAGTGTTCTACATATTGTTCCACAGAAATGCATTCTTTTTTCTTATTTTATTCAGCAGTATAAGCATTAAAAGTGCTAACTCGTTTCACTATTTTATTGTAAAGCCAACTTCACCCTCTTTGCTGAGAGCCAATAAATACCATCCTTATATCAAAATTTAATACCATCCTTATGTTTGTAAAGCCCAAATGAACTCGTCAAAGGGCTCTAAAACACCACACACTTACTTATGTTCGTAAAAAGCTGAAACTATAGTATAGCAACGCAAAGATTGTCCCTGTAAGGAATGTGCTGTGGGACAAGGACAGCGAATGTGTGTGGCAGAGAATGCCTGCTACACAGGGAGCAGACCGTTAAAAGAACATGTGCCCTATGCACTCTGTACATTAAAACTGAGAAGATTCATTCACAAAAGTAGAAGCCGTCAGAATGTTTTTGAATGGCTGTAACTGTACTGACAGAGGGTGTCATAAACCTGTCCAGGGAGGGTGTGGGAACCTTCGCCAACCCCCCTGCATCTCGTCCCTCGGAGACTTACTCTCCTGTGGAGGAGTATACTGTATTTTATTCAGAATACTATCCTTATGTTTTCCAGACTTTTTTTTTTATTAATGTCTTCTAGCGTAAGTCATATCAGACAATGTTTACTGGACAGGTGCTTGTTACAGCATAATATAATTTGGTTCAATTTAAAGATTGCCTTTTATTAAGCTTTTTGATTCCTGCTAATGACCTCCTTAGTCATCAACAAATTAAATTGTAGTAAAATTTACTTTGTGTCTTTTCAAATTTTTGATGCTTCATTCTTCCACATTCTTATGACTTTGTCCGTATATACAAATTAAACAGGATCACTGACAAAGGACACCTTGTTGAACTCCCTCAGTTAAATCTGTCATCTTATTATGAGATGTCTTTATTTGTATTGTATTCTTTATGTACAGAATCTGCTTTACTCTCATCAAGTGGGATGGCATTCCTTTATTTCCTAATGTTTACATAAAATACTTCTATCTACCCTTTCATACTTCTTTGTAATCAATAAATGCAAGGAATAAGGGCAAATTAAACTCCTTCCATGTTACAGTTAATCAATTAATCAATAATTTATTCATCCAGAAGAATCAAGTACATATACAATTAGTATATACAGAACCACCCCCACAGCACAGTGGTAGCATGTCTGCCTTTGGGGCAGGGCACCCGGGTTCGATCCCTGGTGCTGGCATGGGATTTTTCCCCACTGGGAGGTCTGGTCTGGGGTGCACTCAGCCTTGTGGTGTCAATTAAGTAGCTATCCTGAGGGAAACCATCCCTAAAAGGTCAAGCAGTTGTCTTATGTGCTGACCCCTGGCACTCCCAACCTGCACTTCTCCATAGGATGGGACTCCATTGGCTGATGCAGTGATTCAGTGATACAGGATACACTGGCTGGATGAAAAGAGTAACCTCTGCATTGGGGAGACAACCCAGGAATTATTACTAGTATGTACAGATTTACAAATAGAGACTGTGGTAAATATGCAATCCACACAAGATTTACCTTTTCTAAATCCTTAATGATCTTTTCCTATTACTGCTTCAATTATTGGTCACAGTCTGCTATTAAATATTTTAATATGTAGCTAACATACAGTAGCAGTTTTAAAAACAAATACCTCTATATCTATTTTAAATACATATACATTAATGAATTACATTGCAAGTATGAAAAATGCTATATCTCTGCTTGTTTTGTTAGACAGAACGCAACATGTTATTTAGCGATACTTGTAATGTATATACTCAGATTGGTTAGCTGTCCCATACTCTTATTGTAAGGTATTTGCTGACATCTAAACAGCTGAGATTATTCAATTTCTATATTATACACTATTATCTTTCTAACACATACTTTGAATATGTATTTGTAGAAAAGGATTGTTTTATAAAATCTTCTGCAACTGTATACATTTGTAATCACATCTGCTAAAAATATGGTAGTAGCAATGCCAGGACATATACAGAGAATAAAATGACATGTTTAAAAACAGAAATTCTATTATTCCTCAAGCAAAGAAACAAATGAAAATTAACAAATAACACTTAACTCATGCATCATAGATTTTTGGTTTACAGTTGTCTAAAAATTCAAGTATTTTACTTTGCTGAAATCTTACAAAATTGATTTAAATCACTGGAAAGTTACACGTTCTTTATTTATAAAGGTACCTATCAGAGAGATACTATTACCTTATAGATTTCATTTGTGAATATAAAATGAATTGTAAATTTCCCTCAAGTATTACATATATTACAGTTACATACATCTACAAATACATACAGTGACCATACATTACATCATAGATCAGAACCCAGGTACTGGTATTGCACGGTGTAGTTTGAACACAGTCAATACCAGTTCCTAGAATTTACAGTGGAAAGTAAAGATTACAACAAATATTTTCTAGAAATATTATATTACTGTATTTATTTACATACCTACCATATTAGTATCCATATGTTTGTGGTTCATATTTTAAAAATCATGTTTTCATAGTTGCAGAATATGTTTTAGAGGTACTTGTTTCCAAAGTATCTACTCAGTAACATTTGTTATTACATTGGTGCTCCTAGTTGTAGTTAATTATAATGAAGTTTGACTATATTAAGTGATAATATAAGAGTGTTTGATGATAGTGTCTAAGGTTAACTATTCAGGAGTGAATAAGTATTCACTCTGATGATGAATGTTAGTAAATCATTCTCTCAGAGGAAAATGGATTGGTTGTTGTTTGTGTATATGAAAATAGGCACACATACACGTCTAAACAAGAATTATTTATGAATAATCATAAAGTGTGCAGTTTACATTATAAATGAATTATTCATAAGTCATGAGAAGTTCCCCTCAAATATTTTCCTTTAGTTTATAAAACTATTTGTAGTCGGTTTTTCACACATGTCACTTGCATTTTGATTTTCTGAGGGACTAGTTTCGGGACCTGTTGCTTCCATTTTCAACCTTGAAGGCCCAACTGTCAATTGTTGTTGCTGCTTGCAGTCTTCTCTCTGGTGGTGGAACTATGAACTTCATTATCAAATTATCAACTGGTGGGATTTCAAAGTGGATTACTCAGTCTTTATATTTACCTATTAAGATTTTCTCCCATTTTGTCAGTTAGGTTTATCACACCTTTCAGTAACTTTCGATTTGGATAACAGACTGACAATGTGGGAGAACATTTTAACATGAAAATATAAAGATTGAGTAATACACTTTGAAATTCCACCGTCGATAATTTGATAAAGAAGTTCATAGTTCACCATCAAAGAGAAGACCGCAGACAACAACAACAGATGACAGTCGGGCCTTTGAGGTTGAAAATGGAAACAACAACTTCCAAATCTGGTCTCTCAAAAATTGAAAATGTAAGTAACATAGTCTGAAAAACAGACTACAACTAGCTTTATCAATTAATCTGGACATCACTGTTGCTAAATTCTTCCAAATATTGCAATTCTCCTTTAGATTAAATATCTGCCTATAAGAGCAAATTATCAACATATACCTAAGTAAACATAGTGATTTTTTTATTTCAAAACCATTTAACCAGATAAAATGTTTAAAATATGTCAAATAAATATGTTTTTAGTTACCAACAAATTATGCATCCAAATCTATAATCTTAGGTAAAATAAAAAGTCAAAATTAACTTAATGCATATTGAGCTAAAAAACAAACCATTAATACATTATTGTTTGTAAAGATCAAAGATACATTCATTAAAAAATTATGTATCAGAATGAATAAATGCAAATACAAATTACAGTGCTACTATAAAAATTAAACAAAGGAATGTAGGAAACAAATTCCAAAATAATTTTCATTTTCTTTTTAAACAAATACAAAATTTTGAACAGTTAAGAGATCATATCATGCACCCATATAGACTAGATTAGTTATAAATCAGTGCTTGTACTTAGTACACTTAAAAAATATTATATCACATGTCATGAATGATTTGCCTTTGTTTCCTTGAGCTAACAAGGTTACACACGTATGTATTTACTGCTCCTGGATTTATTTTCAAGGACCTGATTTTCTTTGTACTATGATTATTAACATTTTTTGCTTATAGACTGTATGTTTAAAATTTGTGAATAACAAATCACATTGCTTAAAATGGAATTATGAAAATGCTGCATTGTAGCTTCAAACTGAGTTGAGTGTGCTTTCGGTAGCATAATCATCAGCAAGTATTTTGTGCCTATATGATATCATTTCTCAAAATATATCTCTGAGTTCTTATTAAGTGGGTTCTGTTATCATCATTGTTCAACCGTTACAAGTAGCCATTTTATAGTAATTAAAATTTCTTTTCTAATTTTATGATTATACGTTTTTTTATCATTTTTAATTACTGTCTTTCAACTGGTTAGGCCATATAGGATGATGAATGAAAATGGGTAAAATGAGCCCAGGGAGGGTCCATGGTGCTTTAGAGCTACCCAACATACGTCTTTCAGGATAAGAGAAAACTCTGTGAAAAACCTTATCCAGATAACTTGCTGGACTGAAATTTGATCTCGGCAACTCTTGAACTTTATATCTATTTTAAACGAAAACATCAAAAATTTTCTCCACACTTGTAAAATAGGATTTTTTTAAAATAATTATTATTGTGTTTCCCTCTGTTTAAAGTATTTGTAATTTTATTGAAAAATTTATTATTGTTGTTATTATCATCATCATTATCATTATCACTATTATTATTACAACATAACCTTGATGTTTTTTAAATTGTGGGTTGTTTGATCCATTTTTCATTCTAGTCAAAAGCAAAAAAAGTGGCAGCATTTCCAAGAAGGCTAGAAAACTATTTTGACTCCTATAATCAATGTAAGCTGCACACAATTTTCACTGATTGTATTTTCAAAGTTTTACAGTTAATACGTTTAAAATGTTTATAAACATTGATTCATATTATGTATTTAATTTCTTTACTACATTAGTGCTGTATTTTTTATGCATGCATATATATGTCACTTCCGAAAGAAACTTTCGGATGGACATGGCTTATTGTGCTATATCAAGTCTGTTAAATGCTGAGTATAGGGTTTATGGATGTTATTAGGAAATAATTATTTAATTAAATAATTACTTCAAGTGTAGTCAAATACTTTTATGCTACACATTTAAAATGAAGCTTTTCAGTTGTGATGTACTTTTATAATAATTAAAGACCATGTTGAAACATTCAATATTCTAATAGCATCCACAATAAATGATATTCATAGGCATAAATAACTCACTTGCTAATAGTAGATACTCTTAAGAAAAAATGTCTTCCACATATCAGAAAGTGGTATGTTTTTGTACTTATTTATATTTTAGTAAGCAGTTATTAAGGATTATCACCTCCAGGATTAATTAGCTTTTGCTCAATAAATTGACTCTGCCTTATATAATGCTGCTCGTTCTGACACAAACTTTTCGGAGTTACATAAAGTGTTCAAATTTATTTAAACATTCAGATGAGCAGACAAGGGAACTGCTTGAGGTTTTCTTTCCTCTCCTCTCTTATTGGGCAGCTAGCAACAAGGATATTGGCTCTCCATTTTGTCCAAAGGGTAGAACCACCTTCATGAATTTAAATCAACCAACATCCAGGTCTACCAGCTATATATACGTCAGTGAGGTGTATTCAATGTAACAGATTTCATACTCAAAAGAAGATGAAGGAATTGCTTACTGAAAATGTTAAGGTTGTAATGTAAATGATTTGGCTGTGTTTTGTAGTGACTTTTTTTCTTAGTTAGTGACATATTCCTTACATTTATATCAAGTCTTTCAACATTAATTTCACACAAAAAGAATTATACCTTTGTAATAACTAAATTTTAATGAGTTTTCCTTTACAATTAATATGAAAACTTAAATTTTGTTACAGTAGTTTGTATTTTTAGTTTCCACTTTAAAATAAGACAAGTACATTTAGTAGAACATTAAGTTTAAAGCATTTGTTCTATACAAGTACTGCAAAGCTGGAACCTCTTTTGGAAACAGGATTTTATTAATCAATTATTTTTTGATAGTTCATATTTTGTCATACAACATTTTGCCCACCATAAATTGGGTAAATTTGGGAAAGAGATGTAACATTTGAATGATGCATAACTTGCAGCCTTTGACAAGAAATACAGGAAACTGAAAATTACATACTGCCCCAAGGTTGTACTGATTTACAGTATTGCAAGTAGTTGATACACAGAAATTGTCATGTTTACTGTATTTTGGAATGTAACAAACATTATTTCACCATAAAAAATGAAGTTAAAGTGTTTACTTTATAAAAATGAAAGCCTTTTTGAACTACTTAATTAATGTATATCTTGTTCATTCTAGATCATTTTTTAACCTTAGTTGGTTGCAAAGGGCCTGGAAGCTTTATTTAATTACAAATTATAATGCAGACTCTATTCATATGTTATGAGTATGATTATACTAATAAAAGACATGTATAATTAACCTAAATGAATCCAAAAATAGGGGGGAAAAAAACAAAAAATTAAAATAAAAAGAAATATAGGCGTAGAACTACATATAGTGTGGGTCTCCCAGGCCCCAAGTGACCAACAGTATTCTGCGAAGTCATGTGCAACATAATCTTGAATGAATGACTGAATGACTGGTTTATTCACTTCTTCTCATTTAAGTTACATGTTTACAAAATATATCACTGTTCCTGCAGTGCATTTTGTTTAGGTTCCTGTACAAGGAACACCCTGATTTCTCTTTACAAAAGATCTTAGTTCATTCAGACTACCCATTTTGTTAAAAAATGGACGCTTCTTTATTGGAGTCTTCTTTCAAATAGTCACTGTCCTCCACTTTTTTTTCTTGTTTTTGCTACATAATTGTCAAATTATCCCAAAAGCTCTTTTCTATCATTCTAAAAATGTTAGTGCCAAAGCTTTTGTGTGAAAAGTGTACCATTTCTTATTTTTATTCTCTCCATATTTTAGTTTAAATACAACCTGCCTGTCACGCAGTAAAAGTCTTTATCTGTAGTTTCACCAGGGGTGGACTGTCATTAAGGGCCAGAGGAGCTGGGCCCCATTTATACTATCATGCAACTCATAGGCGTTATTTTTAATTTGAAGAAAATATTATTTTACATTTTATTCAATTATAGTAATCATTGCAAACAATTTATTATACCATGATTCTTAATGGTTACCAAAGCTTACAACCTGCAGTGTTGTACACGACGTCGTTAGTCTCCTTTCCACAAAGGGCCAGATTATACAGGCCCATAGTCACTCCTCACCCCTCTATACACTTTGCCAGTCACATGTCCATACCTCCCTTGCTCCCCTACTCTCCTCTTCATATATTGCATTCAGCAAAGCTTGGAGCCAGCTAGTTGCAGCCTGTTGCATGAAGTTCAGCATTCATGTGGTTGTTGCTGGAATCTTAATTGCCTGGTGCACAAAGTGTAGCTTTAAAATGAATAGAATGGATTATTAATCAAATAGTCCCTTTCATTCATTAAAAGTAGAAGAAAAACTTAAAATTAAATGATTAGGTTCATACCAACTGAATAATTTTACATTTATGCAATAAGAAGGCAAAAAACAGAGGACTTTATGTAAAGTTAGTTCAGTAAGAAATTGTGATTTACAGTATCTTGAATCAGCTGTGTCAGAAAATTGTGAGAACAGTACAAGAAACCAGGTTGATGATAACTTTGCTCTTCCCTCAAGAAAGTGACCAACTTATGGTTCTGAAGTGAACTTGAATTCAGATGCGAAAAAAGTGTGTCATAATGTTCAACCAAATGAAAGGATGATTCAAACAGTCTCATATATTCAATACTTTTTGGATTATTATTCCAAAGAAATACATTCAGAGAAAATTTCTCTGCTGAATCTGTGAGAAAATGTAAAAAGTTTAAAAATGAAGTCAGTGATTTATCAAAATGATACATTCAAAGATATCTCTTCAGTCAGTGAATTCTTCAGTTTTGTCGTACAACTCTCTTTTGAGAAAACATGTTCTGAAGTACACAAAATGCTGCAAATTATACTAACAACTCGAGTTTCAGAGCCTAGGCAGAGAGAAATTTTAGGACATTGAAAAGAATTAAGTCTTATCTACTTGAAGTTTAAAATGTATAATGTATTGGCACATTTTCTGCTACTGAAGGGGTTTTGGCAGTGAAACTGAACATGACCTGTTTTAAAAGGTATAACCCCACTTCTACTTTCATTACAAGTACCTTCACATATGGCCCCACCAAGAAAAATGCTCACAAGCTGCACTGAGTTCCACATAATGATCATACTCCTTTTGCCATTTTTAGGTCATTTAACCACATTATACTTGTTCTGCCCCATGCAAATGCTTCCCTTCCCCTTTTATTGCAAACACCAACATATTTCTCCTACCTCTTTCCATTTTTAAGGTTCTATAATATTTCAATTTATTCTAGACTACAGCTTATTTCTTACTTATAAGATAAACATAGCCAACATAGATAAACATAGTCTGACATAGCCAACTTTCTCATTTTGCCTTCTTGTGTATCCATAAACAATATTTGAGATTTCATTCTTCCCTATGTTTAATCTTATGCCAGTATTTCAACATATGTTTAACGTGTAACTTAATCTTAGAAGTAAATATTTTGATTAAAATTAGGAATATTCTCTCTTAGTTCTTTGAATAAGATCAAATATCCTCAGATTATGTAAGGTTGACTTGCTTATTTCCTTGCATCACCTCCAAAATAGGTATAAAATAATCTGAAAATGCAAATTGGAATTAACACTGTAAAGAAAGTCATCGCATAGTGGGCTAGAGCATGTTTGGTTCCCTGCATCCAGAATGCACCCAGGATCAATCCTACACCTGGGGGAAGTGGATTTTGAGTCCCAATTATAGGACCAATGCGCACTCAGCATTCTGAGGAAATTGAGGTGCTATGCTAGGCAGAGAACCCTGATCTAGAAAGCTAACTTTCCAGTTGGGGTTGCTGAGATGCTGACCACATCTTCTCTCCGTATCAGTTGCATGATCGCCCAACTCTGCCTTACATATGTGGACGTGAGGCCAGCAGTTGGTTTGGCAGGCTCAAGCCCACTTTGGGCTATGATGCCATGAGTTATGTTACTGTGAAGTAATGTAATAATTAAAAACTATATAATGAGTTGACTGAGATACTCTGTACTTCACATAATACAATTTTTCTTTCAACGCATTTCACCTCCACTTGAAGGCATTATCGAAAAGTTGTCAACTGGCTAGAACTTTGGTGCACCATCAGCTGCAGCACCAAAGTTGGTTAGGCAATGGCCTAATGATCCCAAGGTCTTTGGATTCAAACCTGGACCAGACCAATGGATTTTAAGTGTGTTTAAAAGTGACAGCTGCATGTCAATAGATTTATTGGTGTGTAAAACAACTCCTGTGAGATGAAAATCTGGCATACTGGAGCTATTGATATCCTCGAAATTGACAGTGTTGTTGATAAACAAAATAATTTAATTTCAGCAAGGTTTACATTTTGCTCCTATACGATATTTGTTAACAGCTGAGACTGCAACACCTAATTTACAAAAGACAAGGAACTGTGATATGTCCATGTACACAGTCCATCAAATCGATTTGTGAATCATCACCACACATTCATATTTTTATTTTTCTAATGTTTCATTTGCAAATAAATGCAGTTGTTCCTATTTCTACTATCTTTTCCAATTCACTGTCTCATCTTGTTGTGACATCACTTCTGAAACACTGTATCACAAAGAATAAAATGATTACATACATACTTGTGAAACAGTAACAGAAAAGTAAAATGAGTATCATAACGTTTTCTGTACACAAAAGCCAAAGTTATTATATTTAAACCTCCTAGTCTGTGGTGTTATTCTTTTTAGTATGATTCTATGAGTTTAATGTTCCACTTTGTCTGCTCTGATATCTACAGTCATGTGCTTTTGCTCCAATCACAGCTTATTAGAGTGTTTTTTATGTATTAATGTAACAAACAAAATTAATTTTTGCTTTCGTTAAAACATATCACAGCTACAACTAAACTAAGAATATTGCATTTGATGCCGTATTATTCAAACCTCTTGAGTAAAATTAATTAAATGTAGAAACATAGGTGGTACTTAAAGGAATAATGATCATAATTGTCTGAGAAATCATTTTTTGTTTAAATTGTGATACCTAGGGTAATATTTCTAACTGCAGTAGAACCAGCAATAAAATTGTTTGTTTCTGTCTAGCTACAGAAATGGTTCTCACAACAAGTAATTCTGAATACAGAAAGGTCTAGTATTATGTCTGACAATTAGTTTGGTGGTAAAACTTCTTGGCTGCGACCATAACAAGTCTTACCCTCCATCAGAATTTTTTATTATGGCATTTTAAAAGTTAATTTCAAATAGTTGTTAAAAATAGTACGTTTATTAATACAGTATACAGAATGTACATTTAAAATATATACTAATATTATGTAAGTATATTAAATTATAATTAATGTCATTTCTGTAGGCAAAATTAAAGTATCTGGGTGAAATCTTTAATATCCAGTAAATGTTTCTGGGCATTATAAGTGTATGAATATGTTATATGTTCTATATTGGAAAAGTAAAGTAAAAAGTTAAGTAAAAGTTGAACAAATATATATAATATACATATTATGTGGACATATTTCTTGAGCTCTAAACTTTCTCATGCTGCTACAAGCTTGTTATAGTCGAAAAAGTGGCAATCCTCAAAATGATCCTATCCTGTTACTTATTATGAGTAACATTTCTAAGATGTATTCATATAGTGTTTTTTCAGTGTGTGTGTGTGTGTGTGTGTGTGTGTGTGTGTGTGTGTGTGTGTGTGTGTGTGTGTGTGTGTGTGTGTGTGTGTGTGTGTGTGTGTGTATGTGTGTGTATGTGTGTGTTATGCTTAAACATGTATTCTGTTCTTATAAACGTATAGGATTATTTCATGTATCAAAATGACAGATGCAAACCCATATTGTCTTAAAAGACACAATGCATATTGGAGGTACAAAAACGTATATTTCATTCAGCTCTAGGTCTGTCATTTGTCTTCTTTGTATTTCGTTGAAAACAATATTTGCTATTAGAGAAGCGTAGGCAACTTTAAGTTTTTCAGCCTAATCCTTTCAAGAGATCCAAGAAAATGTGCACACTTAATACTCATATTAAATTTCTCTAACATTATGGTTTTAAACCTGTAAAAAAAAAAAAAACGAAGTTTAAAAAATTTAAAATCAGTGTTCCTCCAAGTTCCTAGTCTCTTCTTATAACTTGTTACTTAAATAGAGGCTTTACATATAGAGGTTTTAGAATTTAAGAAAATATTAAAGTTTTAGAATATTTTATTCATTAAATTATGCACTGTTAAAATGTTTTGTAATTATGTTTGCATATTATATTTAGACTGTTGTATGTAAATACATTATGTAATAATGTATGCCATGTGGTATTTTGTGTATATTTAAAACTTATAAACTATGATAATAAATAAATTACAAGATATACACTTCTTCATTTTATTATACTGTCCTGCAAAATATAACTTTTGTTTGCCAGTTTGCAATCTGAAAGATGTATTTAACTAATTCCAGTGTGCTAAATTAAATGATACTGTCCATTTTTCTCTAACACATAAGGTTTTCTCACAAATAACAAAATAATAATTTGAAAATGGTGTTTGAAAATGCACCGTATTCGAGTGGTTAGGCCACTTGACTCTCACCAAGGCAGTCTGGGTTTGACCCCAGGTGACCGCAAAATGAAATCTCTGGTGAACAATACAGTGCTGGGGCAGGTTTTCTCTGGGATCTCCATTTCCCCTGCCATCATTTCATCAATTTCTCCTTTTCTATCATTCATCTCGCCTTCATACTATCATCCACTTCTCTCACCCTTACAACAGGCATCAGGCTGATCACCCATCCTGGTTCTCTGTCAGATCCAAAACTTTGGTTCCTCAGACCCGACCTTAAATGAAATGAAATGTGTAGTGTTTAACGCCCGCTTTTACTACATACGGCACTGCAGGCGATGACACTGATGATACATGAGATGAAGATGGAGCACCGATGGAATGAGATGGCGGGGGAAACCGGAGGTCCTGGTGAAAACCCGCCCCAGCGCCGTGTTGTCCACCATAAATCTCACTTTGCGATCGCCTGGGATCGAACCCGGGCCACCTTGGTGAGAGCCAAGTGGTCTAATCACTGAGCCACTGCGCGGACCCGACCTTAAGAGATAGAGGAACAAGAAATCCCCAAACACCACGGCAAGTGGTATACCTACTATGGATAAGGTAAAGAAGAAGAAGATGAAAAGTGTTTTATGTAAAAATTGTGTGTTACAAAATTATAAAAAAGCAAAATTTTTTATTAATAAATATATAGAAATACTTGTATATCTGTAAAAATAAAGTGGAAGTTATCTTTTTCTTGACTGGAAAGTTGCTTGTGCTGATTTACATTTAAGGTGTGATAAAGGAACTTCCCTTTTCAAGCACCAATAGCAGTCTGCTCATAATGTTCCTTTGATGCTGATATCTCCAATCCATCTCTTTTGATTTCCCGATAAAATCATTTATCTTGTTTATCTCTGAAGGATCCAAAATTATGAGGAAAAGAGTTCAGATGAGAATACAAGTCTCCGAAGCTCATAGCTGTTGAAGCATATTTATCATGTTTTCATATCGCAAATCTTTTGTATTTTCAATTATTGAAAGCACACCAGAGTTGTGGTTTTCTATCATTCATGGTGTGCACAAATGCAGTATCTTCATTAGCTACCTTATCGAGGGCCATTAAACATGCCCTCTTTTATCTTACTTTCAGACATCAGAGAAGATGATCAGGTATTTGAAACACGAACCAATCCTGTCCGGTGCTTTCATGAAGTGTTTCATAATACCTAATTTTATGTGCAAAAGAGGCAATAACTTTTTTTTATTAACTAGACCAGACAAATGACATTTCCCTCTGCTGGTATTAAATCTTTTCTCTTAAACAATTTTCTCACTGTCCAGAGTTTAATCCTGTTTCCACTGTTCCACTCTTATTAAAAGCATGTAGGTATTTCGAATATCCTCCTTGATGCTTTAGTAATATGCTGGATTCATTCATTGCAGGCTGGCAGGCTGTTTGGAACAGCCCGAAGTGTGGTCAAGTCGTGTACCTGCTCTGGAAAGAGCTTTACCACTTAGTGTCGGGATGTGGATGTTGTAGGATGATGGGTAAAAAATTAAGTGGGTGTAGAGAAGGGAGGTAGCTTGTTGCTCCTCGAGGAATGATGAACCGGGTGCTACAGTCTGCGTGCACCGTTGTAATTTCATCCTCCACATAGCGGAGGGATGAAGCCTCGTGAAGTAGTCTCACGGGGAACCTTGTTCATACAGAATAAATAATCCGAAGACATTTATTCTGTGCACGTTGGAGCAGTACCACGTTTGAGCCTGCGGCCATACCCCAGACTTCGCATGCATAGAGCATGACAGGGAGGACTAGAGCCATAAAGAGGCGCAACTTTAGGGAAACAGACATCGCAGACCTAAGCACAGGGTATAGTGATGCCATGGCACCACACGACCGATGTGCTTGCTAGATACTGGATATGCTCAGGTTTCTGCTTAATAGCCATTGATATTCTTTGTAAATATTATTCTAAAATTTGTTTCAAGATTTTCTTATGATTCTTTTAGAAACACAGAACATGCAACTAGTATTGAGGGAAATTCCCTTGTATTGTGCAATAAAATGGCTTTTAGCCCTTTTCAAAGCATCCTTTCTTTTCAAAGCATCAATACATAAGCGGTGGTCATTACATCTTACCAGTTGTTGAATTAAGCCTGGTACATCACAACAATAAACAAGTTGGTCTTTCAACTTAAAAAACTTGGTAAATCCTTTGTCTTTTATACCAGGAAAATGTGATATCTGGAACCAGCATATCTTCTCTTTCAACTTTGATCCAAGTAATTTGCTCTTGTCTTTGGTAAAGCTAAGTCTCTTACTAGGTCATTCAAATCTTCCTGGCTAAAATGCTACCACTTGTCTTCAGCAGTGTGCATTCAGAAATCCACATCTGCATTGGAATTTTCTGTTGACCCAGAGACTGAACTCTCAGTATCCTATTCCATGTGACATACATCTTATGGCTGAAGCAAGGCCATCTGGATATTTATTTTTCTTTCATTTGTCTTATTGTATCCTGATACTTTACACATGCAGAGGTAGCAATCATCATTATGAATTTTTTATGCCATATCATAGGAATCCCAAACTCCATCAATTTCTGTTTTCCGTTGTACCACTACCTAAGCCCTTCACTACATGTTTTGCAAACAGTATGCAGTGCACAAGTTTGAATTTAATCTCCTAGATCAACCTTAGAATATGCAAAATACACTTCCTTCAAAAACTGTGCAGTGTTAGGTTTCTGTCCCTGCAACAAGAAAGAACCACATATGTAGCAGCAGTTATTTGAGTTGTTCATTCATTTTCTCCTAGAAAAGGTGGAAGACATTGTGAGCAGTGTATCATTAAATTAGATATACTAAAAATACACAATAACAATGCAAATAGCAATTGTGGAAACTGCATTATTGTTCACTGCAAGTGATAGAGAAAACTAAATTTCTGAGATGTTGAGACATATAAGCCACTTAAGGGTGAGTGTACATGTCTGTTAATCACAACAGTAGACGGTTTTACTGTCTTGCATTAATCATCAACTCATCACTCAGGAAGACAAGGAATACAGGGTAGGGAACCACAGAAGGGGTGGTTTGTTTGTGGGTATATATACAGCCTGAAGATGCAAAATATGGTACTTTATTATTCATCTATTGCTACAAAAATATACACATATGATTGCAGTTATGTATAGTGCCCAATATATCAAAATATTAGTAGCATAAGTAGCATAAATGTAACCGTTTTTTAAGTGGACACTAAATTTTTGCTTGTAATGGTGGTTAAATCATCCACTCACTTTAACCCCCAGTATGTCTGGAGGACCACACCTATCTTTGGTTAATGGGTCCATCGGACCTGGTCGGGAGGAGTTTTAAAGTCCATCGGCTTTTCTCACAAGCACCAATTGTGGTACATTTGTACGCCGTGACAGGCCAGCGTAAGAGGTAAAATAGCATTTCCTTTATTTCTGATGTAGTTATACTGCTAACGCTCGGTCCCCAGAGCCTCATTGGTAAAAGCAGGTTGCACCACGGGCAGGTTGAGTTTGGGATTTGGATAGGAGAGGTTATGGAATGCACATCACTATCCCTTGCATCCCTTGAAATATTGGAGAGCAAGATAGCTAATGGCTTCATTGCCAAAGCCTAGCATTTGAAAACAACAGCAACAACATATATCAAAATATTGAAAACAGAACATGTTATATAAAAATTGTTATCATTTTCGAAATCAGCATGTTTGCTTACATATTAGTGGTCTATTTTTTATCAAAACCAGGAAAGTATCACAGGACATTTAAGGTTCCTTACTCTGAAGCATAGGAGTGCATTGATTTTTCTTAAGTTAATGTGTCTACTCTTTATAATTAAAACTTAGTAACTTCTTATACCAGGTGAGTCAGTTGCCTCTTATTCTCAACTCATTACCTGAGCACTGATGAGCAGAGTATTAGTAGGTAATTATGAAATGGAAAGTGATAGAAATTTTATGTATAAAATAGCCACATTTTGACAAGTTCTGATAAGAATGCAGGCAACTGGTCTTAAATGACTCAGGTTCTTTGCATGAGAAAAAATAGTTATGTTTACTCACATCAATGAACTTATAGTGAAATGTGTATTGTGCTGTTAATCACACTCTTAGATATAAGCAAGTACAACATTTATTAAGTGAATATGTTGCTTTATGGGCAGAAATGTCAAATGCTTGAATGAAGAAAAAATAACTCCTGCAAAATTACTTTTATACATCAGTTGTGGTTGATATTTACAAGTGTTAATAAAACTATGTAAACTGTATAGATCAGGCATTACAAATTTTAGCTTTGGGAGATAGTGTCTGACCTCTGACCCAAATTCAGTGACACAACATCCCTCTTCTTGCTGAATCACCTCCCCTAGTTTAGGCCGCAGTATTGGTGGTGTCTCAGTCCATTATCTGAAGCCAAGTAGTGCGTGTTTTACAGAAAGGACTAAATTGTGGAAGAAATCAAAACAAAGGTGTGAGATGTTCAATGTGCTCCAAAGTACTAATGGAATATATACTACTCCTTTAGGGAGGCCAAGTTTAGGAGTTAGAAGACAATTACCGGGTTAGTGATTTGGCTTTTACCACAGATATGTTTAAACTTTTGAACATGTTTGACTACCCAATTCCAGATTGTAATTATTAAATTTTTGTCATGTATGATATAGTAAAATAATTTTACATAATTGTAAACGTTTTAAATATGCTGAGAGCCACAGCAGTTATAGAGCATTATGTTTACTCAGCACTAGTTCTGACAGAACTCAAGGACAGAATATACCATGCAATACATAAATATTAAGAAATTGTTCGGTATGTGGACATAGAGTGGAAAGTTGAGAATAGGGAATAGTGAAGATGACTGGTTTGTAATAAAGGAACTACCATATCTTTCGGAGAAACTATAAATTAAATTGAGCTTTATTTACGGACGCACTTTAATTGCTATGGTTCTCAGTGAACCATTTGCCTGCCTTGGTAGTGTTGATGGTGGCGTGTCTGCCTCACATTCAAGAGGTCCCTAGTTGAAATCTCGATCAGGGTGAGTTACCTGGGTAATGTGTTTTTCGGGGTTTTACATTATCCTGAAAGACAAATTTAGGGTATCTCTAGGCTCTATGGACCCTGGGTTCATTTGAGCATCATTTCACCCATTTCATTCATTGTCCAATAAGACTTAATGTTGGAGAATGTCAATTTAAAAAGAAGAAGAAGAAGAAGTGTAACATATGTAAAATGGGTAAATATGATTTTCTTTTCTTATTTTTTTTTCTCTTTTTGTGCTCACGATTATCCTCATGGAAAATGAAAAAATGGATGTTACTCTTCTGGAGATTCAAATGTAAATAAGCATATTTTTTGTGACTAATAAAATGAAAATTATTATACACACACTAAAAACGTAGTAACAATTAGATATTATCTCCTCGAACATACACATTGTTATTTCCCTGCCGGTATTGGTCATTGTGATTTATTTGTGTTTCTAGATGTAGGTGAAAAGAATGTGGTTATAATAAGCACTGATCGAGCTAGATGGCTCAGGGTTTTCATCTGTGGGCCGCATTCGGGAGGTCCGAGTTCGATTCTCGTGGCCAACCTACCTGACCTAATTGATCCATGGTTTTTTCCGGGGGGTTTCCTATGTCGCAAGGTGAATGCTGGGTAGTTTAATTACATCTCCAGAATTTCCTGTCTGTCCATTTCACATTAATTATCATTTCATATCACTTCTTATCTGATGGTCTCTTTCATGCTAGAAGTGTCGGCAGGAGTCTCGGCGGTGCATGGCCAAATTATATATTCTGAGTGAACATTTCTCCACCGGTGGGACGGACTCTGGTCTCCGAGCAGGCCTCGTGACTGTTTCCGGTCAGGTGGGATTACGAATGTCCTGGACCGCCGGGGAACTTCTATCTAGTAAAGTGTAGGGACCCCGCCCTCTGTCTCCTCTCACCTCATCCTCCCTCACGGGTGTGTCCCACTTGGGGCTTAGGTACAAAAGACCAGTCTGGTCGAGGTGCCGAATCCCCTCCGAACATTCCAATCTAATCCAATAAGCATTGAAGAGAAACTCCATGCTGACAGCAGAATAGGGATTCAAAGCATTAGAAGAAACAAATAACACAAATTCTTATTCAGATCTAACGGGAAATATTGAATTACGGCACTATCAATAATACAAAACGTTTTGTTTGATTTTTTATCTGAAACGGCTCTGCCCCTTCACTACGGTTAAGCGGAATTCCATTTATTTTCGCAAGAACGAACGAATGTTAACTTTTATGTCCTTTGTGAAAATGTTTTTCTACTGTTACAATAATACCTCCATTTGGAAATGTAGTCTCTCTCTTTCTCTGTCTCGCTCTCTCAGTGAGGAGAAGATACCTAAAGATGTAACGACTACAATCGTACTATTGTTGCTGTTGATATTAAAGCACCTAATTGTCATAAATGTGAGTTTTATAGTTACTGAATTATTAAAGTTGCTTTAAAAGTACTTTTTTCCAAAATGTATGTTCTTCCAAAGGAATATAATCTACATGGCTAAAAATATATAATGTCTCTAATATGTGTATAATTAAACATAGGTTATAAACAAGTTATATTAAACAAGGTTATAATATGTACGTTGAATGTACGTAAGTTCTGAAAACATTTTAGGTTCATGAATTATATGAATTTAATTTTGGTCATGGAGGCATATTTTATTTTTAATTCTCAAAAGTGCAATTTTATTAAAGATAATACCAAATTTATTTCTTAACCACATCTTTCAGATCGTGCAGTAAAATGTTTAAGTTACTAGTGTGAAAATTGTAACCGCCTACTGGAATTAAACCCAGTAAATACAAAACATAGAAAAATTACTTTAAAGAACAAGTAATGTGAGCAGGCATTTAATTATGACGTAATTAAGATTACTTTAAAATCTTTTAGTTCTTTAAAGCTCTCGCTCCGAAGTTTGACCAGCGTATAAATCTAGATTACACATTATTGTACTGAAAAAACAAGTTTTCTTTAAAAATGCCCAAAAATGTCATGCATTTCTCCCTTAGAGAAATATTTGTTTAAAGTTAAACCACTATATTCAGTTATTTAAACAGTGCAATTACGCCAAAAGTGATGCAATCTCATGGGAAGATGAGTAACTTACAAATGTTTTTGAACGTGAGCTTCATTAGGCGATTCACATAATTGAACATGGCATTACAGGCTCTAAAATACAAGCTGTGACTTTTGTTAAGGAATTAAGCCCTTGATGAAGGAATTATTTAGTGTATCCATACCATGCTTTTCGGTGGAAGATTTTTGGGTCTAGGCATAACTGCACATTAATGTACTGGGTGACAGCGAATATTCTCTATTTCAATGTGTAACCCATATTTTCTTCAATTAAACAAATCGATGCCAGCAACAACACAAAGGGAAACTTTTCTCGATAAGTTTGCGACACTTTGAACACATATATAGTAAAACCATGAGATTCTGAAGTGCGTTTTCTTTTCCTGAAGTTGATTAAATATTGCCCGTGAACGACTTAGAATGTTATTTTGAATAGCACTTTTAGAAAAGTGGGGATTTTCATAATACTCGATTGTGGGCTTAAATATTTCCACATTTTAAGCTACTTATTTTAGATATATAGATGACGAAATTTAAATTACACAGAAGAAAGAAAAAATAAAAATGTATGGAAGCCGCATATTATTTATGAAAATACACTGGAACTTCATACCACAATAATGGTTTTACAACCAAATATAAAGGAAAATTGCTAATTAGAGCTGAGGTTATTGCCACGGCTAATAAAGAAATTAAATTAGTAATATATCTTTAAATCGGATATTGCATAAAATTGTGTGTACAGTTCAGGTTACCAAAGGAATTATCGTCAAATGTCAGTTACGCAGTTCAAAATTTTAAAGTACCAAAGTCAGTGTTTAGCCATAGTCCAGAATAGGACAATAGAGAGCATGATGGTTGATTTGTTAGGAGAGCAGTGAAATGGAACACCTGTCAAAGCATCTCTATTGTTTTCTGTCTACTGTTTTCTGCATTATCGTAGTTATTTTGCAGTGACTGTTTTCGTATACTACATTATATTCAAGTGTATAATGCTTGTGTAGTGCAGTACAAAGAAAACAGTAGCCTTCTACCCTAAATATTTTTGGTACAAATTGCCATCGTTAGACAGACTCGACGGAAATGTATTATAGCATTTTCACTTGACTCCTTCGGTGTGAGTTAGTTCATTTTCACTATCACTTCAGTTCTCCTCGTGACTTAGGAGCCCAATGAAGGGCACGAAGCGGGTACTTCCTTCCGCTTCACTAAACGGGGCGTCGAACACAAGTTCTCTAATCGCTGCAGTAGCAGCGTCCACTGAACGTCACAATCTCAGTCGTACAAATATATGTCACTACAGAAACGCACTCACGAACTCACTTTGTGACACCCAAGCAACCATCGCGAGTGCCTCTGGAATTTACGTTAATGGATCCTTTTGCAAACTGGTTTTATGTTTACTGATAACATCACCAAATGGGACAGCAGAGTTGGAACTTGATGGGTAGTTCACCAAGATCAAGATTATCCCAAGAACTATGAAATATGTATAAAGAACCTCCAGTTTGAAAGATGGTGATATTATAAAAAAAATGTTTCCATGTTTCAAAGACAAGTATGAGGAAAGGACATTGGTCTTCAAGTTATGGAATGGATAGGTATGGAAGACACATCGTTAAATGGAGAATATCACATTAGAGACTTTTTGAAATATATAGAATTAAAACTGGAAGATGACAGACGTCTTCGGCAGTGCAATAGGAAAATGTTCCTTGAAGTCATATAGGGACATGAAAACAGTCTGGGATAAAAAAAAGAGGAACCTACAGAAATGAGATAAATTAGGTCGAGAACGATTTTCCTGGGTAAAAATAGGAGTCGGAAACTTGAAGGGCACAAGTGATGACAAAGATATAGGAAAATGTCTAATGTGTGTTGAAGTGAATAATGTTGTCAAACAAAGATATGGAGGGGGAACAAATACCTATGGCAACAAGAATGGAAAAAATGTGCATTGCTGAGGAATAATCTGGCTGTAAAAGGAGCGAAAATATAAAATGTATTGGAAATTATGTGGGTAGCATTAAATAGAAGTGGGTAAAAATGACAAAAAATAAAACTGAATTAAATACTGACTTAAAACCGTAGGATAGCCAAATGAAACAAAGAAAATGTAGCAAGCAGTAAAGAGATCACCAGAATACTCACACAAAGAAACAATTACAGAACTTTCAGGTAATGGGACCGTAAATTAATATAGGCAAGCGACCACATAAGAGAATATACATCTTATAAAACAAATTAGTTTCTTATTCAAAAGTTATTGTAGATTAAATTGTGTAACGTAATTATGGAATTGTGCAATATGAGAAATATTTATTAATTCATATTGTAATGCGTCTTTTACTATCTGATGGTTTGGCGTCAACATCTCGAAGAACTTAATCTTCACAGTCAACGCTTCGTATCTTTCATGGTCTCCCAAAATCCGAAACACTCCTCTCAAATGACCACTCTATCAAACATGGCGAACTAAGTGTGTTTATGGCTGGTACTTTTCTGCAAAAATATTACGTGCTTGTGATGCATTCCTATATGTCGGCTTCCGTTCACTCGTAAAGAGCTCATAGTCCCGTAAGGGAGTTGTTTGAATTGGGTTAGACTCGGCGGGGCTATGGTTCTGAAATCCATGGGTGTTGCTGCCTAGGCGCACACATAGAGGTCACTATTGCTCTTCATAGTGTAATAGCCAGCCACGACTCCACGTAGATCTCTTGTTCACTCATGGAGAGCTTTGTTTGTTTGTTTTGTAGTTTACGTCCTCCAACGTTAAGTCATATCGGACGATGAATGGAATGGGTGAAATGAAACTCAAATGAGCCCAGGATCCGTGGAGCGTAGAGTTACCCGACATTCGTCTTTCAGGATAAGGGAAAACTCCGGAAAAAGCTTTAGCCAGGTAACTCACCCTGACCGAGATTCGAACTCGGGACCTCTTGAACGTGAGGCAGATACGCTGCCATCTACGCCACCGAGGTGGGCTCTCATGGAGAGCTCTATAAAGAACAATAAAATAAAAATAATCAACCAGTGGACAAGAATTTAATTCAATTAATTATTGAATCTTTGCTCTACAACATAAAACCTAAGAACAAACGATATTGAATAACGACGTTACGAGGTAACGACGTTACTTTTAGTAACGCTCTAACAAACGATATTGAGAGCCATGTTTATATGAGATCTTTTGATGTTAGAAGGTGTCTCCGATATGTTTGACACTAATAAAGATACATTCTGGTTACCTCAACTAGATTTGAATTAATTCATTACAGGATTCATCAAATGTGTGATATGATATCGTTGTGTAAATGTTTATCGTAGTTGCCACGAAGTGTATATAAATGTTACGACACAAAATATTTTATGGGACCTATATGAAATTGTAATGAATAGAGAAATTATTGTGACTGTTAGCACGTAAGATTTTTTCCCTCCTTATAGGGTTCCACTGCGTACACCCAGGAGGCAGTATGGCGGCAATGAGTTATGGTGGACCTAAGCCTCTCGAGATGCAGGAGATTTGGTGTTGTGGTGTAGCATCGGGGCTTAACGTCTCCGCCGATTGTCAACTGGTCGAGCAAGGAAGCCACCACCGTCGTAGTCCTGCTTGGAGGCAATCCGCATTAAATCCCTCTAGTGATCTGATTTGAATAGCGGGCGTTAGGCGTCCTTTGCTCTACTTAATTAAGCTCGTTTGCTCCACTGAATACGTTAGCATTACACCTAGTTACTTGCAAGAGTTGATCTTTTTGCTGTCGATAAAGCTTTGGGATTAGGGCTCTACCTTCCTGCTTTGGTACCTTTCCTGTTTCCGCAAACGTTTTCCTGCTTTATGTGATTAATGCCCACATTCAGAAAACCTCAGTATTACAGAAACAGAACGTTCTACACAGCTATCGAATGAAAAGCATAATAGCAGATTTTCTATTAGATTGTTTGCCTTACAATTCATCGGGTTCGCCTATTAATAGTAATAGTAAGAGTAGTAATTTATTTCCTTTTACGTCAACAAATGGAAATACAAAATCAAGATTACAATTATAAAATCCATACTGAAATATGCCATATATGCCTAAATCCTGAAAATCCTATCATGTTATCATGTCGCCCACCATTGAATAGTAATTCGGTCCCCATAAACCTAACCCTAGGTTTTTGTGTATTGGAGGCTCTCTGCTCCTTTTTATACTTTCTGCCATTTCACCTATCCCACTCTACATTTTTCTCTTAATTGTTCTTAGCCATCTCTCTTTAACTTTCCCTAAATAATTCCCTATATTTCTCCTGTTCTTTTCTCCTTTTACTGACAACATTTTTCTAATTACTACTTCACCCCCAAACTGTCCCATTTACGTAGCCAAGTCTGCTCTCTCCATATGTTTGTTTGACTACAATTTAATATACATTGGAAATCTGCATTCTCTTCTCCACACAATGGACATTTATCTAGCTCCCTCTCTTGACCTATACCTTTCAAGTTTCTCACTCCTGTTCTCGCCCAAGCAAAACCTTCTCGCCCTTACTTACTACATATATCTATATATCCTTCCCTTCCCCAGGTTGTTTTTATTTATCTATATAATCTCAGTGAGCTTTTGTCACTTGTATTGGCGAAAATGTCTTGTCTGTCAATATCTTCTCGCCTACTATAAAAGTAATTTTATCATTTTAACATCCTCTTTTAAGCTTTTCAGGTGTTTTAAAATATTTTTTTATTTTATATATTTAATTTATATGCCCATAGACCGGTTATTCATACGTCACCCTATTTATATTCTGCTTTATTTTTTAATGTAATTTCAGCAGATTTCTAAGCTCTGTAAAACATAAATGAGATGTAAACGTGCGGTGTTGTAATAGTCAAAAATTGAAAGCAATGCATTTGCGAAATTTCTAAGCTCTATATTTTTCAAACTTGTTGAAATTTGTACGAATAAGTGTTTCATTTTAACTTACATATCCAGTTTCAAGCCTCTACACTTCCTTGTTTTCAAGAAAATAGCTATCTCCTCTAACCTCATTAGTATTCTATTGAATTTTTTAAAATAACCGTTTCATATTTTTAAATACATAGATGATGTTTTAGTTGTTTGTTTACGTTTTCCGATATTTTAAGTAATAGACTTCTGAAATGACATATCCTTCTTTTGTTTCTCGGAAGTCATGAAAATTGTTAGTATTATTTAAGGGCAACATTTAGAGATCTGATGTTTTTATGCTTACCTGCTCTGTTTGATTCTGCGGAGCTACAATAAAATGTACAAGAAAATACTTGGCCATCATTTATCATGTTGAACAGGAAGTGGATAGAAAATCAATCTGGGATAATAATTTGTCAAATAAATATAAAAATAAGATGATAGTAGGTGGAGAAAGTTATATAGTTGCAACACGTTATAGGTTTTATTTTTAAGGAAAGGTGTGGAATTATATCACGAATAGGCTCCTTTTGTGAAAGCATTTAAATTAAACAACTCAGACTAATTTCAAGGACATTTATATATTTGGAAAGTGACGAAACTTGAACTAACGAATATTTGACTTAAGTAAAAACAAATACACTTAACAATTAAATACTAAGTAGCTTCATTAAATACATTTTTGAAACTTGATTACGTTTTTGCACATGTTTTTATTTTTATAATAAATTGGCACTTTTACATTGGAGTATGCCGCCTAGAACAATAGTATACGTAATTAGCAACGTAATATATTACCAAGACTTAACCGAAACTTCTCCTCAAGCTACATTTTCTCCGCAGAAAGAGGAAGTTGATTTTATCTTTCGGGATCATTTCTTCTAGAGGTTTTCTCCATACAACAATACACAATATTGATCAAACAAAATGTTCAACGGTCTCATCAAATTTAGAACAGTTTGAAACCTGCAGCATTAAGTTCAATTTAAAAATAAAAAGTTAGCAGATGTTTCACAATTGTTTGCAATTTAGCCATAAAACAACCAATGGTAGGGTATTTAAATGCCCTTAAATTTAGTTACTACTACAATAAGAAAGAAAATATTTAATTTTCAACTCCTGCTTAATGTATATCTTGAGTTAAAGAAGTAATCCAACAGCCAGAAGGAATGTAGGCAAATTTCGAAACCGTGTAGGGTAAAATGCTAATTTGGTGGTCGATGTGACTAAACATATCTTAAAACATATTAAATGTTACCGAATAGAACAGGCACGTATGTTTAAATAGAGAAATATATCAATTTTATAGAAATAGACCGTAAGTTGTTTACGACTTTTCAAGTTTTCAGAGTAATTTGGGTATTAATACATTTATAAACTCCTATCAGAGCATGGTTATCTAGTCGCCCTCCTATAACCTTTTGAGCCCTTAAGAACCCCGTTGAGCAGCTTATTCATACTCCTTTTTATTAGTAAGAACCACGTGGTACTGGACTGGTCCACCATGTCCATAGAAGTGTTCCACCTTTATTACATGTGGAACAATACCTAACAATGTCTACGGGCTGGACTGCCTCTGGGCAACTTGTCCACTACGACAAGGTAGAGAGACATTGGGACTTCGACGACCCTTCTCCGGGTCACTCGTGTGAAGCTTGGTGAGGTATGCGTTCAGCTTGCAAGTTAAATTCTGCATGGTCCAGATCAATATTGTCATTTTTTCTCACTTGGCTTAATTCTTTCCCCTTATTATCCAATTTTGGCTGCTGGGGTGCTCGGACTTGACGGTGACAAGAGTGCTAATAGAAGCTCCTTGGACGGAATGCAAATGAAAGAATAGAACAAAGGGTTGGTTAAGCCTCGTGCCCCTGAAGTGTCATCCCTGGTCTAGATTAAAGAAATCAATGAAGGGAGGTTTTACCTTTTTTCAAAAAAACTTGGAACACATCTGATGGTGGCTATGACGTATTCAGTTTGAAGGGGAGGGTTCGTTTCCGGGACCCCAGGATTGATGGTGCAGACAATTTGTTTACACCGAAACGATTGTTTAATTCTGGAATCGTTAGAGGCCCCATTTTTACTTGCCTGCATTGTCATCTGGATCTGGTCGTTCTTTAGGTCTCTGCTTCTTTTTGTGTCCTACACGCGTTGCTGAACTCCAGCCCTCTCCGCTCATTATCCGATTATTGTGATTGAAGACTTACGAGTTCTTTTTATTATATATTATTATTTATTTAACAGCATGCTCCATTACAGCGACTGCAGTACTACATGCTCTGTATAAACTCATTTTTTACGAATTTATATAATTTCATAAATTGTAGTTATGTATTGCTTTGTTTTTCTTAGGCTATTTACAATTGTAATAATCATTTAATTCCTAAAGTTACCGTACTAATATTTACATTCTATAATATTATTCTAGTACCTGTCTAAATCCTATAATTTACATTATTTGTTAATAATATATCATGAATGATAATTTAATAATATTCTATCACTTGTCTAAATCTATGGAATTAAAATATATAGTCAATTCTTTCGTATAGTGTTTCATTACTTTCACTTTGTCAAAGTCAAAAGTCCATGTTTGTTTATAATATTGTTCTTAAACAAATACCTCTCTCTATCTAACTTAACACATTTAAACAGCAAACGATCAACTGTCTGTTCTACATTTCCACAAGTACATGAAGGACTGTATTTTATTCTAAATCGAAAGAAATATGAATTTATTTCACCATATCCTTTTAAGAAAGTCGTTACATTTCCGGTTAATGGCAACTTTAATTTTAAGAACGAATGTTTTTGTCACGACTTCATTTATTGTGCTATTCCACTCACTATCCCACTTGTTTGTAGTCTCTGCTTGTAGTTCACTTAACACAGCACTGACTGGTTTACGGGCGTAACACACAGGTTTCGAGCTACCTATTTCGCCAGATTGTCCGCTATTTCATTACTAAAGACCGGAGGCGTGTGAGTTTTTCTATAGGTATACTATACATTGGCTGTACTGTTATTGCATGCACATGTAAACAACTGCAGGTTGGTACAGCCTGAGCATGACAACCGCAACACAGCCACGTTATACTACGTCTTGACCTTATTTCTGCATACACTTGAAAGGCAATGCTTCACTAGGTTGCAGAGCCTTGTTTTCGACGTATGCACATTTGATGGTCGTGCTGTACATCCGATGTCATTCATACTCTGGTCCAGCTAACTTGTACCGCATGCGAGCCCACATCCCTCCGGCCTTTATTTATTACCGAAATTGCCGCTGTATGCTTTAATCCAGATGTAGTGGATTGCCAGTTTTCTTGTTTGTTCTCTAACTAATGCTATTAAGTTATGCTGGATGGACAGACTTTTGAGTGAATCTAAAGTTATTCAGCTGTCAGCGTGAAGTGATGCTGTTTTCTGGTGGTTAGGGAGATTCCGATATGTTTCTAGATGCTCCAGTACTTTTAAAATCACTCTCTGTTCCGCTTAGTTGTTCAAGCAATGTTAATTCAGTTTGTAGCGTAATTGGTGTAGTAATTCCTTGTCGATGAATATGACGATTCCAGCTCCAACTCCAATATCCTCCTTACTACCGTCAGTAAATATTTCAAATTTGTAATCCTCGTTTTCTTGTTTTTATTTAATAATGCATATTTCCTCAGGATGCTGCCACTTCGAACAGTGCTTTGGAATGTCCATTGTTATTTCCATATTGCTTTCCTTTCTGATTTCATAGGCCTCTTAAATTCCGTCCGAGCGGACACCATGCAATATCAACAGTTTAAATTGTTTTAGCAGATTTAAAATGTTACATGTTTCTAAGGACCCAGTAATGTGGACCTTTTAATTAACGTTCTACATCACACTCATAACAGTACTAGGGCTATGTGGAGCGTTGAGAAATGTAGTTAAGAGCAGCTTATGGAAATGTCTGTTTTACGACATTTTGCCGGGAGGTCACCTGAATTCGACGCTGCAATACGTTTTGATGGCGTGTTAGTAACGGTATAATGCAGCCATTCCAAAGTAACAAACATAAATGTAAGTGAATCCTAGGGCAAATTTGTCCTCGTAAACACCCCGGGGCATTTTGCTTCATTTAAAACGATCACACAAGGGAAAGCTTTAGGATGTTATTATCTATATATGCTGTTCTATAAAACATGTCAAGATGTTTGCGAATTAATTTTACTTACATTTAAAATCGAATGCACAGTTTAGAACATATTCATTTGTCGATACTAAGGTAACTCAGCGGTTTAGTTCACGGCTCTCATATGAGGGTTCATAGATCGATTCCCCGTGGCGATTGTTGAACCCCGTGCGGCTGGTGGCTGCGTCGCGAACCTGGCGCCGAGATGAACACTATGCAGTTCACGTTAGATAGAGTAGCCGTACTTCCGTAAAGTTGCTGTCAATGGCGGCGATTCCAGTATGCGAGCCGTCACATGCGCAAAACTGTATGCACGAAAGTCGGTGTGTTGTTGCTTACAGACATTGGTTGTTTGATGCGGAAAAGTCAAGATAAGGGGAAGGGAGATAAGCTGGTGACGGCAATATCTGCACAAACAGAAATTGTCAAAATGAGATTGTTATTGTTTCTTATACGAGCGAAGCAGACGATGATTTGGATGACATCACAGAGCTTCTCCAATCCCCCTAGAGTAGCGCACCAACGTCACACCTCCTACCACTCCCACTGAGCTGGATGGGACTCGTTTCTAAACTTAGCTTCTTTAAATGCAGGTACTTTATGAAAGTGTGACTACTCTACCCTCACGATGGTCCGTGTTCCAGTACATCCGCAGAGCGCCCTCATCTCATCCCTCTCTCCCAGGGTTCTGACATACAATAACCTGACTGTAGGTTCAATGTGGAATCCCCTACGCTTACAATCCAGTTCAATAATTTTGTCTTGATCAACCAGAGGGATATGCAACATATACAATTAATAACGATCATATATCTAATTTCTTGGCCCTCTAGTGGACAGAAGTAATCACTGACATGTTTCCAAAATTCCTCATTAGAAAAGTATAAGCTCTTTAAAAAACCATGGTGCTGAGCATTATTATCTTAGCTTATTAACATTATGAACAGGCGTTAGACAATTTGTAAACTGCCATAAAGCTCCAAAGTTATCCAGTTACCTAGTTAGATCACGCCAGTAGCATTGACTCCTAGCATTGTCTTGCCAATACAGGTTCAAGTCGCCATAAGGCTTATTTGTTTAAAATACATCCCCAAAAGCCTTGTAAAACAAAGTGTGATTAATTGAATTTAAAGCATGATAAAAATGATTGAATTTTTTATTTGACTCATTTGGGTTTATTTTTTCTTTATGTTACTTAGTATCTGCTGTGTTATATACACGTATCATTAGTTTAAAGAAAAGAACACATAATACTAATTGACAACAACTAGAAGAATGCAAAGGTAATTTCGATGCTACTAAATAAGTCGACATTAAGCATGAAGTTTCGTGCTGTGATATTAATTGGAGAGAAAGTTATGTAGCATAAGTGCCGAAAATAATATTGCAATTATTAATGCTTAGCATGACTTATCTATGAATATCAATGAAACAAATAAAAATGTATGTATATTACTGGAGCCTAACAATGAATTCCCATTTGCTACAAAATGACTGATCCTACCCATCCAACTGAAACTTCGCTCTTACAACTGGAAATAAGTAAAATCACATTGCGTTTTCTCTCCATGACTGCACTGAATACACGTTTTGTATCTTTTCTTGGTTTAAAGCATTCGTTTAACATTCAAAACGTTACTGAAAAACTTAAGGAACAGAAAGAGCAGACAGAATAGAGTAACTTTCTACTAGGAACCCATGCCCCCAAACACGATCCTGAGTCAGTACCAATAATATTCTGTTAAGCCGTAATACACCTTATTGTGTACAGGATTCAGTGTAATAGGGTACAAAAGATGTTCAAATACACCACCGGCATACTGAATACAGGCATTGTACTGTCGAATAAAGCTTTGAAGCACTCGCTCAAATACCCCAGGCATGTGCGAAAGTTCGCCAGTTGCCACAATTATTCTGGCTACTAGTGTTTCTGGATCGTCCACTGGTGTCTGATACCCCATAGCTTTCATATGCCCCCAATATAAACAATAAAGAAGCTTTAAGTCCGGGGAACGAGGAGGCCATGCAAGTGGTCCTGCTCTTCTAATCCAACGTTCAAAATATTTCCTATA
Organism: Mantis religiosa; assembly: GCA_030765055.1. Lineage (NCBI taxonomy): Eukaryota > Metazoa > Arthropoda > Insecta > Mantodea > Mantidae > Mantis > Mantis religiosa. The sequence continues at coordinate 119,262,032 of CM060950.1, forward strand.
TTGGAAGCACCGTACATTGACATCAAAATGTGGTGGCACTCCATCCAGTTGCATCCATGCTTGCATCCTAGTCGAAAGTTCTCTATTCTGTCTAATCTTTCTGTTCCTTTAGTTTTCCAGTAACCTTTTGAAGCTCTGTGTATATGAGTTGCAAAATCTTCTATATTCGCAATGATTCAGTCATATACTTTACAACATAATTTTTCTATATTGCATGTATTTACTGTTAGCTGTAAGGTGTAAACAGATTGCAGGATTTAATTGGTTAAGCAAGTTTCTCCTGAGTAGTGGGCTACAGGACGTTAGGAATTGGTTGTCCAATGGGTGTATGCATTCAGATGTATTTAACACGTGGCAAATGAGGTAATTAAAAGAAAACAAAAGGACGCTTTTCTTCATTATATGTCTGAAGACAAAACTGTTAAGGATAAGAAGTTCGGTTATTAAATTTCCGAAGTACACTCATTGTTGAATCTTCCGAGCGACAGCTCAAGCGAAGAGGAATACAATGGCTTGGTTATCTCCCGTGGAATTTTTCCTCTAAGGTTCCGCTCTACAACGGAAATTAAATATTATCCGCTTTGAGTAGAAACTTTCCCAATATTACTGTGGAAAATGTCTCTCGTCTAAATTTACTTGTTTATTTATTTTTCATCTTTTGAAATTTACAGCATGTAATGTGGCATATTGATTTATGACTTGTACTCACAACAAATACAACATTCAAACTGCATATACAAGAGTCGGGGTCCAAATGACCTTGTTGTATACGGGCCCTAAAACACCACACACACACACACACACACACACACACACACACACACACACACACACACACACACACACACACACACACACACACACACACACACACACACACACACACACACACACTACAAGAGTCGCTTCGTAAGTTATAGTACTTGTGTTACACAGAGCGTTCCACTCGTTATCGTTTCTTAAATTTGCTTGAAAAAGTAAAATTAAAGGCCATAATGTAATAGTATTTGTAATAAATGTACCTTCAGGTATAAGCGTATGGTGATTCCATCAGGGTACATGTCACTGTTTTTCTAGAAGCTGCTTGTGCATGCGCGAGGTCAAATCGTATGCATGTATTTTGTAATTGATGTCCTCTTAGTACAACTGTAGTGACTGAAAGTGAGTGACTTGTGACTGAATACAGGACATATGAGTCAATATTCATTGAAACATAATATAACGTTTATTACCACAAATGCGAGAAATTGAGTCTATTTTGGTAATATTTTTCTAAGTTTGGGATCCAGAAACTGCCACCATTCAATGTTTATTCAAAAAAACTAGAAGCAATAGAGATATCGTCGGACGCCCATGAAGCAGAACAATCCGAACTGCTATATGAGCGAAACACCAACGAAACATAGACCCCAACTCACCAAAGAGGTCCATAGTCGATCACAGTTCGTAAGAATTTTCAGAATCATTTGCTGATGAACTGCAAAAGAATAACTCCTATTATTTGTAATCTTTCTACAAAAATAACGGCTTAAACTTGATTATCAGTATCAAAAGCAGATCGAAGGATCAAGGCAGTAATAAGCAAGCATGCGTCTTTACAATTAGAACTAAATAACAGATACACGCATGCGCACGCAACACTTAGAACATTCGTGGCCCTATTTATCATTATTCACCATGGGTCTCAAACACTAGTGTATGTCCATAGCAAATGTTATTAATTTATTAACATTAATGTGACTGTTTTACGCGAAAATCAGAGGCCGGTAGCAAGTAGTGAGATCCACTGGCTCTTACCCTCGACAGGGGTCTGACCCAAGGCATTAAGGTCATAAGTAGTTATATGCCTACTGATCGAATAATAAGAAAAGTGTACAGCTTCTACTTTACACTTCATAACCATTTCGATACACAAATATATAACTGTTCTATGAGGAAAAGTTGTAAATAATTATGTTAGTTTGCCGAGCGAACTGGCTCAAGCGATAATGCATTCATGAGGTGTGGGTTTGATCTTCGGTGACCGACAAATTCTGATCAAAGATATTTGGAGGTTTTTTCTTGGTCATTTGGTGAATGCTAGGTTAGTTATTTTCCATACCGCAGCTTCTCTTATTTCCATTTCGTTTTCACTCATCTTCAAGCCAGACAGGGCAGTAAGTTTCTTGCCTGGTAGTGATTGCGGTTAGCACATGATGTTGGCGGTGTTGGGGCGGCGTTGTGACCTCTGTCCTCGCGAGGAGGTCGTTTATCGACACGCGGGAATCGTAGTGTTGGAGGCTGCGCGGTGGATCTCGGCCGATACCAAGGACTTTCAGCAACTTTTAGGAATCCAACATCACAGCTTGCACCTTCCTGCTCCTGGTTTGCGACAAATCCGTTAGGCTGACTCATCTCCTTTCAACGTCTCGGGGTTTGACGTAGCTACAATTAGTTGCAAAAGGTTGAACGTGACATCCTCTGCGTTCTTTACCCTTTATGCTAATTTGGTTTAAAATTTGATATCGGCACTTTTTTGGGGTTTATCCTACTTCACGGGATTTAGAAGAGCTATCGGAAAACATTTTCGAGTGACATCTACCTAGATTTCAAAAAGACTACTTGATTTTACACCTTCGAGGGCTGTTTGCATGAATTCTTCACGCTGTTTATGACCGGTAGCAGGCACATATACAATCAATCCTTTAATTGGCATGTTCAATGCAATATTCTCTACAATTATGCTCAGATACTCTGAAAATATCATTACTCTTGTTAATCTCCCGCCATATTTCTTGAACCTTTTCTCACATAGACCCACGACTTTACACCAGTTAATGTCTCCATGTATTTTCTACAGCACGTTAAAGTACCTTTAAGTTAAAACAGTATTAAATTTGTAGTTGGCAATAAAGCATTAGGGTGCATTACTTTTCAACGTGTATTTTTCTAAATTTAAGCAATAGCATATGCATTATTTGATCTAATTCGCTAGCATAGAGGTGTGCAGCATTTTCACATTGTTTTTTAGGAATGCCAAATGTTTAAATAAATAAATAAACATCTTCAAATACCTAGTACTACTTTTTCTGGCTGCGGTAGGCTGTTAGGTAATTGCATCAGCTAAACTACTGCAAGAAGAATTCCAAAATATTGTCTTAGACAGTGCCTTACGTCCTAAGAGTGGTCACGGAACAGTTGCGGCGATTTCCTTAAGTATGTGATTACATTTATCTTTATATATATATATATATATATATATATATATATATATATATATATCATTGGATGGACTTGCACAGCCCTTGGTTGTAAAATATAATTACACCTTTTACTAAAAGCAATGAAGACATTTTACCTAACAATTATTTGCATTTACATTTAAATGTCCCTATCCATGCGTGCTTCTTTTCATACCAACACACTCCCTTGTTTTCGTTTACTTTTTTATACACTTTTTACATTTTTATTCTTTCAGACAATGCAATGGCCAACATGAAACCATATTACATAGGAGTCTAAAAGTGGCGTAAAAGAGGAAGACAATACTGCCCCCCTTTCCATTCTACTGAGCTGCAAAATAGATTGAAAAATTAATTCAAGAGCCTTAATTTTAATTATAGTTGAGGATATCATTCCATTTAACTTTCAAAATAAAATAATTTAATATGACGTTGTAATTATTAATTTATGATAATCTGGAGAACCAAAACCCTTTAAGACCGCGTTCTTACATTACTTAGTGGAGACGTTTTCCCTATGTTATCGTAATATACTAGTGGTCTTAACTGGCTTTACACTGCTAAATTTTTATATTTAAAATGCATATGCTGCGAATGGCAAAATAAATAATATAACACTGTCAGAGGTAAGTGCGAAATGTAACCGTTTCTTTAGTAAGCAGTTCAAAATATAAATTCAGTAACTAGAGTTCAGGTTCGTATGCACTATAAAGTATAAATATACTTATGCATCTATGCACTAAAAATCTGATAAGTATGCTCCGAAAGCTTTAAAGTGTGCGTAAAAATATAGTACATTATTTCAACTTTCTCATATCTGTTAATCCAGTGAAGTAATTAATTCGCGAATTCATTCTTAAATTTGGTCATTAACAAAATATATATTTATTGCTGACTGCTTCTCGCTCAGTGTTATATTATTTTGCTTTTATTGCAACAGACATTTGGATACGTTACAAAGTTTTATGGAAGAAAGATTTATTTCTGTAATTACAGTATACAGTTTTATGGAAGAAAGATTTATGTCTGTCATTTAAAATGATTTTATATGAAGAGAAAGATTTCTTTACATTACAATCACGAGACAGTAGCAAAAAAGTGGCTGTCACCTGCAGAGTAAGTATTGAGTTGTTTTTCAGTTTTTCCTTTTAGCACCATGTTTACATCCCCAGGAAGCATTAATTTTGATATGAAGACACTTTCCTATATCTCTTGGTATATCTCCACTGACAGCTATTACGTATACCTGCAGGGCAAAAGAAGAGGCATTCCTATTTTCCCCAAACGTGTGAATGCGGCTGGGAGTTTACTAAAAAAAGTCTTAATAAACAATAATTTACTATGGAGACTCTTCTCATTGCATTCACTAATTGTAGCAGAGATACTTGCTGATTCATTTTTGTCCATCATATCGAGCACATGTTTCACATCTTTTAAACGTTCACTGCAATACAGAGCTGCCCCAATCCATCTTCCACATCTCATGAGGTAAATGAGTAGGTAGGCGATTATCTAGGGATAAACGAATATCTCACATCATATCAGTAAACAATTTCACTCTTGCGGCGGCGTCATAACAGAATTTTCATGGAAAGCATTTACTTCTGGAAAATTTGCTAGAATTACCTCTGCCAACCGGCGAACAGCATGTGCTAATTAAGTCATATGAACTGTCCTACGATAAAGTATCTGCAAAGGTTTAGCATCCTTAAACATGTATGCTGCTGCATCTCTAGCCATCACCAACGGATTTTCCTCGTTTTCTATTATATGCTACAAAACACGCAATGCACTACGAACAACCTTAGTAATCATTGAATAATCTGTTTCTTCCAATATCCTGGATACAGAGAGATGAGATATTCCTGGCATAGAATCCGTCATTTTTCCCACGACGACGTTGGTAATAAATCTCCCAAACGAGTAGATTGTTTCACCTTCAGATGTGTGGGATTAAACCCGGGAATATTTCGTGGCCAGAAACCAGAGCTACCACGTTCTAGCCCACTACTGTGTGGCAGGGAAATATTAAAAGTAACTGTTGATGCTACAGGATGATCTTAAATTTTTGGTGATTACTTAGACCACACTTATGGTGAAGATTTTAAAATAATGAAGTCCATTTTTGAAAGATGTAATGCAACTATAATATTTGTTGAAAACGCTTGAGTGAAAACAGTTTTGTTCAGATAAATTATACCTATAGGTCATTTTGCCGGAATTGAGAACACAAGTATCTAAAAAGAAGATTGTGACCTCAATGTTGGATTAAGTTTAGTTTTGGGTCAGCTGTTCAATAACTAGGTCTGTTCGACCTTGAAAATCTTACATGATCTGAGTTTTGTCTCAGCATTAATTAATACTTCTTCATATTCATGGTTAACGAAACTCCCAACACGTCAATTTTTACAACTTTAAGCTTTTCCTTTTAGCTCTTAGGTGTTGAGTAACATTAAAGTAGCCATCATATTCTCATTAAAGGACCAAAATTGTCTCATATTAAAATTTAAAGAAATTGGGTGAAAATGAGTGGACTAAGTAGGAAAATTGGCATTAGCATCCCATTTAAAATTGCTGAAATTATTTATTAAAACAGTAAAGGAATTAACAGAGTTAGTTTAATGGTTCCGAAGATTTACTGAACATACACGTGTGCGAGCTCTATAATACAAGAATATACCTATAATTAAATGTTTCATTTCGGAGGTGATTTTAAACCAATAGTGTCGATGCCTGTATTTGAAGTTACAGTTGCATTTATTTTCGAAGACGTTTTATCAGAAAATTTATTGATCACCCAAAAATAACTTTGAAATTCTTATATATATATATATATATATATATATATATATATATATATGTGTGTGTGTGTGTGTGTGTGTGTGTGTGTGTGTGTGTGTGTGTGTGTGTGTGTGTTATGATTATTTTTAAAGAAGAGTGGCTAGTCTGACTAGTAAGTGCAGAGCATGAAGATGTTTCCAGCTTAAAATCATAGCACTACCTTCTATTGAAAAATATTTTTATTGTATAACTTGTAGTAGTAGTAGTTGCCATCGTCGTCGTAGTGGTAGTAGTAGTAGTAATAATAATAGTAGTAGTAGTAGTAGTTGTTTTTGTTGTTGTAGGATTAGGATTAGGAGTAGGACTTTAGGACCCACAACTTCAAAGTGGATTAGTAGAGCTCGGATTTTCGCATATTTGCACGTTTTATTCCTTGATAGTTAAACATATGCATGTAAGGAATAAAATTATGTTACGTTGTAAACACTTTATTTCGGATCTTTTAAATGAAATGTGTAGTGTTTAACGCCCGCTTTTACTTCATACGGCACCACAGGCGATGACACTGATGACCATGAGATGAAGATGGAGCACCGGTGGAATGAGATGGCGGGGGAAACCGGAGGTCCCGGAGAAAACCCGCCCCAACGCCGTGTTGTCCACCACAAATCTCACTTTGCGGTCGCCTGTGATCGAACCCGGGCCGCCTTGGTGTCGGATGTTTTATATTGCATATGCATGTATAAGGGTTTAGTACATATTTAACTATTTTGTGCATTTTTATGCATGTATTGTACTTTTTGAAATACAAATATTTCATCACTATAGTTTAAGAAGAAGAGAAGAATCTGAACAAATTTCTTTTTTATTGTTGTTTGTCTAAGACAGCTATAATGCTCCTAAGTGCATAAGGGGCGCCGAAAAATGAGAACAAAGCTATCAGCAATCAGAGCGATCTGATATAAAAATACGCCGCTCAACAGCTTAACATAAACTAAATAGTTTTCAAAAATCATGCAGCAAATCTTAAAAACACGTGTGGCCGTTGCATCATAAAACTTCATACGGTTTGTACTAATCTTTAAACAAAGAACCTTTTCAAGAATTAAGAAATTTTATATTTAGCTAATTATTAAACTTGTAACTAATGTGCTGTTACTCGTAATTTCTGAAGTGTAGAGCAAGAGAAAACGGAATATTATAATGCCGAAGGCGAAGAGCAATAAAGACGATTTTCTTCAACAATGGATCGGTGGAAATTCAACTCTAACAACAGAGTGCAATGTGGTTCTGTGCTAAGTGCGTGAAGTGCGGTAAGTTTTATTTTCGTACTTTCAGAATATTTTAAAGATCAGTGAGATTTTCGAATCAACTATTCTTGGTTTTATTTAAATAAAATTAACTCATATTACTTTTATACCAACGTTATTGATGCCATGCGACAAAAATGATAGATGCTCATGGAAATGTCATTAATAAAAATGTCTCTAAAATCCAAACAATCCTACCAGCAGCATTTTCTGCAAGCAGAAGTGGAAAGGATGGTAACGGTAATTTTTCTAAGGATATCTGCAATGCATTAGTTTCAGCCAACATCGCTTTGAATAAGTTAAATAGTGTAGAATTTTGCATTTTCCTGGAAAAGAATTCCAGACGGAAAGTTCGAGATGAATCAATAATAAAGGTACCTTTGCGAAGTTTAAACATTCATTTAATGAGATTAGTTTGTGTAGCAACTACTCCAACCCAACCCCATATTTTGAGCTTTATAAAAAAAACTTTGTCAATTATTTAAAAAGTTTTAAAGACGTTATACAAAAATCTTTTCAAATTGAAGCAAAATTATGTATAGCTTGGAGTGCCACGGAGTTTGATTTAGTTTATGATCAAGAAACGATTTTATAATTATTTAATTTATACCCTAAATAACAAATTTACTAATTTTCAACAAAATAATTATTTTCAGATAATACAAGAAATAAGGGGTTTAATGAACGACTCAAACTTGTGGTTATGTGTAGATGAAAACAACCAACTCGTGTGGGATATTTATTGTCACCATAAAAATGACATTCTTACCTTTAGTATAGTGTGCTAGTATAATTTTTCAAAGCATATCTGTATATGGGGATTCTGTCTCTCATTTTATGCATTTCTTTTCCCTTTTTTAAACGAAGACAGGTGAAATATAAATGTATTAGATGTAAATTAATATATTATTAAGGTATCCTCATATATGTTTTGCTGCACAGCTGACACAATTCGTTCTGTAATTTGACGCATGTATTTGACAAAATAATCAATAGCTTGTCCCTCCCGCTCACGACAGCGAGCACGCCATATTCGTTTTCTCCCGCCGTACGAAATGCGATCGTGTTTTGTCGTTCTCCCACCATGCACCTCGGGACAACATGAGTGTGTAGGTAAGTGTTTATGGAGCTCAGTCGGGGCTTGGTGGATAAAGGGGAAGCAATTGCACGCTACTCGGTCCAGCCGACGACATCCACACAAACTTCAAACATATCTGATACTTTTGAAACATAATTTATCCCATGATACTTTCAGTTTAAGGCTATTCAAGGTAAACTTCTAGCGCTGTCAAAGAGGGGTTATGGCACCGCTTATTGTTTTAAATGTGCAGTTTATTATAACATAATCATCACAGTATATGTTTTGGTATTTGTTTGTGATTGTGCTTTTACTTCGCATGTCAACTTGGTTTCTTATTGAGTGTTATTTAAGAGTGTTAACTTGAATCGGCGTGTGAAGTATGGTTAGGATTGGACAGCATTTGTCGACCACTACGCTAGTTTTTTATCTCAAGTTGTCACTTCTGTTTACAAACGCATAGCATCGAAGGCATGGTGGGTAACATTAAACTGTAACCACTACAGTATGAATTAGTGCAGAAATACCGGGAATCGAGCCCGGCTTCACCGGCATGGTAAGCCATTGACAATTTCTAACCTAGAAGTTTGGTAAATATGTAGGGTAGCGTGACAAGCTATGGCACTGGTTATCACCGTCGGTTTATAATGGTTTCTGTGATAAAGAAAGAATTTATGCTGTTTTCCTGTGTTTTCATGGCTCTAAGGGGATGTCAATGAATACCCATGCAAAAAGTTATTTTTGAAACAACATACAGGTAGGCTAGTGTAGAGATGGGCTTATTAATTGCTATAGGCATTAAATGTAATGCATAAATAAATGTCATATTTAACAAGTTTCAGAAATTGTGCTTGCCCTCTGCACATTTATAAAACATGCCAATGAATTATATCCATGTGCATTACATGTGTCTTGTGTTGATAAGCCTGTATTATGTATGCTTTTAGAACATAAATCATAGTACAGAAACATTTTCTTTTTGTGTTACAGATGGAAAATTCTGCTTATGTTCCAAATCCTCTACCACCCCCAGCATTAGTGGTGTTTTCTCAGGCAGGTGGTCTGCCTGAGGCACTTAGAATGCAGAGACCCTTTAATCCACAGGTATGGTGTATATTTTATTTTATATATATTTTATAGTGCATACATTTGCAATTTTTATCATGGTTTGTTGTTCATTGTAGGTTGATAACCAAAATTCCAGTTTGTAATAATTTAATTATAAGAAGTGAATTTTTGGATTTCACTTAGATGTAACATTAATTATCTTACTTTTGGAAATACATTTTGGAACTGCTCTGCAGCATGTATGCCATTTTTATTTTTTGCTTTTAAATGTGAAACTGATACTTATAGGACAGATAAATATTTCTTAATTGCAGGACCTTAAATATGATAATGTATTCTGTTAATTTATTTGCCATAATTTACAATGTGTATATAGAATTTATATATTTTATTGCTTTCCATTATGGTGCATAAATATTTCCTTAATTTACTTTTTGTTTACACTCATGGGAAAATATATTAGGTATTGTGAATTTAAGGTGAAGATGCACTTTTAATCATACTTCAGTGACTCATGGATGCTGATTGTAATATGTATTTAATGTGTAATATGTATTTAATTCATCTTTTAGGCACCAGAAGCTAAAGATTTGCACGTCCCCTTCACTGCCGCAAGTTTTGGTTTACGACATATGGACAGTTATCCTGGGCTGCCTGCTCATCTGTTACATCATCTTCAGCCGCAGTTCTTACATCCTGCTCTTGATCCTCGAGTACCATTTGGTTCAGGTGCTTTCCGCCCTTTGGGTACATCTGGAGGTCCGGAAGTTAAGGGTTTCCCATCAGCCTTTGCCCCTCCATCAAAGTGTCTCAAGATTGAAACAAGCAACAGCAACCATCATGAGACATCATCAACACCCACAAACCATCTGTCTACCCTGTTCTCCCCTGGCGTAGCAGCAGAGGAGCGAGCTTACCTCAACGGCCAGACTCCACAACAAAGGGCAGATTCTAGTTCTCCAGCAAGCGTCTCCATTTCTCCACCACTGTTGCCTCCAGTGGTCAAGGAAGAAAGCTCTGATGCACAAATGTCGGAAGACAGAGAAGGTACTGCAACTCCAGGCTCTGAGGGCACAGAACGGTCAACACCAGATGAAGGACGAGGATTTAGACGTGAGTGATATTGCTTTATTTCTTAGAAATAGTTGATATTAGTGTAGAGAAGAGTGGTTTATAGTTTTAAGTAGCCATTGTAGATATAAATAATTATTTTGGCAGTAGAGTGTGCCTAGATAGCTGTAGTTTAAACTGTGCATAAATGTAATTGTTATTCAGTTGCTTACCCATGTACCTTTCCTTACGTTATATAAAATTATCAAAATTTGCAAATAAACAGAAGCGTGAATTGGTTCCTTAATCAGAAATATGTTACCATCATTTTTATATGCTACAAACATGACTTGAATTTAACAAAAATTCTAGTTGGTTAAAGATTTAATGCATATGATGGTTTTTCAATAGCTGCTATCATCAAGAAAGCGGAAAACATGAAGTAAAGTAATTTATATTATAGCTGATTATTATTTTTAATAATCTGCTTTCAATACTTTTAAATATTAATCAGAATCCATAACATGCAATTTGATTACACCTATTTACAAGTTTAGAAATAAAATTCAGGCCAGAGAGGTGGTTAAATGTGTAATAAGTGTTGTGCTGTAGAAAACAGTAGAATGCATTGCTCCGCTCGCATTATTATAAATATGGAGAGTCGCTCCTTTTGTCACTGTCTCTCCCTCTCTTTTACCTTTCTCACTTTCTTTCTGTGCAATTTTACATATATTATGTTTGGAAAATTGGTAATAAAATTACTTTTTTTCTGGGGGCATTGATAAGAATTAAAATGTAAATATAAGGTTTAACATAAGTGCTTTTACTTTTGCATTGCTTGCAGTTCGGTTAAAACTGCATTGTTTTGATTCTATTTTCTTTATGTAGTTAAATATTCTTATTAGAAATTTTTAACAATTTCTTAAATATCCATGGTATCAACTTTTTATAAACAACAAGCTAAACTTGTGAAAGAGATTGTGTTTGTAAGCTGTTTTATATAACAGTTTTCAAAAACTGAATAATTAGCAACATATTTAGATATTTTGATTTGCCATCCTGTTAGAATTATTGTCTTTGGAGGAGGTAATTAAAATGACATATAATCTTTAGTTTTAAGTGGAGCCTAAGGTCTGTTATATACCATAAAAATTGGCTGGACCACCCCTCCGTGAAAAAGTAACGCATGCACACATTTTTAAAAAGCTAATTTTGGCTTCACGATCCATCATTGTGTCAACTGTTCAACATTACTAGAAAACCTTTGCTTACAGTTTTACAATAGGCATAGATGTATTTTAATTCCTGTTAGATTTTTATTCTAGACTGAAAATCACTACAATCTACACTGTTTCATATAATGGCATTTATTCAGGAGAACAAGTCAAATTATATATTGTTGTAGCGATTTTCCAATGTTTAACCACAGATAAATATATTTTTGTTATTAAATATTCAGATATTATGTCTTAGTAATGAAAGACACATTCACTCAACCATTTAAAATATTTGATATATATTATTTTTGTTCTCTATATTATAAACTACTGTATTAGTGGTAAATTATTTGTAATTGAATATGACGGGAACCCTCATTCCCCACATTCTCGAAATTTGTAATAGGTTGCTTCCCTCAGGAAAGCTTGACATTTAAGGTGATAAAATTGTAATTTCAGAATTAAAATGTTTTGTTTAGTGTTGAAATTTCTGTTGTCACTATTTTAATATGAGCATAATGATTATGACTTGAGATATTGTTCACAAAATTATCCATAATTTTTGATATAACATCAGTTTATGGGGATGCTCAGTTAAATGTCAAGTTATAAAGCAAATTTATGGAAGAAATAAGTCAAGGCCAATCATTTTTATCTGTTTTTAAAAATATTCAGTTGGGAATACGTTACTATGATCTAACCATAGTGGAGAAAGTTCAGAAAATTTGTGCACTTTATTTTTGTAAAATAATAACTTGTCATGCAGGCTTTGGTTTTGATTGCTATTAGAGTTGTTTGCTTGCGTAAAATGTTCTGCTAAGTATCTTCTAATTACTGGGTAGATGAATTTATACCCAGCATTACTCTGTGTTCACTTCTGTTGTACATTTTTTCCGCTCATCTGTAAGCACTCTGAAATAAGTTGGTGTGTTGAATGCAGTTATTATTATTATTATTATCATCATTATTATTATTATTATTATTATTATTATTATTATTATTATTATTATTATTATTATTATTATTATTATTATTATTATTATTATTATTATTATTATTATTATTATTATTATTTTCGGTTGAAATTAAGCAACATTGCGGCCAGAGGGCGTTCCCAGAATCTCTTAATGACTTTTCAATAGAATATATGACTATACAATGATTAACCAAAACGCAAATCGGTATTCTTTTGGATGTGTCAAATTTCACTTGTTTGAAGCGAGAGCGCTTGGGAGTGGGTTGCGGAGCGTGCGCGACGAACAAGCCGGGAAGGAAGGAAGCCGTTACTGGTACACTACCGCTGCGGAGAAGTTTAGAATTTCGCAGCATACAAACGCGATTCCGATCGAACATGAAACTTTGAGCTGAAAAGCATGCTGTTACTTTGGTCTCCAAAACAAATGAAATCGGAAAGTAGGAAAACAGGTGGGGAAAAAATCTGTGCTGTAGCCGAAGTGTTTGAGAAACCGCAAAGAATTAGGCCCATTGTTGACTATTATTACAAAACTTTCCCGCGCTATTTAAACTAGAGTTATGCATACGTGTTTCGTGCAAAAACAATCGTTAGTATTCTCGATATTTGCTACCCGTTGATAAGAGAGATTTTTGTTATACCTAACGTAATATTTTCTATGTTGTAGTGCTTTAATTCTGCAATAAAACAAATTCTGGCCGTAACATTTTTTTTTTTTCTCCTCCCGCAACTGAATATAACAGCTATGTTCGGTTTTGATGTTTGACAAAGTGTATTGCATGTAATAAAAGTTAACTTTTCTGCGCTGTCACGGAACTGTACACAGTATGCCAGTTTTAAACATTGAACACACCCAATAACGCGTGATAAGATATTTCTGATAATACTGTGAAACTGACGAGGTAGTTACTGGTATAAGAATACCCATGTGCATGCAGAATTCATTTTTAGACATCTTCGCGTCTCTCACAGAAGTAATAAAAAGTGCTGGATTGATATTGTGACATTACTTCTTTGCCGTCTGCTTCTCTGTTTACGAAACAACAATAAGCAATTAAAGTAATAAAAGTATTAAATATGCCAATGATTTTTGCGAAAAGTGATTTTCTGGGTTTCAATTTTTAATATGTTTGAGGGAAAGTTTAAGGTTGCTATAAAAACAGTAGATTTGACCCAGGTGTTTAAAAAAATAAAAGCTTAGGACATCGACAAATACAATAGATATGCATCCAGTTTTTCAGTTTCCCGCTTTTACGTTTTAAGTCATAAATTTTCCTTCTCTTGTATATACGTACATTTGAAGCATCACAAAGCCACCTTTTAGGAAAGCATATTTTCTTTTACCTTTATGTAAGCATGTTATATTGCCATAATCTTTCAGAAACTAAAACGATTGTGTTGTAAACATATAGAAAAGAGAATATCCCTGAGTCTCTTTCTCCCCTCCCATATGTTCACTACAGGATCGTTCTAGTTTGAGACATAGTTACGTGCAGTATTTTTCCGAAGTGCAGTACATTTTTGAAAACGGTGGAGGAAAGAACTAATATTCATATACGAAGTTTTAACCAAGTTTGAATAGTTTTTCAAACCAAGTGTTAGTTTTAACCAAATCATAAGACAAATAATCACATACAAATATATATTTTAAATTTCTTCAACAACAAAAATCAATATTAATTAAATATAAAATAAAACTAAAACCAAATGAAAACCTAATGAATACAAATGAATACGTTTTGAAGCAAGACAGTGTAAAATGTGCTAATTAATTAGAATTGTTAATCTGTAATTCAAAGCCCTGAATACTACTTTTTTTACTATTTTTTATCTCAGGAAACTTAAACTGGCGTTTAAGAAACTATTTTATTTTATAGGTTCTTTGACATTTCTTCCAGTTACTACTCGAAGCTTTATATTAATCATTAACCACGTGCTTTTTGAAAGGAATGAATGCTTAGACGGCATCGACGGAAGTGGAGTGTTTTTTCTGAGCTGCGAAACTGCACTATAATAAACACAATATATAAAGTTGGTGGCTATTAAAATTTCTGTTCGGCTGGAGTCTTTCAGTGGAAAAAAAAAAAAATGTCCGCTGGTTTCTTCGTCGCTTCAGAACAAAACTTGGCGAGAATTTTTTACGTTTGCAGCTGTGTCTTTACGTCATCCGAAGGGTGTCAATATGGTGTATATATTGTACGAACTCGTTTCTTTGTCTTTACATCGTAAAAGTTAGCGCTTTTGACCTCCGAATTAGTGTTAGTAATTTACATACTGTTTGCCGTAGGAGAGCGAAGTTCTGATAGACCGTTTTTTGATTATACATTTTTTTTTACGTTCTCCAACGTTAAGTCATATCGGGCGATGAAAGAAATGGGTGAAATGATGCTCAAATGTGCTTAGGATCCATAGAGCTTAGAGTTACCCGACATTCTTCTTTCAGGATAAGATAAAACCCCCAAAAAAACCTTATCCGGGTAACTCACCCTGACCTAGATTCGAACTCTGGATCTCTTAAACGTGAGGCAGACGCGCTGCCATCTACGCAACAGCTAAGCTGTTCACAGTAGTAAAATGAAACCAGCTGCTATTACGTTATTTACACCGCGTAGGGAAGATATTCTAATGTCTCTGAAATGAATCAATGCCTACTGGATGTAAGTGGAGCATAAACGAACTCTACGCTGGCTAGTGAAGAATGCGACCGCGGAAATATTGTGTCGATGAACATGCCTTGAAAAATTCAACTGGTTATCTCATCGAGAAACTTTGGCAAGATAGAGCATTTCGACCTATTTAATAAGACATTTAAATTTGTATTTATATAAAAACGTGGGTGTTATTCAATAAAAATGTAAATGCGACATTTAATAAACATAACCCCCCCTTTTTTTTTCTCTCATGACTTCATTAGCAGTTGATGCCATGTTTACTGGTTAATAAAAGTACGCCAGTTGAAGCCAGGTGCAGAAAGAGAAGTATTTTATGTAATTTTAATTTCTTTACACTCATGTTTAACTGATTACAAATCATTTTAAATTTGTGTATTGTACTGAGCTAATCCAAAAGCCTAGAGCAGTAAAATTGAGGTTAGAATTGCTCATATGTATACGCGAATCAAAACAAGTCGCTCGAAAGGCGTTTTAACAATTGAACCTCGTTTTAATGGTTCCATTGCAACCCAGAAATACTGTAATCGATCACAAATAAACCTAAACATCTGACCTGAATTCTTGACGATAAGCGTACTGGTTTACACACTCGATATAGAATGGACCAAAATGCATCGTTTATCTTTGTCGTTGTGATTATCTTTCCTATGTTATGGTGGCAAAATGTAAGCTTGAATGAGAAAGTAAAGAATTTGGAACAAGGTATTATATCTCGCTGTGGTTTTGGCGCGGCGAGAAGGCGGTTCACAGCTGAAGGCAGGCGCTGCATGAAATTGGATATCACCCGTTCTCATTACGCACGCTATGTTTCTTGCTTTACATTTCCATCGAATTATGTAACTTAATGGAACATTTAACTTATGTGACAATGTAAACCCCGTGTTTCCAAATTAGAACGATCCTGTCGTAAACATATGGGAGGCGAGAAAGAGAGACATACTTGAATGCAACGCTTTTAGGTTGTTTGGTTGATGGAAGAAAATGTATGGGTTTTTATAGACTTAAACACATATCCTGCACAAATGTTTTCAAGAAGATTCCTCCACCCCAAACTACACTTTATTTTAAAAGAATTTAAAAACAGCTCCGATAATTTTGATTAAAATATACCTATTTTAAGATACTTGAACAACAGTCCTGAATTATCTGGGAATCGCCTCTGAAGACCTCAAAATTTGGAAGAAATATGTATAATTCGTAAACGTTGAGATAGACGAAAACCTACTACGGGAAAACGAAGATATCTCTTGAACACAAACATTTTATTTCAAATAGCTCTTTCGTGACATTGTATCATTTTTCAAAGTGCTGTTTTTATTCAGTTGTATCCTCCCTCACTTCTTGTACCTACAACGAAATATGTAATGATGCTGGTTTATCTGGATTAGCAGAACAAGATAGACAAGTTTTCTTAAAAATAGTTAGGGGCTATATAAAATAAAAATAGTGTGTGAATGTAACACATTGATGGGGCCAACTTCACCGAATTTGCAATTTCGAATGTGTTCATTTAAATGTTGACTTGAAGAAAACCAGAGTTCCATCAATTCGTATGTATATTGAAGTGCTGTGTGTAGGTATTGCTACGATAGGTAAAGGCCGCGCCGTGGCTCAGTGGGTAGACCGCTTGGCTCTCACGAAGGCGGCCCGGGTTCGATCCCAGGCGACCGCAAAGTGAGGTTTGTGGTGGACTACACGGAGCTGGGGCGGGTTTTCTCCGGGACCTCCGGTTACCCCCGCCATCTCATTCCACCTGTGCTCCATCTTCATCTCATGTATCTTCAGTGTCACCGCCTGCGGTGCCGTATGTAGTAAAAGCGGGCGTTAAACACTACACACACACACACACACACACACACACACACACACACACACACACACACACACCATACGATAGGTAGGGTTGTTAACACTGTATTATTTAAAATTTAAAACCAGTGAAGTTTGCGCATTTACTAGTAATAATGTGTTCTGCGTACTGGGCAGCGCCTATGTCAAATTATCCAGATTTCCAAAAATGCAATAACACACATAGTTACCGCAAACAAATAATTCACATAGTAAAAAAAATATTATATATAGTGAAATATGAGAATTTATTTAGTTCCACAGAAACATACGCGACATTTTATTGAAGGCTATTTTCGGTGCCATAGGCTCGATTTTGGACCTGTGAAGGTCAAATTTGCCTTGCGCTCATCCCTGTAAAGCTATATTGCTCAATTGATTCTAGTATTAATAAAAAAATCACGATATTCACCTAAAAATTCCCAGGGTAAATTTCAGCGAACTGCCAGAAATGGAATTACGTAAGCTGTGAATATAATATTAAATGCAATTCTGATTAATTCTAATAATATACTAAACCTTGGGAGAGTAGTAAACATTACAAGCCAAATAAACCATGTTTTTGTGGAGAAAGTTTCCATACTAGAGTTGACAAATGGCATAGTTTTTGCTAACTGCTGTGCATTTTTCACAATTGTGATGCTATCTCAACCCCCTACTTTTCTGTATCATTTCTTTTGTACAACCAACAGGAGTAAAAATTAGATGACAAATTAAAATGTTTAATACTCTTTGTTTTGCAAACTAATGGATTGTCGATTTTCTGCTAAGGCTTGTGGTATTTAGCTTGGGAAATGGTACAGTACTTTTTTAGGTTAAACTTCAGAAAGTATACGGTACATATAAGTAAATAAATTATATATACACAATTTAATATTGGTATTACAAATTACTGAATTTGCACACGTTCTCACAAAATGCCATTCCTTCTAGCGTGCTTAACCAGTAGTGATTGCACTGACGTTAATATACATGTAAGCAAACAAAAATGTTAGTAATGTTTTGTACAAATTTGCTACTGTTCCTGTTTGTTCAAGTGTTTTTCCTGTTTTATTGTCTATCTACTCGTGTATGCTGATTTTGTTTGTGATATCGCTGATGTTACTAGTTTTATATTTCTAAAAATGTTTTTATGCGCCCAATTTAGCTGTATCTGTTATAAATGACTTAACCCCCCCCCCCCAACATAGATATGTAATGTTGATTTTCATTGTCACTCTTGTGACGTTCGTGTAGATGGTAAACGATCGAGGATTTGTGGCTTTGCTATTTCTACCATGGAATATTACGGCTGTTAGACTGGTTGCTAAATGAATAATAAATACTCTGTAAAATGCCCGCAAGTTTGTTTTAAAAAACTCTAGAGAAAAAAGCAAAGGCAAACAAATCTTCAGCGATTAAAAGGAAAAGAATGCGACAACATATCCTTAGGGATATAACATCTTGTTATGTAAAATAGGGCTTTCTGCGCTAGATGACATCGCCGCTTTTTGCAAACTTACGGGACTTTAAATCTTAGCGATAAACTTTCAAAGGTAATATAGTTATTCGTTATAAGCAAATTCCGAACAAATGCCGTAGCTGTTTTCTATGAAACCGGATTTCAAAGCCTGAGTCACAAAGACAGGATACCAGAACACCAGAAGGAAACAGGACAACCATCAAACAGTTGGAAAATAGCACTGTTCCACTATTATTAACGTGACTATAATTAACCTTAAAATTAGTCTCTTATTGATTTCACAAGAAATATCACCCCTATAATTAAACTTTTAACACCGTGATCGCATAATTACACATAATTGAGATATTTGTGGCTGCACATCTAGGTAATTTGTAATCATTGATTTTATAAAATGCGCTACCGAATACGCAGAGCAGCAGTGTTACCGGAGAAGGCACAAAATTTACTAGTAACTGCATCATTTCTTTAATGCACGCTGCCTTTAGAAGTCAATTTAATTATTTAACTGCGAAAATTAAAATAACGAGGGGACTAAACTTCTCTTCCGTGAAGTTTCAATTTTTCGAAGCGATTAAAAAAATCTCATTATTCTGTGCTGTCATGCACAAAAAATCTACCTTCATAAATATGCTTGAGACGCCAGTGTATGCCCCTTTTGGATAATTTAATTTGGTAATTTCTTTTAGCTTTCTAAAGATATCTCTCGCTGTCGACGGTTGCATGCAACGTTCAGAATGAAAGAAAACGTTAACGTAAATAATACGTTTTACCAGAAAGCCTTACTAATATTCAATGTTTGATTAAATAGCTTTCTTCTGGAACATTAGTTAACTCATAGATGCGATCTACGTATTTGTAAGGCTTGAAACGATAGTGAAGATTTGATAACCTGAGTAAATTCGTTCAAGACGGGAATTCTGCTGAGTTTATGGATGCACCCATATAAAGTTTTGGTGTTGTATTCATTATAGCACAAATGGTATGGTTTTCTTTTTTAATTTTTCTGCCACGTACATTGAAGGGCCATTAAAATTAATGATAACCGATTCTTTGGCTCCTCCACTGCTCCAGAGATCCGAGAGTCGCCGGGGAAATGGTGTCGGCAGAGGCGCACTAAGGCCCTTCCTTTACAAAACATGCACCACGTCTCTCTAGTGATCACTCTAAAGTGACTATTTTGTTTTCTATTAAAACTGATCTAGAATATTTCTGGTTTAATATCGAGCCCGGAGCTTCAAATTTATTAACGATCACGTGAAACGCCCTACTATGACCTGAAAATTGGAGTGTAGCGTGCGATAGGACCCATTTTGTACAACGAAACAGTGAGAGACATCTGCCTGTTTGGGAAGTAAGGATTTTTGTGTGTCCCTGTCTGCACTATTTGGCCGGAGACTATCAGTTCCCTCGTGCAGTGGATAGAGAACCCCCGAATGGGCCACCATGTGTTTTAATGGCCCGATAGGTAAAGAAAGTATTGCATTCCACCCAAAAATTTGATATCAAAGTTTCACTGGGTGATGCACGTTTTCAAATCCGTTAATAAAAGGAAAGCATTTTTAGAAACACCACAGCTCAATAAGTCGGATGAGTACCAAATCTAAATTTCAGTATGTTTCAAAGATGCAACAAGAAAATATCCCCATGACAAACTATCATTTACTTTGAACAGTTTTTGGATTTTTTTCTTTTCTCAAATAAGGCTTTCTTATATTCATTAAAATATTGCCTATTTAAGATCTCCGCATTGCACTCAGTATCTGGGTATGTCGTGAATTTTTGGGGTATAGCCTGTGAAGTTCTCTTCGTCCTGGAAGGGATTTTTGCGTATTTTTGTTTGTGTAAACCATATGACAGACAAAAACGTACTGTACTGAAAGTTAGATCTTTTTAAAACACGCAATTTATTTCAAATGCTTTTTGTGACATTAGCCGTTTATTATTGGTTTGAGTTCAATTTTAAGCACTTTTTGGTCGAAAAATGCTCTCGCTATTCAGTTGTTTCTCGCCATGTCCTGGGAAGAGTGTGGAATTTCAACGAAAGCATGTAGCGATCATGGTTTCTTTGTGTCTATAAGGAAATGTGTAGTGAAACCATTTCTGAAACGGTTATCTTGATAGAAAAGTAATACTTTTATAAGAACAGGTTACAGAAGAGAAAAAGATGATGCATAGTGAAAGTCATGTGTGCATCAGCTTTTTATGTTACTGAATATTTTACCTTTGCTTCTAAGGTTAGATATTGTTCATAATTCAGCATTTGGCGGTAATGTTACATTACACCATAGTATAATGGTTGAAACACGGAGCGTAAGTAGTGTTTATGTACATTAATTGCTGGTATTCTAAAATATCAGAATTATTTATACTTATTTATTCTAGAAATTGACTTATTCGTTAGTCTCATATTGTCTGATAAATTTGTAATCTTACGCGTGATAGTCAAATTCCGTGGTGTTTTGTTTACAATTGATATTTTCAGAGTTTGATTTTGATCTAATTATATTTTTCCCAAAATAACAACTTAAGGTTAACATGGCGAGAGACAGCACATAGCCACACTGAATGTTTTAATTGTCTCATGATTACGCTTCGGTTTATAACATTACTTTTAAAATACGCTAATAAATACGTTTAATGTTTTAATTGCAATATGCTACATTTAACAGTTGTTTGGAAATAAAAACCAATCAGTTTACTGAAACTGAGCAGGTATCGCTTAACGAATGTCTATGCTGGACCTGTTTTGCGCGGAGTAGGTAATAGAAGAATGTGTTTCTTAGAGCGGATAGTGAGAAGCGAATCGCAGTGCCAGCAGCTGGGTCGTGTCCCGGTTGCCGCATCGCCTACAAGCACTTATATCTCCGTCTCGGCGCCAGACTTTGGTCCGTAACAGAAACAATTAAACACTGCAAGAATAGGCATCGTACAACCCTCCGACCATGTGTTTCATTTTGGCCGAGAGACCACACTTGTCAGTTTAAGAGAATATTTTTAGGGTTTCTTCCTCCCTAAACCAGGATGTTGTGTGTATTTAGATTTGTCGTGCACAAGGCTTCGTAGTGCCGCGTATCTACTGATTCAGGTAGCTCTTCATCCGGTGGGAACAGGTTCAATCCTGAGTGTATATTATATCAAATGGGTTTGGATGAAAGAGACATCTCTGATAGTGCTAAACGTATTCTTACAGTGAAACAGAAACAAGCTGTAGTTTTGAATATTAACTGTGATTTGGTGAAGGAAAGAAAGACATACTATTACGTAACTCCTGAATCAGTTATGTAGTTAATGTAAGATTATATGGCATTTATATATTTATTAGATGCTTGAGTCAGACTAGTTTACTAGCCTTGGCCACAAGCGGAATACGTACCACGTATCTGCGGCTCTTCATGGTATTGCTCGTACCTCTGAACTAATTCCTGGCCACTATTAGGGCTAGTTTATGACCGACACGGGTGGTTGAGATCGTTAACACACGGACGCATGAAGGGAAGATTCGGCAATGCCGGGGAGGTAACTTAACCTTAGGCCCATAACGTTTTCTTCTCCACTTCCATTTTATATCATATACCATCAGTGTACAGCAACGGTGTTGTAAGAATGGGTGTTAACCCACCAAAAAGGGTTAATTACGTTAAGTTTAGAAAAATTCAATGCCTCGGGCGTCGTGTAAACCAGGGCTTCCACGGCGAGATACCTTACACTCAACTGACTCCTGTATCTACACAAAACTTCAAGGTTTCTCAGTTAATTGAGGTATCATATCTCAAAGGCGACTTGCGTTGTCACAGTGGGCCGAAGATCCACGGTTCGTGTCCCTTTCGTGGCATTGAACTTTAGATGTGATTCAACTTTCGAGCTCTGTGCATAGACATAGTTAATGTGAAACAGCATTATCATACTTATTTAATTTATACTGCTAGATAAACATGTTATTACATATAGTTTCTAAATTTCAGTTAAAATATTACATTTCAGAAATAAGCACCGTGAAATTTATTTATAGAATGTCTGGAATTTTCTTAATGCATTTTTATTAAATACTGTACGTTTTTTAAGTAGTACATAATTTAGAGACTGATTAACATTTATGTGGAAAGAAAGGAAAAAAAAAAAAAAAAAACAATCCTTGTCATGTCTTAGAATACCATGTAAAGTAGGTAATGCAAAAAGTAACCTTTAACTGACCATTTGCTTTTCGTTTTTCATTTTTTACTGTAACCTGCGATCCGAAAAGCTAAGAATGAAATGAGCTAAGTTGGATCCGTTGGTTCCTGTTTACCTGCCATTGGCCTTTTCAAGGCGAGGAAAAAAGATTCACCCAGGCATTCTGTCCCAACACCGATGGTTTCGGACTCCTCTCAAATCCAATAGAAATTCTTCAGTCCATTGAACATTCAGTAGCGTAGCTGCGAACGAAGCAAACCTTACATTGCTTTATCTCGGCGACCAACGGATCTACTTACATAATCTTATGACGCAGTGAATCTAGAATCTGATTGGCGGTATTAAGACGTTGTGTTTATATAATTATTTTGTCTGCCATCAAAACATTTCGATGTCGAGATTTCGCCAATATCGATGCTTTGAGGCACAAAAAATATAAAATAAACAATTTTAGAAGAGGTCCATGTTTGTAACTCAAAAATGAAATTATATGCTACACGAAGATTAAAAAAGGAGTCCTTAAATCCTGAGAACATTCAAAGTTTTTCGAAACTTTGTACTTTCTCAAAAATAGCTCTTAACGATTTTGATTAAAGTGTCATATCTTAAAGATATTTAAAGACAAATTGTACCGATATGTGTTTTTGGGAATAGTCTGTGATCTTCATTCGGATGGAATTTTATGCAATTTCCTATGACGGGTAAAACAAGATACGGATTCCTTTAAATCACAATTCATTTTCAATAACTTTTTTCTATTCCATCATCCGCTTTCAGGTTATATGTTGCAATTTGGTTTGAGTTTGTCGTTATTTCTGTTAATTTTAGTTTACTGCTTCTGCCGTGTACATAGAGTAAAATATGTAAATAACTATTTTTGCCGATGTCGGTTAACAATAATTAGGAAAATAAGCTTTTGTAGGAATAATTAGCAGTAGCTACTAAGAGTAAATAATAGTAGATAAAACGATCATGTGAATGTAACACGTAACGTTTTTAAATTTTATTCTCTGCGTTTACGATAGTTAAGGTTACAGTAATCTTATGACATCAATGGGAAAGCTCTGTCGTCATCTGCAGATCTGCAGAAGTTGTCAGTTACAAACGGCTATCTTATCACTGCATTCTGTTTGCAATGTAGTGGGTTATTGTCTGGGTGCAAGACACTTGCAAAATTCTTATACCTGATAGCTATCTTGCTACCTGCCCAAACACTACCTTGAGGTTTCCAGCCTTTCTCCATTGCTATGTAAAAAGTATAAAAAGGTATTTCATATACCAATAACTATAATAATGATTATAGTAATAATAATCATAATCATAATAATGTTCGTCAATGAGCGCGAAACTGAATTTCACTCCGACAACTGAGGAAATAAAATTAATATCAGCTTCTAGTAACAACAGGGAATGATTTACCCCCAAATTAACACTCCACCTTCAAGCAATAATTGTTTCCCGGAACTGGAATCTTGAGTGCAAATGTCACTAAATTGCGGTCTTCTGGCCACCAAAGGAAGGCGAGCGGGGTCTGAGTAACGAGAGGGGATGAACTGTTAATCTGCGCGCGTAGTGAATTTTTTATGAAATGTGTTTAGGTGAATCATCCATGCTACCACATCTAATACTTGTGCTGTTTCTCTCACGAGAATGTGGCTGTAAGGAATGAGTATGGCGTTATCAACTCTAGTTGTTTCTGAGAAAGATTACGGCTAGAGTTTAAACATATCAGCGAGCCTTTAGGCCTCGTAAAAGACATACGCCCGTTTTGAGTAAATAGTGCAGAAAGTAAAAGCAGTAACATTAGGGTGATTGGAGTATCAGCTGAAATTCGTACATCCAGTTTTCAGTTAAATGCACGTTTTAAAGCCACTCAATCGCTTAAAAATAGTTTGTAAGTGAACTGCTATTTAAAAGGGAATGCCATTGTTACTTTTTTTTTTTTTTTTTTTTTTTTTTTTTGTAATTTTCCTCATCCAACGTTAAGTTATATCGGACGGTGAATGAGATGGGTGAAATGATGCTCAAATGTGTCCAGGGTCCACCTGACATTCGTCTTTAAGGATAAGGGAAAACCCTGGGAAAAACCTTATCCAGGTAACTCACCCTGATCGAGACTCGAACTCGGGACCTCTTGAACGTGAGGCAGACACGCTACCATCTACGCTACCGAGGCGGGCCTATTGTTACTTGAATTACCTGCATAATATCTGTGAAATTTCATATAACAGGGATATAAAAATAGCATTAACCATTTCCAAACGTTTTACTACTACATGGGTTGTAAACTGTCGGGCAATCATTGTTTTGATTTTCATAAAACGAGCGCTTCATCTGATTGCTTTTTCGTTCTGCTTACAATCCGATTGTAAACATCTGTATACCCACATGTTATTAATAGGACGTGTTTAGAAGTATAAACTTATGTTGCGAACAGATTTTAGAAGCGCTATGAAATTGTAAGTTGAATCAGCCATCAGTTATATCTCATTAAGCTGTTAATATCTTGGGCGGTCTTCTTCCTTATTTCGTCCCTAATCACCAATTAGCATTTCAGTTTGTGGAACATAAATCTGATTGTGTAAGCATTTTTGATGGATGTTATTTATACACACGAGACTCGTGGATGGGTGGCCGAGCTTCTTTCGCCAACATATTTTGAATAGTTTTGCAAGTTGGGTTAATGAATTTTCATCATTCGCTGGAGTGAGTGAGTCATCAAATGAAGCCCATACGGGAGTTGGTCAGGAGAATGATTGATGGTGGGTACTACATCATTGCGTGTGTCTCGGATCCCGTTCATTAGCCTTGCGCTGCATCCCTAATAAGGAGCGACAAACAGTTTTTACAAATCCAAGACCTAAACGAAACGCCACAACATTAATATCGGTTATTAGATGTTCGTTTTGGCTGTGTAGTTTACAGTGAAACCTGATGAAGACTGAAGTAGCTTGGTCCTTATTCCCCTTTTGGGTCTAATTTCTGTATGTGTTCACACATTTTGTTTTTACGTGTATAAAATTAGTCACTTATAATTTGTGATGTTTAGGATACAGTATTCTATTACATGTACATTATAGTATAAACTGTCATGAGTGGCCGAGCTATTTAAAGCATGGAGGAGGTCTGTGGTTGAAATACAGCCAGGACCATTCTACGTGACTGAGGTTTTCTTCCCAGGTTTTGCTTCGGCATCATTATTGACAAATGCCGGGGAGATGCATTCAACTTAGGCCTGGAACGTTTACTTCTCAAATATCTTTACCAGTTACACTTTCTTTCCATGTATCATCAATGTCCACCCTATGCACTAAGAAGAGGCGTTAAAAAACATGAATTACAAAATTTAAATTCTTGTTTTATCACATTCTCAATGATTCTTTTATATGTTCTTTATGTTTTTATTATAATTTAAGTTTTGCCATTTGTGGACAATACCATTTGATGCGATTGCTGTTGTCCTATAGCGCCACATTTTAACCCGAAGTTATTAAATCGGAAAATTAATTGCTTTGCTTACCCCAATGTTACCTATATAAGGAAAACAATCAGTTTGCTTCAACAGGACAATAGGACCTTAATAACCTAAGTTTATCTTCTAGTAACATAAAAGCTGTTCCATAATGAAGTGCGCAACAAGGTTGGTAATATTTACAAAATTATACAAAATATGTATTTATCAAGAGGTCCGAAATTGAAGTGAACTATGAGCTGTTTCAGTGATCTTGTTTAGAAGTGGATCTGTTTCCGTTTCGAACTAATAAACAAAGTGAAAATTTACTACACCTACAAGTGTGAATCTACGAACCCTAGACGGATTCGAAATTTGAAAATGAGCACTGTATAAAGTTAGTGTCGCCCTTTACTTGCAGGAGAGAAATTTCTTAACATCAAGACGTTTATATCTCAGAAACATAATTGACGTCATATTTTTATCAATAATTAACTAAGACGTTATGTGTAACATTCCTCTGTATAAATCCTTTGTAGATACTGCAAATAACTGTTCGAAATGTTAAAAACGATTATCAAAAGATTTAATTCCAAATTTGTTTTTCAGGCGAATGTTCCTGGAAAATTTTTATAATGCTATTTTGGACTTACAGTGATCCAATTTTTTTTATCAAATTTTGCAAATGCAGCAGTTTAGCAACGTATCGTTCGGAACATTTTAATAAACAAAAACTACAGAAAGGGTACTTAGAGAAGAAATCAATACAGAATATCCTGATTGAGTTAAATAAACGTGTTTAATTCGAAAGTTAGAGACGTTGACAAATACGAAGTTTAAAAGTGTTAAGATTTAAGTCTCCCCCCTCCAAATGCCACAAGAGAGTTAAAACAAAAGAACTGTAATCCATATTGCAGTGCTACATTTCTTGTATTCGTAACATTTAGCATAATGTCTTCAAAATAGGGCCGCGCCGTGGCTCAGTGGTTAGACCGCTTGGCTCCCACCAAGGCGGCCGTAGTTCGATCCCAGGTGATCGCAAAAACACGGCGCTGGGTGGGTTTTCTCCGGACCTCCGGTTTCCCCCGCCAACTCATTCCACCGGTGCACCATCTTCATCTCATGTATCATCAGTGTCACCGCCTGCGGTGCCGTATGTAGTAAAAGCGGGTGTTAAACACTACACATTTGTCTTCAGAATGAAATTCGATAAATTCTAGGACTAAATAGATATTCAAACTGAGAAATTCACTGCCATGGTCGGGATTTGAAGCACGGATCTCCTGGTTTCCGTCCAGTCTCTCTTACCCATTGAGCTACCATGGCCAACGTGCCGTCCTGACATTAATTTCTGCAATTGACTCATATATTTTTTTCCCGGTAAACCACTAAGGGCTCTCTTATTCTTGGCGACTTACTAATGTAAGTAGTTGAGTCCCAGGTTTCATCATTAAACTCTATTATTTAAGTTAATTGATGGAAATTAATCTTTTCTTCACACTAGCCGTTTATAGGCTAAGGTTTTGAATAGATAACTAGGACTAAACTTTACCGCATTAAAGGAGTCTAGTATATTTATCTAAGAGTATAAATAACTCTTTTGTAACAATTTGCGTATTTCCAAGAGTTCATAGTGCCGGCAAAAACATTTAAAGAAAGCTGAGAAGTTCAATACGTTGAGCTTCTCAAATATATTTAGATCTAAAGTAGAGTTAGATAGTGTATGACTAAGTCCATAAGAACAGTGCAAAAATTATAGAGCACGTTACTGTATAAATATCAGTAGATAAGGATTCATATATTTGTAAAAGTGAGTTCAGAAAATAATACGCAATTATGTTTTCCAGAATGGAAAGAAAGTGTTTTCATAGAGCGATTTTTTTTTTTCTGGGGCCATAATCTAGTAGGTCGAAACCTTTTTAGAAGAAGGATGTACAAATCAAATATTGTTTCGCAAAGCAACAGAGATCTGGTGGTCGCGTCAAAAACAGGTAACGCAAACTTCGTATATTGAAAGTAAGGCTTTACAAATTCATCAGCGTTTTGTTGAGTACCAGTAATGAAATAAAACAGTGAGACTATATTTGTACCATCTTCATGACAGTCGAAGCGGTAGTGAGCACACGTAAATAAATCCAGCACGCAACACCAAACTACGGGGACATTAGTAAAGCGTGATAAGTGACTGAAGTGAAATCAACGTGTAACGTATTAGGCAGGGGTAAATTCGAATGCTATGCAAATGATTCTTTCTCTTCTTTTGCAAGCGTATTTTCCTGTCTAATAAGCCACATCGTGCACTGACCATATTTCAGATAACTCATTTATTTTCCTGTTCTCACTTCCCATAGTAACACTCGGATTTACCTGATTTTGTGTCGCTTAATTCACTAGTTCTGCACTGTCTACTGTCCTACCAACAAAATCCGCGTGTTTTTATTCAAGTATTTACAATTATTGTCTGAGTTTCAGGTGTGTAATTGATTTTAGGAAGATCCTTGAGTGTTTACTTTCTATATCACTTACGATAAATTATTATTTTATTCCATCCAAAAATTGAATGTGAAATTTCACTGAATCTTTTAAACCTCTAAATAAAAACAGAATTTTTAGAAAAAGCTCCGTGTGTGTAAATGTCATAGCTCAAATTTCGATAAATGTCAAAGATGTGACAAAAAGATTTTAAAAAAATTCCCCCCTCCCAAACAACCTTTTAGATGAAAAGTTTACATTTTGCATATTTTCTAAAAAAAAAATGCTGTAAGTGTTTTGTTTAAAATACCATATATTTAGAAAATTTAATTTACATTGTTGGCCTTTAAATACCATACTCTTTTCACGATATCACGAGAAACAACGAAATAGTGACAACACTTTGAAAAATTGCTAAAAATTAAAAGGATATTTAAATAAATTGTGTGTTTTAAAAACATTACAATATTATTTATATAATTTGCCCCATATAAAAATTACAAACAATTCTTTTGGAATGGATAGGACTTCGCAAAGTATTCACAATTTAAACATTTACACTGACGATCGAAATGTATATTTTGATCTTCTGGGGGAATAGTTTGTGAAGTTCTCTTCATTCGAAATAAATTTTTTATAATTTTGCAAACCATAAAATAATCTTGTAATATTTTAAAAGATAATTTATTTAAATGTCCTTATATGTGATATCAGCGATTTTTAGAGATTTTTCAAAGTCCTGTCGCTGTTCCGTTGTTTCTCGTGATATCCTGAAAAAGAGTTAGCGCGCCGCTTGTAAATATGCGACTGTCAATTCAAATTCCTCTGTCCCTGTGCACCTACAGCGAAATATCTAATGCAACTATTTTTGTAAAGGATTAGCCACTTTAGCTAATATGAAGTGGACAGAAATATAAGCTTTTGTAAGAATACTTTATGGAATATGTACCAAAAAGGGGTAGTATGTAGAGAAGCATATGTGCATTTAACACATCAGATTTTTGGAGTGATGTACCTTTTGTGAAATAAAATACAAGGGTTTTCGATTGTATAGGATTCCCTTCTAAAAATTAAATATATCATATTAAAGGATGGTTCGGTTTTGAGCTTCCCGGAATAAAACTCGGAAAACGATCCATGCATGTGCATTTAAACATAACTAAAAACGAAAAGTTGCAGATTGCTATACTTTGTACTTTAGTCCAGCATATTTTAAATACTTATACGATTTTCATGTAATTTGTCCCATTGTAAACCATTTTTCTGATAGAACTTTTTTCTTTATTTCCTGTCTTGTTACATGATTTTGTTTAAAATGTGTCAAATTACTTGCATATTTTGAATTTTCTATGCATAGCCGTTGATCGTTTCTTTTCGAAACGTTTATAAACTTGGGAGCTATAAAAGATAGGGAGTCTTGTATAAAGCAGAAAATTTCCCGAAAAGAATTCTCTTTTAGATATGCTATAGATATATATTTCCCTTTAAATGCTTCCATTTCCCAATTTAAAATCCACTCGAGTACACCATCAGTTAACATTTTAAATTAAATGCCTAGTATGCCGCCGAAAATTGTACGAACGAAAATAACTACGCGTGGGCGTAAAAGTAATATCCCGCTAATGTTAAATCTATTAAGTAAGATATCAGACTGGAACTTTTATGGAATAGAAAGGCATTCATTTTGCAAGTTTATCACTAGTTATTGTTTACAATAATCAACCGTCTTATTGATTCTAGAATAAACCCAAAATAATATTTATACTTTTTTATCAACAGTAATCTTACTAGATTTTTATTTACTTTAGATAAAACCAGTCCGCGAGTGGGGCTTAGTTATTTTACGAATAAACCAAAGTGTTTATATAAGCACGATAAATGAACTCAATAAAATATTAATTAGTGGAAGCTCTCTCATAAACTATTTCTGTTTCTTTTTGTGTTTGGTGTCGTACTGTTTTGGTGAGGCAACGTTGAATGTTTGTGCGGAAAGTAAATGATGATCTCAAACAAATCAAGAGAGGAAATAAAAAAAAACAGTGCCAGGAGATGGTAAAGTTGTGGTATAAGCAGCCATGATTGGATAAAACATTTACATAGCGTCTTATTGCCCAAATGAATATGACTTAGTCATGCTGTAATACTCATTCTAAAATTTAGTTTAATCATATTCTGCGGTTTCTGAGAAAACGAGTGAGTTATTCAAGAAACAGCAGAAGCACGTGAAAGCAGCTGTGCTATGCAGTAGTATCAATTTGTAGAGTAAAACTTTCCCTAAAGGGTGGACTGAGTTTAACTTTCTATTCTAAAGTATGTAGAAGTTATTACTGTTTCTGTTAAATGGTATAGATTGGCTGGCGTAGAACCATTTTTAAGAATATATTGAAAATGTAAAAGTGCCAATTGATAGGACGGGATATAGAATTAAAGTTGTAAATTTGTTTGCAGTTTCCCTCGTTGTCTCCCGTTATATATTTAATAGTGTTCAAAGTTAACTGTTGTTGTGAGGTATTGCAATGGATTTCTGTTTTTTAAACTTTTGCGCATACCATCTTTGCAGCGTCGTGCTGAAAACCTGGTCAGCAGATACTTTCACAGATTCTTGTACACTGTTATCTGTTTAGTTGCTTCTTTAGAAACGGGAGTTCGTCAACCTTTCTTTGTTGTTGGGGACAGTTTTTCTTTTGTTTGTTATGGACAGTTCAGAGAATACTTAAGTGTCTCTTAGAGGGAGGCGCAGGTAAACGAGAGAAATGAACTTCAGACAATACGTCTTAAGCTGTGCTTTTTTCTTGATACCGTTAACATTTGAACATCCTACGCTTGGATTCCCACACAAGCTTTTGGGTAGCTACTGAAAAATATTTGTGATTTACGGCGTGTGAGTGTGGAGAAACCTATGTCAAGTGGTGACGCTGGAGGGGGTAACAGCCCTTCCACTTCAGGGCAATTGCCCTTTACTGGCTGGAGAGATATCTACTCTTAACATCAAGGCGTTAGTTCAGATGTAAAACGCATCAACAACGCGATTCACTTAAACATTTGCTTTATTGTTGAAAGCCATACGCAAAACAATTTTATACGGAGGTTTTGTAATAATTACTAAGAACTATTGAAAAACATATAAAAGTCAACTTAATTCCTGTTATTGTTTTTCGGTTAATACCCACTGGAATACTTTAACGACGCCTTTAAAATTTTAGTGATTTCTTGCGGAGTGGCGGTAGTTTCTGATGTGCAACTTTCATCTAATTTGTAATTCGCTTACAGAAACGGTTAATTTGAACAATTTCATCCGAATTAATATTTTCTACGCGTATTCACAACTATACAACAATAGAGTTGAATATTCAGAGACAATCGAAATAAAAATGCCCTTAATCGCAGGAACGCATAAAGTTTTTACAACTTTTATTCAAACTAACAGTTTGATAGATAATCTCAAATGAATGTTGAATTCCCGGCCGTTTATCTCGCTGTTGATAAGATATTTTTAAACGTTAAATGTAACATTTGATATCTGTAAAGTTTTCTAAATTCATCAACCATTTTTTTCTGGAATAAATAATAAGTTACATGAATATAAGTGTTCGCGGTCGTTGGAAATAAGCGCTCCTCCCCGAAATAAAAGCAGACGCTTTGTGAATATTGAAGCCAATATCAATCATTTACCATTTACCAGGTAAACAAAATTACTTCCGAACTATTTCCATAAAATAAAATATATACATTTTATTTTTTATACAAATAACTTAAATGTGTGATGTTTGAATCAAAATCATTAGAAAGTTTTTTGAGAAAATATATTTCGAAAATCCTTGGAATATGCGAACTGTATTTTTACTTTCTCTCCTACGTACTAGTGTGTAAAGAAGTTCCATTTCGTAATTTCATTGGAAATACATGTTTTGAGCTCCCTTGCATTAAAAACCAATCATTTTTAGTAAAACATGCTTGTGCAAGTGCCTGTAAACGTAACTCAACAGCGAAATGTCAGATAAATATAAATTTAAAGATTTTTACAGGAAGATTTTCAAGAAAATCCTCCCATCCCAAACTAGATTTACGTGAAACATTTTCCAAATTTCTATTTTCTCAAAAATAGCTCTGATGATTTTGATTAATATTTTATATGTGTAATGTATTTAGATGACAAATTAAATTTGTATCTTGAGTTCTTGGGAATATACTGTGAGGTCTTAATTTTGGAAGGAATTCTGTTTAACTACGTTTAAATGGCAAATCTTAGGAGAGGGGCAAAAAGGTTATGCGCAAAAATGTGGAGTTCTTTATATGAAATTACGTGAAATAGCCTTTTTGTTATTTCAGAGATATGTTTTATTTATTGATTTAAATTTTTCTATACTTTTTGTCATTTTAATGTGCTGTAGCAATTCAGTTTTTCTCTCGGTGTCTTGGAAAGAGTATGGAACTTTTAAGACTGGATATAGCGGGACTTTTAAATTTCTTTGACTAGACATTCGGTTTTTCAATCCCCTTATCTAAAAATATATATCTAATGTAATTATTTCTGCAAAGGTTTGGCTTGTATAACAGAAAGTAGATAGAAAAATAAGCTGAGTTTAGAATATTGTATGGATATTATATGAACAACAAAGCGATATGTTAGAAAACGTCATGTGAATGTAAAACCAGTTTTTTTAACCGGATCCTCATACTTCTTGACTTCAATGTAGCTAAAAGGAATCATTTTGGAGATATTCGTAAGTGTATTGCTAATTTACAGAGTTATCTATTTTAAATGTTGTGCATTATTTAATAGAAATGTAGTTTTCATCTCCTGTCTCCTAATTAGTCCACTAAGCGATGGTTGAACCCATTTCTGAGGTAGGGGTCGTTGCCTCCTATAGGGAGGAAATGAGAGGACCTACTTTTACCGTAGACCTCGAACCACATTGGGCATTGGGGATGCTTCACATGAGCTAACCAGGGAGCAGACTTAAAATCTGCACTCCAAGTTGGGAATGAACCACGGGCTCTCAGCACGAAAGCCGTAAAATGTTTTTATATGAAGTTTGTAGAATCTATTTGTTGAAACTTGTTGCAAATAACTATCCCTTACCTTCAAAGGTTAGGTAGTACACCCAAACACTCGTGTCTGTTAAAAATTGAAGACAGGTTGTTACTGAAGCATGTGGGCTTTGATTGATAACAAGTAACATTTGATGGATAGGATTTTTAGACTTGAGGTTAATAGAAAGGTTAACTCGTCAATAGCTATCGTATCTGGTAGCAGCATCAAGTCACCAGTGGCGTACCGGTATCCCTTTTCACACTCTGCCTGTTGAAATATCCGAAGCTAATCACATGTTAAATCTAGCATAGTCTCCAATTTGGGTATGGTCTTCCTGCACAGTTGTATCTCTAGAATGCTAACAACTCCTTCCCTCAGCAAGGTTCCATCTTCTATTTTGAAAACTTAACAACCGAAGATGATATTCCAATGTGAATATAAGAAAAGAAAATTGAGAGCGGCATTTTGCATAAAAACGGGAATACTGCTTTATGTGTGCATTTTTTGAGGGGACATTAATTTTAAGCCGTACAGAGATGCAGGTTGTGGTGTTTCACCAGCGCAAGTCATTAGGGGAAGAAATAATTGCGAGAGGAATGAAAATAGGGCTACATAACCTAGCATGGGGAGGAGTAGGGGAACCATGCAGTAACGAAGGAATAAATATATGCGCAATTTACCTTTAAAACCTCTCTTTTAAGTGAAATTTGGAAAATTCGTACTAGGTAAGTTAACATGTCGATATTTAAGCCGGCTATTACACAAGTGTCTTCATGTTTTTGCCAGGTTTCAACATTCTGCTTATATAATTCTTTAACTATTTAATCCCTAATTATTGTAGATAAAGTTAGTTTTTGAAGTCTCCAAAATTGTTGATTTTTTGAAAAATTAGTAATTTATTTATCAAAATCTAAGCTTTATTTTTAAAAATGATATCGTCAATTGCTTCAATGTATTTTTGAGATATAGTGTAAATATTTTGAAACAGTTTAGTAAAACAATTCATCGCGTGAAGCATTTAAGTGCTTTTGTTTATTTTTTTATTTATTCTGTGTTACCATTAGTCAGGAATCTTGAGACTCCTGACCACGTTTTGCTGATTTCATTTTCTCCTATTATTTTGAAATTATTTTAGACAGTATATACTTTTAGATTAACTAAACTATCAATAGACTAACTAACTTGGATTCAAAAGCAGCCTTACAAGTGAAAACATGCATTTTAAATATGGAAAAATGTTGAAGAGGTTTTCGAGAAAGCAAGGTTTAAAGTTGACGGTGCATGTATAACCTCAGTTAATTGTTAGTTTAGAATTTAGTTTAGTAAAGTTGGTAGTTTAGAATTTTATTGTATTTTGAATGTTTTTTAAATTTGGTGCAAGTATCAGGCCATTTTCCCTAAAGCTCTGTGTTAAAAATGCAATCTTCCAGTTATTTACAGCAATTCCTACTTGCATATACATGCCAGAACACTCTTTAGCTATTCGCTAGCAAATTAAAAATCGGTCACTTAGCAGCCACATGAACCAGGATAGGCTGTGAAAACCCCATACAGCAAAAGTAACTGCTATCGAAAAATTTGGGTTATGATAAATTACGTCAATATGGACTAATGCAGCATAAACCAAATAAACACATTGCGTTTACCTGACTTTCTCTTCTAATTCAACAAACGATTCTTATAAAAGCTTATTGTTTTACTTACTTCGTATTAATTAAGAAAAACATTTGCAGGAATGGTCTCATTACATATTATCTGATGAGTACAAGGGGATTAATAGAATAGAGTAGGCTTAAGATAGGGCCAAATCTTTTAAGAGTGGGTTGCCCAGTGTTGGCTTTGAAACTCCGTTCTCTGCAAGAACATGAGAGTGAGGTGAATGGTGATTTTCCACTTCAGAAAAATATAAATATTTGAAAATTGCTATCAATAATAAGGGATATCTCGGAAATGATTAAACCCCCCCCCCACACACACACACACACACAGAGCGAGAAATTTGGCTTAGATTGTGTGTTTTAATGAGATATTTTTTTGTTAATTTTGTTTCCCTTACAGTTTACCAGTTATGCAGAGCCACTTCAGAGGATATTTCTGAATATACATCACATACATTTAATTTACCATGAAACGTTACTAAACGTGTGATATTTTAATCAAAGATGTTTGCCATTTTTGAGAAAATAAATAAAAATAAGGAAATCGTTTCCATTTAACAGATAATTTGGTGTGAAGGACCTCTCTCTCTCTCTCTCTCTCTCTCTCTCTCTCTCTCTCTCTCTCTCTCTCTCTCTCTCTCTCTCTCTGTCTTAACAGTGTCGGATCCGTATAAGAAGCTGAACTTCACTAATGAGTTTGTTATTTAACCAACTTTTCGTGTTACAGTCATACTGTTCACAAATATTCGTGGGTCTGTTTCTAAAATGATAGCAGGGAGCATCAAAACGTGTATTTCCGGTGAAATGTCAGTAATGAACTTTTGCAAGACTTCCTGTACTTAAAATTGGAAAGCACTAGAAGAGGTAACAATTATTTTAATTGACAGATAAATATGCATTATATTAAACGTTCCGGTGTTTTGCAAGAATAGGCGAATCAGGTAAATTTAATTGCGTTTAGAACATTGTGACACAAAGCCGAAGATTTCTGATTCGATTCCAGGCTGTAATATAAAATTTTTCAAGGGTGTTTTGAAGTTCCGTAACTTTAGCATTTATATATATACAGTGCAGTTTAGAAATTCCGTTTTTTTCCTTCAAATTACATTCTGTAAATGTTAATCTGCAACTTAAAATAATGGACGGTTACGTTATTTATGTTTTTATATGATTGTTTCAATATTAATTTATTATTATTATTATTATTATTATTATTATTATTATTATTATTATTATTATTATTATTATTATTATTATTATTATTATTATTATTATTATTATTATTATTATTATTATTATTATTATTATTATTATTATTATTATTATTATATAATATAATAATATAATATAATAAAATAATAATAATAATAATAATAATAATAATAATAATAATAATAATAATAATAATAATAATAATAATAATAATAATAATAATAATGATAACAGTGTCGATTTTGAAGAACCTAAATTTTAGTTTTTAAAGTAGCTATATAACTTGAAAAAATGTGAGTATCAGCTTTGACGCCCTCTCTAATTTCGTTTTCCGATGAATTTACTGCCAGCTGCTTCACTATTGATCTATGAGAATTTTTTCTCAATTTATACCTACCTGGGTGGTTTTGAGAATAAACAATATCAGTTAAGTTGACTGATAAATTTAATGGAGGCTAATAATCTATTTTTGTGGATTGTTGAGGTTGAAGAATTAAGCTGTTTCTGAATCTTATCCCTCAAAATTGTAACTAATTAGTACCGCTGACTTCTGTATATCAGTACATTACGGTTTGGAATACCTGTTTCCAATTGGAAACGTACGTTGCCGCAAGTCGCATAAATGCTTAGGTAGAGGTTCTTTGGCGCTGAACTATGTCTATATAACCTGAGGTCGGTCTTTAAACGGCACGACTGCCGATAATTGATCACAGAAAGCACTTCTGTAGGAGTATTAATCATGAAAGCAAAGACATGGCTACCCCTGCGAACGTTCCTATATAATGCTGCCAAATCGTGAAGCCGCTAATTCCTATTTGTAATGCAATTTTTATAATAGTTGCCTTTCCTTCGATCCCTAAATTTGGACATTTAGTATGGTTTAGAGTATATATTTACAACATTCATAAAATGTAACCTTTTGTGTGGTACTTCTGTAAAATAAGCCTCAGATGTCTGAACATTTCTGTAATTCTACGATATAAATATGTGGAAATGCGTTGACAAGCTTTCTTTCAATTAAGCAGATAGTTGAGATAAATAAGAAATGGGTGAAATGGTGCTACACATTTAATTTTATGATAATGAGGCATTAATGAGCTGTTAATGATACATGACTTAGGTGAATTGTGGGAAAAATATTCTCGTACATAGATGAAGGGGGTTCGGAATATATGTAGACTGGAATGCATGATGCGCAAATTTTATATTCCCAAATTAACGATAAAAAGGTCGTTTCGTAAATTCACTTGTACAGTGAATGGAAATCCGAATTAGGCAAATTTGTGTCTTCAGGTTTGTGACAACAATGAGAAGAAAGATATCGTTTGATTTGTTTGGGAATATGGAAATGTAGGAATGGGAGAAAGAATTTGTTGATGGAAAGGTGTCCAAATTTGTATTATTGGGGAAGATGAGATCAATTTGTTAGAACATTCAGAAGTGCAGACCATTGGAAGAAACGATTGCTTTATAGAAAATAGTTAAATAGAAATTAAGACAACAGCGAGTAAAGTGTTTAAAATTGCAGTCGAAATTGAGAGTTGTGGGAAAATGTTTTTGGAATATAAGAAATACATAAAAGTGGTTAGAAAACAGAGCAGCGAGATTTTTGCTGTTTAAAAACGTAGTTTTTGTAAATTTTGTGGGTTTGTGTATTATCTGGTGAATGGATAGGACCAATGCCAGACCAACACCTACGTAACGTTAGCATAGCACTAATAAAAATGGGTTATGAGACCTTCCACGATGTTTTCTCTGTAGTCATCCTTCATATCAATATATCAACTCTCCTAAAAACGACTGATATTTTCGAATAACAAGTCGGCTTTGCGAAATAGCCGCTACTCGAGCAAAAAAGCATTACACAGGTTTATATGTTAATTTAGTGTAGGTTGTAGTGCTGGCGGTTAAACCTTCATATTTGTGGGTCATAATTTTGTGGAGAGGGGCTTGACTGTTGTATCTCAGCTTCACCATAAATACGATAGAGAGGAAGCAGAAGAATGACTGGTGCTGAACACATTAATACAAAGATATTCGCGTATAAAATATTTTTTACTGTCCGTTGAAGGGATGCAGTCCTTACGATAGGCCCACCCCCCAGATGATTTTCTGCTGGTAGTGTCAGGAATGATAAGCGAAATATGTGCCGAACAAATCGTCTGTAAATTACGAGAGTAAACTTATAATGGGTTAAACCTACTAGAAGTTTCCAGAGCCTTGCAGCACCAGTATTGCCTTGGGGGCGCTCTGTATCTGCTGCCCTTTATTAGCGTTTCTTCGCGTATTCTTCAGTTTAGATACGTGTGCCTGCAGTATGTTATATGCATTTAAAGACCATAGAAAAAAGTGGAGGGGGGATATTAGGGTGGCAACATTTTTCAGGAGAGCTAATTTAAAATTTGATACTAGTTTATTCAAGAACTGCTTGACAATTGAAAAATACCATCTTGCATTTTGAATGATAGTTAATCAAGCAATCCACATCTTCAATGTAAGAAAAC
Organism: Mantis religiosa; assembly: GCA_030765055.1. Taxonomy (NCBI): domain Eukaryota; kingdom Metazoa; phylum Arthropoda; class Insecta; order Mantodea; family Mantidae; genus Mantis; species Mantis religiosa. Next base: position 119,301,217 of record CM060950.1, read on the forward strand.
TTGTTTTATTGTGCCTTAATCAACAATGTGTAGATTAATGGCTCAGAAATGGGCAAGACGTCACAATATACATTTTTTATTTTAAACATTTGTATAACTATTTATGATTTAACTTCGTAATAATTATATATTCAAGTACTCAATATTTTAAGCAATGTTAAAAGGGATTTTAACCAACAATCTTTAAGTTTTGCTCTAATACGTTATTTTTAAGTTTATTTAATGACATAAAACGTTCCTTTTTTCAGTGTTGCTGTAATTTATTAAATGCAATCGATAGAAATGTCATTGCACCTTTTTTTGCTATTTGATATCAACATTCCCACTTTTCATCCTACTTCAGTGACTATGTACGTTTTGTTTTGGCTTCTCTATCCAATAGCTGCTTGACTTTAAGCCAATACGTATCGTCTTCACTTCAGAGTATCTTCTCGTACCTTTTAATAGCCTGTGCTGCCTCTTTGTGCTGGGAACACAAGGATATGTGGCAACAGACAGCGTTTGCGTTGCCGATGTTGACGTAATCAGCATGGTCATAATATGTCGACCTAAGGAGTATAATAATTTACAATAAATACGGCACGGTGTTGTAGCAATAACGTGTTGCATTCTGAGTGCGATTTGCGGTAGAGGTAAGTTACTACATGTTTTATTTCTCGTGTCAAATATACTTAACAGAAGTCTTTGACGGAAGGTTCTATAGGCGTTCTTCCTAGAGCCACTTTGTCATTTCAATCTTGCAATGTAATCTTCCAATTTACACTGCAAATCGTAAACCAATTCTGAATGCGGAATAAATCCCATTTTCTCTCCAGGGCGTGACAATATTACTCTCTGTCCAGCAGTTTCATTTAGCACAATTAGCGGAATTTGATCACATTCATCTAAAGCAATTACTGATTTAGGTTTAATTTCTCATACGTGTACGTACAGACTGGTACTGGTGCTGTTTTGTTCGTATTTAAAGTGTGTGTTTCAGTAATCCTAACCAAGTAACTATGTTTCTTTGTTATACTTGAAAATGTCAAACGGTTGAGATCGTTATACAATTGGGAGTGATTTTCTGCGAGAACTTCTAAAATTTAGGATTTTTAGCCGTACCGGTTCACATACTAAGTTGGACGTGTACATTTAGTTCGAAGAAAATCTGACATGTTTCATATTTGATTGAAAGTAATATACACAAGTAGTGGCGTGTATCCGGGGTAGCTAGGATCGGAAGCAATCCGGATTAACGAAAATCTGAATAACCCGGACACAACTATTAAGTGATTATAAAAGTTAATGTGTCATAGACATTTTGGGTAGCTACAAAGTCAGAGAAACCGTTTCAGATGAGAAATAAACTATGTTAATGAAAACTAAGGAAACAGACGTAAACATTTTAGTTATGTATTCTGTATAATTTAAGGGTGCGACCGATGGCGATTAGTATGCTACGATACTTGCGGCTCCAAAATTTAACAGCCGTATTTAAAAAAGGGCGTACATATTTTTGTAGTAAAACGTTTGCATAAATAAAAAAGCGATTAGTGAGGATTTGGATAGATTAAGTGTTGTGCAACATCAAGAGTAGTTTATAGAGAGCCTCTTGAAATTTGAGAAGGATCATTTCTGAAAGTGTCTACGTGAATGCTATTAATTTTATTGCACTTTATTCGCCATTAGAATACACCCGATATTCAAATATATGTATATATTTTCGGTATGGCTCTAATATTTTTGGTAGAATAGTTTTCAGAGCATTAATGAGCTAAACATTGCATTGAGATTTATTTATTTATCAAAACTGATGGGTATCCGTTCATCAGCAGTAAACGCCACTGCATCAAGTAGTGACTGATGGGCAGCATTATTTATTTGTTGTTGAGGATCGTAACAGAGTCTAAACTCAAGTAGCCCGCTCAACATCGCACCGACAAAGAACCTGACCTCAAGACCTATGAACTTCGGTGGCAATCTATTAAGTGATACAGTCAACGACTAACGGCACGTTATAATTACTCGGTCTCGAGCGTGACCTGTGGGTCTTTTCCAGCGCTGAATTATTAAGTTTTACAAGGTTTTGTCCTAGCCCAGTTTTAATGTCGTAGGACCAGCACGTGGCAGAAGAATTAAATGAAGTATGGCAGTGGAGAGGGACAAAAAATGTTCCAAGCTCACAACATATGATTGTTAATCTTCCTAAATAATAATAAAAGTTGGTGATGTGTGACATTTAATGAATGTTTATCTTAAGTACTGCAAATTCTGATGACTGTTAGTACCAAATAGCATTATTTTGTATATTCTTGTTTAAGGATGGTCCAGAATAAACCTGAACGGGAACCAAAACGATGACGAGAAGCGAAAATAGGTTATTAGGCGTGTGCTTACAGACGCTTATTTAAAAGTTTTGAATTCTTCATAAGAATAGACTATAATTATGAGGGTCGTTTGATAAGTCTGGTAAATTTCCATGAAGGGATGGACATTTTTTGTTGCAACTTTATGGGTGGTAAGCTTGATTATTCAGAAGATTGTTGATAAAATTTGAATGTGCTACAACATACAGTTCATTGTTGACAGCCATCTGAACTGGTCAGTGTGGTAGCTTCGATTTAAAATGAAAAAAACAAAAACAAAAACAAAAAACAAACAAACAGCGTTTCATGCTGTTATTAAACATTTTAATTTGAAGGGCTGTACTGCCGCAGAAGTCAATATTGAACTGGATGAAGTTCATGTGAACTCTGCACCAACATTGAAGGCCGATTACTTTTGGATCAATGAATTTAAACCTGTTCGTAGAAGCACCGAAAATGAATTGCGCTCTGGTCGCCCAATTGAGGTCACTACACAGGACACCATTGAAAAAAGTCCACCAGCTGGTTATGCAAGACCGCCGAATCAAAATTCGTGAGATTGCTGAGGCTGTAGACATTTCAACTGAGCGAGGACACAATATGCTGCATGTAACATTGGTAATGAAAAGGCTTTTTCCAAATAGGTGCCGCGATTGCTAACAGTCGACCTAAAGCGCATCTGGAAGAACACTTCTACCGAGTGTCTGGCTATGTTGAATCGCAATCCGCCAATGTTTTTATGCCGATTTGTGACACTGGATGAAACTTGGACCCATCATTACACCTGAGTCAAAACAGCAGTTAAAACAATGGCTGGTGAAAGTGCACCTAAGAAGGCAGGGACCGTTTTGTTAGCTGGTAAATTGATGACCGCTGTCTTTTGGGGGGTTCTCAAGGAATAATCGTCATAGACTACTTGGGAAAAGGCAGAACCTTAACTGGAACCTATTATGCTCCATTTTTGGATCATTTGCAACATGAGTGGACTAAAAGAGGTCGAGAGCTCGCAAAAAAGAGCTCTTTCACCAGGTTAATGCACCATCGCACATATCAGCAATCACAATGGCGAAAGTGCATGAGTTGGGCTTTGAACTGGTTCCTGATCCACCTTATTCACCAGACTTAGCCCCAAGTGACTTCTTCCTGTTCCCAAACTTGAAACTTTGCCTTGGTAGTAAGACATTTTCATCAAATGAAGAAGTGAAAGTCACCGTCAACGAGTATCTTGCAGACCTTGACAGAACCTACTTTTCCGACGGAATGAAAAGGCTGGAACATCGCTGGACTAAGTGTATAGCCATCATTGGAGACTAGGTCGAGAAATATGGTGAGATGTTCACGAAAAAAGTTATTCTTGGTTTTTTACCAGACTTATCAAACGACCCCTGCACGTTAGGCATTCGGGATAAACAACTCTGAACCATACCACTACTATTGAAGCCAGCGCATGTTGAATATTTAATAACGAAAACTTACATTTCCTTTATTGAGATCCCTAATAGATAATTTAGAAAGGTAATTTAAAATGTCTAAAGAACACTACATGCAGGTAAATTACATTCAGATTTTGTATCGAATTTTGAAATGCATAGGAGTTTGTTTAAAACTTTCTGTATTGCTGTTTCATTTCCATGTATGCAATGGTTCCTAAATTGCTCTAGGCATATCGTTAATATGTATTCCTTGAGAGACATCCCATATGTAGAGCAAAGACGCGAACGGATTACATTACATGCAATATTTTTACATTAGATTTTTCACGCAGTTATGTATTTTCTCGAAGAAGCATGTTTTTTCTTACTGGGTTCCCCAGCATTAAAATAGTTACAAAGGTTTGCTATACAGAAATAAGTATTCATGATAATTCTGATCTGCGAAATCGCATTGCGTTTATTTCTACTTACGTAAGATTTACAGCAAACGCGCTTGGATCATTCATATTTGTGACAGAAGGCACTTCAAGAACTAAATTAAATATTTTCAGTTCCTGGATTTGTTGAATCTATAATTTCTGCTCACAGACTGCTAATTAAAATTTCGAGCGTCTTTGCGATTAAGGGTGTCCTTTTTAATTTAAAGGATTAATTAATAAGGAAATCCGTTTCGTTCTTTATTGGAATTTTTAGAAACCAAACCCCCAATCCACGCGTGATTCACTCTTCGAGAAATCAGTTTCAATAACATTCACAGTAAGGTTATTTTTAATTGTTTACGTGAAAGGAAATGATTCTGTGGAAATGCGTTTTCAATATAAGAAGCCGTAGAAGCTACGGAATAAAGGGGTGGATATTATTGTATGTTTTTGACTTGAAAATATACCTAGTGCTGATGAGTGATACATATTTCTGGACATCAATGGTTAACTGCTGACTAGTGATAATTTTAGGAGCTATGGAGTTCAGTACCGGAACTACACCGAGCATATCTGTATAAAATCAAACAGGTTTGTGATGCACACGTTACCACTGCCGCCAATGGTGCGAGTGTAACAAATAAATATCTGTATTATTTGTAGTAATTTTAATTATACCTTAAAACTCGTGAGCAGTGCGTTTTCAATTATAAATGTCACGGCACATGGAAAGTAAGTCTGGGAAGCGGTCGTAAAAATTCTGAAAATAATTTAGTTATATGTTTTACGATCAAGCTGGAACTTTTTTTGTAATTTACATCCTCCAACGTTAACTCATATCGGACGACGAATGGAATGGATGAAATGATGCTCAAATGAGCCCGGGGTCTATAGAGTTTAGAGTTGCCTGACATTTGTCTTTCAGGATAAGGGAAAACCCCGGAAAAAGCCTTATCCAGGTAACTCACCCTGACTGAGATTTGAACTCGGGACCTCTACCACCACGCTACCGAGGCGGGCTCAAGCTGGAACATATTTGTATTGTAGGCCTCTGACTAGAAATCATGCAAGGGTGTTTTGCTCTGTGCAGGGATAAGGGGGGATAGTAGCACATGACAGCTCGGATGATGTCTTAATTATATATACCTTCGACATTAATTACTGTTCTCACAAGAATCGGATTGGAAAGAATGCGTTTAACATCAACAACTCTAGCTTTTTCTAAGAAAGATTACGACTAGGGTTTCGACATAGTAACAAGGCTCAGACTTCTTAAAAAGTGCGCTCTTGTTCCGCCAGTGCTATGATACTGACATTGCTCATAGCATATGTGGAAACTGTAGCTGTAATCTTTCTCAGAAAACGTTAGAGTTGACAAACATATTCTCATAAGAGGAACACGTATTTATTTTCCTAAGCGCTTACATGATGCCAACTAAACACTTTCTGGAAAGCAGCAGTATTCGGTTGCCAATATTACCGATTACAGCTTCCGGAATGGATGAACTTTACTAGCCTTTTGCAAAATATTATCGTTTATCTTTGCGTGAAGTGTGTGAGCAGTGTCGTTCACTCACATAAAATAATGCAGTGGTAGGTATGTTTCAAAACATTTATAATCAACATTTCTGTTATTCGCACTCAGTCTTTTGTAGGAAAGAAATATTTTAAACGCTGATATCGAGAATATCTGGCGGTTTACTACAGTAATTTTTTTTTTTTTTTTTTTGGTGCGGAAGATACATTAGCTTTTTGCTGACAAGAATTAACAAGCTTTATGAAACTCAAAGGACATTGGAGAATCCCGAGGGTTTGGATAACTTTTGAATAATTATAATAATAATGATGATAAACGTATGCTAGTATTTCACGCCACACCATTGATATCAACGAAGGCAAATGAAAACAGAGGTTTTGTAGTATTATTAACTCAGAAATACTAGTTCCGGGTTATCTGAGAATGAGACATCGTTTGATGTTTCGTTAGTAGCTCGGTCGGACATCTTCAGAGATAAGTGTCCCTTGCAAAATACGTAGGTGTATCCGGAAGGTTTTCAAAGAAACTGCTGCAAGAAGCAGTGTTTTTGTTGGGGCCTGCTTGAATCTTAATGAGTGATACTGCATACCTGTTCGTCTGGTTTTTTTTTTTTTTTTCATATAGTAATCACCGCCTGTTTTAAACCGTTCTAATCACTCTTGCAGCATCTTCGGTTCTACATTTCACCTTAGCATAAAATTGCGTATATGCCTACTGGAGCTGTTAGAAATGCTTCCATTGCAATTAAATTACTTGGGGGTTTATCCCTTGTTAGGTTTTTGGCCACTCCGTGGCCGAGCGGTTAGACTGCATGACTGTCACCAAGGCGACCCGGGTTCGATTCCAGGCGACTGTAAAGTGAGGGTTGTAGTGGACAAGACGGTGCTGGGGTTTTTCTCCGGATCTCCGGATTCCCCCGCCATCTCATGGCACCGGTGCTCTATCTGCATTTCACGTATCATCAGTGTCACCCTGCGGTGCCGCATGGGCGATAAACACTACATATTCATTCTAAAACTTTCAAGTTCGTCCGCTCGTTTCCCATTTGGGTAGTTCCTCTCTAATAGTAAGTAACCAGCTCAATTTTTGTTTCGAATGACGGAACGTAATACCCTCTAAACCCACAGCTTTTGACATAGCAAATATAACGTCAAACATTCAGGAAAATTGCATGGCAATTGTAACCCGTCGTCTGCTATTGAAAGCGCTGCGATGTGTAGACAGAAGTGCATCAGAGCGCTTACAGAAGCCGTGTAGTTCGTCACCGCCTTCTCGAAACTGCTGTTCGCAGTTGTTTTTGACGTTAGCAAGATGTTAAGCTGCCAGTTCGCTGTGAAAGCCCGATGAAAAAGGTTAAATGTTCAGTATTTTTTAACATCAGTTGATGAAACGGGCTGTATCCGGTATAAAAGTCAATAATATAGAACTGACAAGAGAAAAATATCCAGTTAGAAGATTTTTTGGTGTATGATCTCTTTTTATTATTTTATTTGCAAAATATTAGCTACTAATATCAATGCCAGAAGCACCTGTAGGTATGTATTTGATTTCGAGTAATCACAGTTACGACGCTTTGAGAATTTAACCAGCTGGCTTTTCAAACCAGCTCGTAAACTTTTGAAGTTAAATTAGTTCTTCCTCAGTAGTATAACCTCGGTGTTATTATTTTGACTTTCTCTACTGCATATTTACAGCAAGTATGGGAGTAGATACTGTATTCTCTCCAAACATTGGATAAAACTTGGATAAAAAATTCACCAGAAATTTGTGTTTAGGGGCCTCTACCCCCACAAAAAATGTTTTTACAAAAAAGATAAAATGTTATGTTTATAATAATTTAAAACCGAATCCACTGAGTCTTTTTAGTTCAGTATTTTCCAAAGATGCGACACGAAAATTTGAGGAAATGCCCTTCGCTTTACATGATAAAAATTTTCGTTATGTTTTACTTTCTCAAAAATGAATATTTAACGATTTTGAATAAAAACACCATGTAATTTAGATAAGCGACAACATGTATGTGTTTAATTTTCTAAGACTAATGTGTGAAGTTTTATTCATTCTAAATACGTTTTGTATAATTGGTTAACCATACCTAAGAAACAGACACATTCTTACTATACCAAAACATGCACCCAGATGTTAAAGCACAACAATTATGCCAAATAATATTTCTTGTATCGTTAAACGTTTCCGAGATATTCTTTGTCAATAGTTTGGATTTTCATATAGTTGTACTTTTATCAAGAAGTAAATGGCTATATATTGTTTCTTTCTTCGTGGTCATGCTAAGAGTTCAAAGTTACGAAGCCATCACATAGCGACCCGCTCTTAAGAGGTTTAAGTATTGTAGGCCCCGCCTTGGCTGAGTGGTTAGACCACTAGTCTCTCACTAAGGCGGTCCGGGTTCGATTTCAGGTGACAGCAAAGTGAGATCTGGGGCGGGTTTCCCCCGCCATCTCATTCCACTGGTACTTCATCTTCATCTCATTGCATTATCAGTGTCACCGGCTGCTGTGCCGCATGTAGTAAAAGCGGGCGTTAAACACACATTTCATTTTTAAATGTTGTTCAAGCAGTACTAAAACCGTCTCCCCTAATCATATTGTACTTATGCAACAAAACTATTTCTGTAAATTTTTATCTGGATTAGCTTTAAATAATCTTATGTGATATTGGTTTATTGAGCGGGTAGAGAAATCTACCTATCTAAAGCATAACGCATGTTTAATGTTAAGATATCCAGAAGATGGAGTCTTTGCCACCAAATCAAACGTCTTTTTACGGTGGAAAAGATTATTCAGTAATTTTCCTACCCAAATACTTCATTTTCCGGGAAAGTAGTTGCTCCTGAAAATTTGACTATATTTTCAAATGCTGCTTTTATACAGTTTTTTACATGCAGGGAAAAAAGAACTGTGCTCTGACTTTTTATTTTAAACTATGTACTGAAAGTTTCAAGAACATATGATGAACATACAGCAATTTGAATATACTGATTTGCCAGACATTTGTAAGGGAAGAATATTTTAAGCCTTGATAATTAGGTATCGCATATTTTCATTTAAAGCTGGTCTATTCCAGAACGAGTAGAAGGAATTCTGGCTTGCATGGTATATAGCAAATGAAAGGTTTAAACCTAAGGCAAAAATGGGGAAATGCTAAATTTTGTCATTATTAACGGGTTACCTGAATAGACGAAAGCAACAAAACATGTTCATTTTCGGGTTAACTATATTCTTATGTACTCATTACTTTATTGTAAACAAGTACGGGTATAAATTCTTTGGTCAGTATTTTCAAATAATAGAAAATTGATGGAGGAAAAACCACTAGTAAGGAATGATGTAGAGGATTATACACATATTTCTACGTGATCTAAAAAGGTGGATATTTAAACGTTATCACTCCTCTCCGGGTTATTTGGAGACCAGAAATTCTTCCACTTCGGGTCCCATTTTGTAATGCGAATAAAGTAAAAGGAAGGGGTGGAGGGAATTAGGAAGGCAATCCAAATGTAAGTCTTTAAAAATCCGGCGAGGTTCTCCTTTCGGTGAATCCCCCAAACCAAAGCTGCCCCTAGCCGCCGCTGTTGCTGTACACAACGTTGTAATTACACAAAGCGTTTTGCGGTTAACTGCGTTCCGTACAAGGATTAATTAGCCAGTGACCGCAGCTAGTAGCTTTCCCGCTCTCTTGCGTTGCGTTATGCGATGGTGAATGCGATATGGAGTACACGCTTTATGCCGCCCTGCCAGGTTACGAGAGAGGATGGGGTACAGTCCAAGTAGTTCATCAAACTGATTCAATTTCTTATGAGAAAATCTCGTAACTTTAGCTATCGAAAAAGGTGTTGGAAACAGCTAAAATCCCGAAAGTGTAAAGAAAGCTGAATGTACTACAAATGTACTGAAAGCTTTGGATCTCCAAATTATACTCCTGCCCAAAGATTGAATTTCCCCATTCATTTTATGGACCACCGTGTTATCAAGAAAAAGTAGCTGAAGCAGTAATTCGCTCAAATTTTATTTATATCTGCATTAACACAATTATACAGAATTAATGTTTAGAGCAATAATCAGTAATTTTAAGTTATTGAACTGCAATGATCCAAGAAGTTATGTCACAAGATCAGCTCTTTACTGCTAAAATGAGAGGAACGCCCCCCTTCAAATTGTTTAAGCTCAGTGCAACTGTGGGAAGAAAGTACTCAACAGTTTCCATTTGCGTGACTTAAAATTTTTATCACAGTGTGATAATGTAATAATAATGATCTCATAAAAATTAATCAAATATCTGCCCTTGTTTCAGAGATTTATGTTTTTTTTTTAATTTTGTTCGTTAAAATGTACGTAGTATACGTATCAATCTTTTCTTTTTTCTTTTTACGTTTTACTCAGCATTTTATTCTGCCTTTGACAGATATTGACCACATTGGTTGCTTTTATTTAATTCAAATGAAATTAAGCTAGATGAAAAGAACGAGGACTTTGCATCTTTCGACTTTGTGCATATTGGCTATGAAACTCTTTAGTAAAAAGAATACCGCAATTATTAAGTAATGGTTATTTAATTATAGAGTAACCAACATGAAGTTTTGTTGAAAATCAGAAGTTTATTGGTTAATCTCTTTGACACATGGAACATTTTAACTGGATAATGAAAAATTCTGAAAATCGATAATGAGAAAAAGATGTTTAAAATTTGAAATTGTGGTACAATGCACTAGCGTTTCAGAGGTTACACTGAGTAATACATATTTACAATACTACTAAATCAAAGCCACAAAACTGAAGTATGGAGTATAAATACTGTAAAAACAAAAAATGCAGTTTTGCATTCCCTCTCTCTCTCTTTTCCCTCAGAAAGTCAACCAATTTCAGAGGTGCATTGTCTTAAATAACGACGCTGCCAATCATTAGGATGTCATGAGCGCAGCCGGTGTCCGGAACGTTCGTCCGCAGTTCTTTTACATGCCATTAAATTTACTGAAATTGGGCTGTCGTATGTAAGCACACTTAAAATTCATCGCTCTGGGCCATATTTATTATTACCTACTCATTACGACCTAATGCACATGGAAAAACTTTCGCAAAGAAACTCACCCACAATAAAAAACCACTCATATTAACACATTATTACGCCAAATTAGTCATAAACAACATTATTAAACACAAGGAGCGAAAAATGAATAAGCAATGGCGCATCATTGCATTTAAACAGGGTGCGGCCATCAATAATGTTTCATATTTAATTGAATTCCGGTTGAGATTTCCATGCATCATGATTCTTTTGTGAGTATACAAATTTAAACCTAAGAATAACCCCGCGCCTTCCCCCCAAAAAAGTACAAAGAAAGAGAATTAGAAAAAAAAAAAGGCAATTCGGGCAATTCGAGGCAAAAAGAGGAAAAAAAGTAATCGTCAACCACGATAAAGGCCTATAGGCACTAATGATTATTTATTTTAGGTGGCTTCAGATAAGAAAAAATATTAACATAAACATCAACTATCCTAAAGGAAGCTATTTTAGGTTGCAAAAGTGCATTCAAGAAGTTTAGATTTTCATGGTTCATAGACATCTGTGGTAATTTGCCAAAAAATATTCGCATTTATTTGTCACATCCCATTAAAAAAACTAAATACGCAAACCCGGCAAAACTCCTTTAAGAACTAGTTAGATGATTGCAGTTTAGCATATACTTCAGCAAATCCTCAGATGCTTTCGTGTTATTTCCTTAAAACACGTGTTATCATTGGAAACCCATCATTGTTTTTAAACATTCTATTTCTAACGTTCGTATTTTAAAATACGTCCGTGTTTCTAAATTAAAAAACCGTCTCATTTGTGCTAAATATTTAACACGCTGTTAAACCTTCTTTTCTTTTGTCATAAACGTAACATGTTATCATTGCCGTTGTTTCATGCCAAAAATCAGTGTGTAAATTTAGGATATGAACGTTCGTGCATGGTTTTGAAGCTTAAATTTCTGTATGTACGGATTTGATTAAGTATGGATGTATGTACGGATTTATAGTGCTTAAGTAATTACTTTGAGACCAGCATTATTAAAAATCCATTTATTCAACATATATTGAGGCTCACATCACGTGTAGCAATACGGAAAGAAATCATTGCTATTTTTAGACAATTTTTATGTATATTTATGACAATCAAAAACGCTAGTGCAGACTCATTTGGCCTAATATGTAGTTTATAAGCAAAATTAGTTTTGTTTCTCCTGCGTAATACATGCCTTCATATATTAGCTGTCTCCTCTCCTCCTCCTCCTCCTCCTCCTCCTCCTCCTCCTCCTCCTCCTCCTCCTCCTCCTCCTCCTCCTCCTCCTCCTCCTCCTCCTCCTCCTCCTCCTCCTCCTCCTCCTCCTCCTCCTCCTCCTCCTCCTCCTCCTCCTCCTCCTCCTCCTCCTCCTCCTCCTCCTCCTCCTCCTCCTCCTCCTTCTCCTTCAAGTACATCTTCGTGTCTCGTTCTCTCTCCGTTTACCTTATTTCCTTTTTTGTCTCTAAACTCTTCTTCTTTTGTGTAGCTCTGTCTTCTTGGACTACAGTGTAAGAGACACAACTTATACCACGGAAACCAGAAAACGACAGAACAAGTATCGGTTCTTTCACTCCATCAACAGGGACAGTTTGGCTCAACTCTTTAAATCCTAATTATGTAGAAAGAGTTTTAATGGCAAACCTCGTCAGAAGAAGCTATGCTTATAGATGTATACTTTATAGTTTGTTTTGTTATTATTTTAAGAAAATGAATAAAATAAAACCTTTTATTAGTAAAAGGTTGAAGAGATTCATGTCGAAAAAGTATTATATGTTATATACAAATAACTTTATATTTATTTACTCAAAATTAGAAATTGTTTGTTGCAGATCAGATTTTTTTTGGTATCTCAGCAAGCGCTCAACGAGTGTATCCCATTTGCGGGTAAAATTTGAAAACCTTCAAGCGAAAGGGATAGCCATAAATTATAGATCCAGCATAAGTAATGGCATATTGGCAGTGGAACCTGTTGAAATTGAAGTTAATTGAGCGATGTGCGCTGAACACAAATACATTGGGGTCTATTACAGTAACATGCTTACGTTTGTTTGTACATTTTACACTGCTGCTGTTAATTCACCAGACTGTACGCCTTGACAAGGAAGAGAGAAGGGGAGTGGAGTAATAATGCACAAGTAAAGATTCTCTCTCTCTCTCTCTCTCTCTCTCTCTCTCTCTCTCTCTCTCTCTCTGATCTTGACGAGATAACATAGCCCCTTTTCCCAAACCCGCCCTTATGTAAATAATTGTTCTCACCCCCACACTTCGTCACCGACAAAGAAAGGTTGTTAGGTGCTTCTTCTGTTTCAATACCGTGAATATCAAAGTGTAGAGAATCTCTCTCTCTCTCTCTCTCTCTCTCTCTCTCTCTCTCTCTCTCTCTCTCTCTCTCTCTCTCTCTCTCTCTCTCTCTCTCTCCTTTGCTTAACCCTCAGTCATCAGTAGCGTTTAAAACAGCAAATTAGAAGCCAGATGGAGAAAAATTCTCGGGTGGTTTTCTCGTCAAACTTCTTGGTAGATAGATTTATTGGGAGGGGTCGCGTTCTGGTTCTCATCAAGATATTCGTTATGCGCGCCTTCTCTTGGAATCTTTGATATACAGTCTTTTTAAGCTTTGCTTAGCATACGAGAAAGAAAAGTTGAGTAATTTAAGTGCTGAAAAGTTGCACGAATAATTTTGCCCACACTTAAAATTTCTCTTCCTTTGCAACGCAAGATATCCCTAAATGTTCCTTTAGTAAATTTCTCTAGTCAAAACCGTCTGATGAAGCAGAACACAAAAACGTGTGTAAATGAGAACAGTCTAATTCAGCAAACCTTAGTTTTACGTTTTCAAAGGGAGACAGCCAAAATAATACATAAATGAGAAATCGGCAAATTTTCTTAAGCGACTAAAATGTTAGTTAATGTAATATTTTTAGATTATTGCTCAAGCTAATTTTGTATTTTATATAAGAAAACAAAACGTGAAATAAATACATTATTTATAAATAAATATGACCACAAATTTTTCCACAAGATGAGATACTAAATAGTCGTTTGTATGTATTAATCACAGAAATTCTATCGTAGTTTATGATGATTAAAAAGATTGTGTAATTTCTAGAGCTTGAATTGTCTCGTGCAAACTGTAACAATTTCATTACTTACGCGTACTTCATCACTGTCATCTGATTCGCACTTCCGCGGAAATCATCTTTATAAATACCCACTGGTTTTTCTCCACCAATCAGCGGCAGCAGCGCATTTTGTAGAATATTTTATACTTGCTAAACCTTATGTACAAAAACATATTAAAAGAAACTTGTATTTCAATTTAAAGCATGCGATTCGATTTAATTAATCCTTCTTTGGCAACAGCGATTTCCGAGATGCCCATTGAATTTTTCATTTTTTTTTTTCATTTAGATGCTATCAATATTCAGTTATTTGGCGATGTCATAGAAATGTTATGGAATTTCAAGATCAGCATTTCGTTAAACATTTCGGTTTTCTGTATGCCCCCTTGTACCTATAATCGAACTATTTCTGTAAACTTTATTTCAGTTAGCATGAACTAGATGACAAAATACGCTTTAGTAGGAATAGCAGTCACGTTACACAACAGATTTTTTGTTTTGGGGGGGGGGGGGGCGGTTATGGATTCGGGCATCGCCATGTCGTCATAATTAGCACATTTTAAAATACAGGTGTAACTAATTGGAGATGGAAAATTTGTTAGTTGAGAAAGACTGGAATCGTAAATAAAATCTTTAAATTTATTACTCCACGGCTGCTCACCGAGCGTGAAGCTCTGAATTAACACTGCATACGTACCTTATCACCGCTTTTCTTAACTGCTGTTATCGAATTGAATATGTACATGTTATGTAGTTTTATACGTTTTTGTTGAACGACCTACACTTACATTTCTGACATATAAGGGTATTTACATAGATATAAAAATGTTTTGAAGTTTTAATGCACAGTGTGAGAAGGACAGAGTGTTATGTAAATTCTAGAGATTGAGTTGCATCATGCGTAGTCCATTTTATAATTTGACATCGCAATTGTGTTCATAAGAGTAAAGCGGACCAGTTTCTATCACATGATATACTCCACGGGAAGATGTTCTGATTGACTAATGTTAGGTGTGAATCGATTCATACTGGATGGAAGCGACCGTATTCGTCATTGCCTAGAGTAGAGTACGTTGCTACCCCGCACCCGTTGTAGTATGAATCGATTCATATCTAACTTAAGCGAATCGGGGACATCAGAACATCTTTTGCACGTGGAGTGAACTGTGTGGTTTTCCTTTACTGCTTGGACACCTTAGTTGCGATGTCTGTCTAATTATAAAATGCACCGTACACTGGGGAACAATCATTTAGGTGTTCTTTATTAAAGTCGCCGTACTTTCGTAAAGTCCTGCATTTAAAGAAGCTAAGTTTAGAAGCCGGTCCCATCCAACTCATTGGGAGTGGTAAGTTTGACGTTGGTGCGCTACTCTAAAGGGATTGGGGAATCTCTGTGAAGTCATCCAAATCATCATCTGCTTCGCTTGTTTAAGAAACGTGTTAATTTCTGTTTATGCGAGCATTGCCTCACATTGCCTTAACTGTCTTTCCCGCATCCCGCTATCACATAGAGCTTGGTCCCGTACAGTACTTTACTCGTCTGTAACCAACAACCCACTGACTTTCGCGCATACAGGTTTGAGCATGTTACATCTGGACGGCTCGCATACTGGAATCGCCGCCATTGCCAGGCACCTTATCGAAGTACGACTACTTTACCGTCATCATCAGCACCGGGCCCAATCCGGGAAAGAATGAGTTACAGTCTACCCACCACAAGAAGGCAAGCGGGTCCTGAAGGGAGAGAGGGGGGTTTGAACTGTTTCTGCTCTGGTAGGGGTCTGTTTACTACGAAATGAGTGTATAAGTGAGTATGCTTCCAGATTTAATGCTCGTTTCAGTAATGGTACGTATTATGCATGGGAGATTTATGTGAAATTACTGTATATTCTAGGTGAACCTAGCATCCTTATCATATGGACGGCGAGCATAAACATCTTGCTGACAGCAAAAGTGATTACGTTACACATTCCTCTGCCTTGCCTTCTTGTGTTGGGTGGACAGGACACGACCACGTTATTAACACGCGCGTAGTAATAGTGCGTTCCGAAATTATTTCCTGGCCCAACATGTAAAGCTGACGCTAAAGATACTGCATATAGAAACCATATGTAATATATCGTAATATAGCATAAATAAAGAATAAATTAAAATTAAAAGAATAAATTATAATACTTCGTATATGACGACTACTATGTGGATATTTCCGGCGTGGGGGCCAGTAAAATGTTGCTTATTAATTGAAAACGTATAAGTAACACTAGTATGGTCGATCTAAATGTTAATGGACGAACTTTGTTGCCTACAAATTTAAGTGCGGTTCAGTTATGGTTGTCGCTGGGTAGCGTAAAGCATTTTGCATGTTGCTTTGACTCGCAGAACAAAGGAATGTTTGCCACACCTATTTTATATTAATTGTGAATAAGACATTCTTTTAACCTTTATGAAAAGTGTTTTGATTTTCATAGTCGCATTTATTGTTTGGAGTGTGAAACAATCTTCACTTTTTAAAGTTTTAATAATCAATATATAGTACCTGGAAGCTGTAGGTATAAGCACTGCAAAATGATCAGGATAGCATTGCAAATTTTCATTTGACTGTTCTTAAATTCATAAGAACATTGCTGTTCTTAAATTCTTCTAAAAAAAAAAAAAAAAAAAAAAAAAAACGTGGATTCAATTATAATATTGTTATCTCTGAAGCTGCAAGTTTCCAACTCGTCATGTAATATTGATATAACGTTTGAAACACATTATTGCTAAATATACGTAAACAACAGGACACTGCCATCTCAGATCGGGTATCGAATAATTATTCCTCGGCTAATCCAATTTTTGTCTGATACCGTCACGTCATATCAAGTATCGATGGCATATGGCACGTATAATGGAATCAATATATGTATTTAGTGACGTTGTAATGTAATTGCGGAAATGATTTCGTCTAATTATTGGTGCGGATCGGAAGGAAGGCAAGCGCGCGAGTTTTAATGCAGGTGTTTTTACATTTGTAACACATTTTATTTTTGTTTATTTTTTTAAGCAAGGAAAGGCTAGGTGTGGGGGGAGAAGAGGGGTGGTACACCAAACGGGACGGGCGGCAGCAATTTGTGGTTGGTATTTGCGGAATGCGTTGCGGTCCGAATGACATGCTGTGGTTCACAGGGGAGGCGTCGGGGCTAAAAAATGAGGTTGTGGGGCGCCAGGTGCCCCCGTGACGTTTGACAAACAAGGGGGGAGGTGTCATAGTAGCAGACTAGTGTTGGGATTGGAACAACAAGGGGGTTGGGGTACCGTAGCGAAGGGAGAATAGCAGCAAAATCCACAAAGCCCGGAATCTGCTCTGTGTCGTTTAGAGACAGCGTTCAAATTTGACGTGCGACTCTAAAATGCCGTGATATATGTGTGATATATTTCACTCGAAATGATTTAAATATTGGGTGCTTGTGCGGACGGGTTGGCGGTTTGGTAGAGATGGGGGCCGTCAAAGTGCCCGTCTTTCTTCATGGAAATCTATGCCATGCAGCCATGCATTTGACGCCTTACTATCTCCTTATCTTCTGCACTGAAGGTTTTCACAAATCCATAGAAACGAAGAGTTTTCTGCCTCGTTGGTTGGCACTCGCTTGCGTTCTGTGCATTTGAGCGTGGTTATGAAGACAGATTCAGATGGAAATATGTTGAATAGAAGTAGTGAATACTCTGACGTATATGTTTACTCAGTTTTATTTAGTGTACGTTCTTGTGGATAGCAAAAATATTTGGATCAAAGAAAGAAAGGAATTATCTCTTCAAAAATAGGTTCATTTATTTGCCTTTCTTTGAAATCATTTGTATAATAATCCTCTTTTGGTAATGTTCCATTGATATAGATTATTTGCTACATATAATTTTCTATTATCACGTTTAACTGTGCTTCTGCACATTTTAGTTTTCTTTTTGCTACAGTAAGTGAGAAAAATTGAACTGTAGACAGTACGTTATTGTTTATATCTATGTTACCATTATATTACTGTTTTCGAAGTGCAGTATTTATTTATAATTTGTACTTTTTGGCAACCCATAAATGCGGGAATTGGTAATTATAATAATTTCAATAAATCATATTCTGATATCAGTACAGCTTTACTTTTTGAGGCCATGTTAATGAGAAGTCTTCAATGTTATTTTACTTTCTATATTCTTAAAGAAAGTGTAACATTCAAGTTTTGGAAAGATAGAATCAGATTTTAAAAAGCACCAATAGCCGCAATTTATCCGCTGTTTTCGGCTTATTGTACCGTTGCTCTAACAAACTGAGCTATACTCTATAGTACTATTTAACTGGGTTCACTCTCAGAAACGAAAGTTGAATTAACGCGCATAAGGTGGAAGTATAGTCACTTCTAAGTCGCTTATCAGCCATTGATTTGCTTTTCTTGTCCCAATAACTTGTTTTACAGACACCGTTAAGCCGTTAATTCCCAGCGCCACTGGAATTTCATCCTTCAGGATTTCTTTTACATGCCAGCATAGAGTCGTCGCTTTCAAGCACGCTTAAAAACCATCGGATCTTGCTGTGTTGAACTTGCCATTAATAGACTCGCGCCTAACCAACTGAGCCACCCAGACCGACTCTGGGTGTTAATGATACCTAGCTCCAATATACTTTCCCAGCTTGCAGTTTGCTGGGTGTTTCCTTTGTAGTATAGTATAACTCATGTGACTTGTGCACCACAAAAGTCCGCAATCTTAGGTCAGCTTAGTATGTCTGATAAACTGTTGTAAAATATCATTTATTTATTTTATCCCTCCACGCAAATGTACACTATAGGACTTGTCGAAGTGACAAAGGAGACGACTGCCATCTTCATGCCAGACGTTTAAATTAGCACTTTTTTCCCTGTTAATTAAAAAAAAAACTTGGGCTCAGAATGTGTTGCATTTTCAATATTATGGATCATTGACATGGAACGTTAATAAGCATCAAAATTCGAGATTGATTTAAATTGGCTGAGAGAGAAGTCACTGTTTACAAACAGGTAGATAATTACAGTATATTGTTTTTATTACATATTCTCTGCGCTCTATAGAAATAAATTAATTTTAGCATTAAAGTTTTATTATTTCCTTCATGATGTGTGGAAAAATTGAAACACAAATATATATTGAACATAAATTGCATATACAAAGATTTTTATGTTTTCATTCTTCAATAGTTTCTCACTCATGTAAAAACAGATATAACTTTTAACATTTAATATGATAATTTATTTTAAAATTTCAAATGCATTTTGAAAAAAAAAAAAAAAAAAAAAAACGAAAATACTTTCATACAAATATTTATTTGGGTTAAGGAGATATTTCATCCTTAAAAGCCCTAACATAAGCGTGCACTTTGTGTGTTTTTTTCTCACAAAATGGTGTTCACGTACAAGAACACGTTTATTATTGTTAAAGTACGTGGAACTCTTTTACACTACTTAATAGAACGCGGTACGTCCTTCACCTTAGGTAAGAGGTTATGAAACTTTTTTCTGAAACTATTTTTTTATTTACTGTACTTCAGAGCTCCCCAAAATTAGTCCTATTTAATGGTACATTTAGCCACTGTGTATTGTCATAATAAATAATACAACGAGCGATGTATTAGCATTGCTAACACAAGTATATAAAATATGTCTATAAATCTCTGGCTGGAGATTTGCTGGCATTCCAGGACTGCGTCAGGATTTGTAGAAGCTTTTTGCGACACAGGAAGTGTTCCAGACAACCGAGCAACAAAACGGAAACAACTTATAGTCGCTGCTCTTCTTATGTTAATTTATGATGTATTAATAAACGCGCTTGTTGTAATAATGTGTACTTAGCATCAAGTTTGTCGTAATTTGTACAGATTGGGAAAAGAGTGATCGCGTTTCGAAAGGAGGAAATCCTCTAATAAAGGCCCTCTTCATATGAGCATATTTCCAATAGTGTAAAACTGGATAACTCTATTTCTTGGTAATTAATTATGTTTATTTCCTTCACCTTTCTCTAGGGAAAGGGAAAATATTGTAATATTGTATTCAACCAAATATTTGAAACTGATAAGAAATTTGAAATTAATAAGGAATTATTGCTTGTACCCCAAGAAATATCGCTTGTATCTCTGAAGCCATGCGATATACTAGACTGTTTGCTTTTACTTTGGGCTTCTTTTGTTCTTTTATAGGCCTTCTGTATTTAATTGAGGTCTAGTATTGCAAACATTTATTTTCTTAACTTTTCTAGGAACAGAAATAAATAATCCAAATATCATAGTATAGAAATAACAGAAATACAGAACTGAATATTACAAATATACTTTAAGTAAAATTAAAAATTCAAACCATACCGCTTTCTCTTTTAAGGATGAATTAGATAACACTTCGCTATGCCAGCACTAAACCCTTTATGTAACATGAAATATTGTTTTCTATATATACACTTAAATAACTGATGAATCAAGCTCAAGCTTTTTTGTTTAATAAAGGAGTTTTTCTGAGTTTTTGTGAAGAATTTGTTCTTTAACCCACTACAGCAGTTAAATTCCTGGCGCTCCTCGCCGTACTACTCATGCATCGTATGCCTTCTTTCATACAGGATATTGAGAAAATTACAAAGTAATGGGGTGGCATTTAGTTAATAAGTTGCTCTACCCGGTCTCCTAAAACCTGTAATGATTGGGACATGATAAATACAGAGCGGTCAGATAATGTTTCGTCCGGGAGGACGCGGAAGTGTTATGCAGCATAGTAGCCCTGGATTCCAGAAGCTTCATCTCCTAATGACCCTCTTATTTTTTTCGCATATCTGAGCAGTATAATTCATTGGTTCTTAATAAATAACCCAAACACAAAAATTCATATGATTTTCCTAAGTAGCGTTCTAAAATTGCCCCAACTTCATCCGGTTGATTCTTCGTTAAAATCATGAATTTACACATTCCAGCGATTAACAAACAAGTTTGCTTAAATGTAAGAACGAGTTCCTAATTGCACTTTTGCACGGAATTGCAAACGCCAGGAATTTTCCCCCAAGAAGTAAGTATTCACATGTGCATCGTGCAAGAAAATCATTTGCTCTAAGGCGAACATTTCCGGCTAATGGGACAATCCATTATTACTCACACCTAAACTACATGTAATAAAATGGAATATAGAAATAAAAAGCACTGACGGCAAAAGTCTATTAACGACGGCGTCAATTACCATGAAAGTAGCAACGTCGGTGTGCCAGAATTTCGTCCCGCAGATTTCTTTTCGCCGTCAGTAAATCAACTGACATGGAGCTATCGCTTTTAAGCACACTTGAAACCATCGGTCTAACTTGGGTTTAATCCTGCGAACTTGGGAACAGTAAGCCATCGCCCAGGCCAACAAAGATCCACGTTTCATATCTAGTAAGATATATATATATATATATATATATATATATATATATATATCTTAATTTGCTATGTAAGTTTTCACCCGCTACTGGTCGAGTGATAATCTCCAGTCAGTCAGTCAGTCAGTCAGTCAGTCAGTCTCGCGTGGGTTTCCAGCTCCACCGTACGAAACACAACTTGACCCCTATAGCGTAATGCGATAAGCAGTTGTGTACTACCTTCTGCTGGGTGTTGTGATGCAGGTTCTTTATTCCTGGGACTCGTAGAAGAAAGGCATTTTCTGTATGGGATAACCATTTAGCAGGTTTGTAATGAAAGTATGGGCTGAATTCTGCAAATGTGTTGTGTTTCAGTGAGGCTGAAGCGTTACTTTCACATCTCAACCAGATCGGTGGTTTTTCTCTTCCAATGTACAACCTCTATAGAAAAACAGTAGAGAAATAAACATGCAAAAAAAAAAAAAAAAAAAAAAAAATCAAACTAGAAGGAGCCTGGTATAAACATACGGGAGGTGACAAAGAAACAGAGAAACACTAACGGAACGCTCTAACGCTGCTGTGTGAGAGAAAAAAAGTCATGATATTTATATACGTTGAGACGATTTTCGGCGTTCCGTTAAGCATATCTGTATCTCTCTTTTTCGCCTCCTTTAAGTTTATAACAGGATCGTTTTATGTGAGACAGATTATACCATTGCTTCTTTGCGTTGCGCTTCTTTTTCTTTTGTTGCTTCGTCCTTAAACGCGGAGAAATAAATTATTTATGAATTAAAATATTCAGGATATTTGATGGCAGCATCGCTCGCTCTGCGGTGAGAGGTCTCCAGAGTCGAGAACACTTGCTACTTTTTTGTTATATTATTTTAAGCAGACGCGTCTCGCAGTGAGACGGTTATCGACCTGTGATTCTCATCACACCCTTGCCTCTGCGATTAATATTTTTAAGACTCCTCTTCTACCCTAGCAGCTTTTATTCCTATATTATCAGCATGGGGAGCATGAAGCTATTTCCGTTTTTAGCTTCTACTGCGACAGTTAATCACAAACACGATTTAATGAGCATGATATGCCAAAACAAAACAGTCATAATTGTGAAATATTTTTCGACTGAGTGGTGTAATTTTCAAGGGAATATTGGAGTAAAATTTGAAAAATTTGATCAGTTACACAGTATTATTAGCAGTAATCTCATTAGGCGTTTTGATTTACATGTGTTCTTTTAAGATTTGTCTTGTGATTGGCTTAAAATAATGAAATGGGTTTTCATTGTGCATTTTAATTCTTATCTATCGTTTCCAAATATTTTCAAGTGAATTGTAGATATACTGAGAGTAAAAAGAGCTTTTTAAATTAAAACTGCTTTTCCGTTCAAGGCATAGAAATTGAAGTTAAAGCTTTGAAACTAACAAAATCCATGGCTATGTTCAACTCCCCCCCCCCCCCCCCTCTTTCTCTTCACCTTCTCACTGTTACTTCTCATATCTTCCCTTTTTCATTTGCCATCTCCCCTGTTTGCTGTGCAACTAACAATTTTTCGATGCTTATAAACAATTAAAATATGGTAAAAGGTTTGTCAGTACACAAATGTGCTTCTCCCCCCCCCCCATTTATACCCCGTCTTTAACTGCAGTGGTAATATCTTCTTTGGAACATAGCGATGGCGTTAACTCGTAATCGTTGGGTTGTATCATTAGATCACGCACACATTCACACTCTCATTCATACTTCCAGACTCTGGGGAAGATGGGGAATCATCTTGGTTAGAGAAAAATCCCCACCCCAGCCGGAAATCGAACCCGGGACCCCTAGCACGGCAGGCAGGTGCTCTATCGACTTAGCTACGGGACTATCCAAATATGCTTTAGTTCATTCAGTTTCCGTTATTATCGGAACCACACATGGGGCCAAATTCATAAACACGAACAGAAGTGAGAAAAAATTGCTATAACTTATAACAAATTTCATTCTCGAAATTTAGTAAGGAACCATACTTGTAAGAAACATTATGCTAATAAATCTTTTAGTATTTAAAAAAAATTGAGATGTGTCTTTTTGTTTCTTATGTTACGTTGTTTGGTTAAAGTAATCAAGGTGATATAGCCTTTTTTTTTTCTAAATGGAATCTGAGATGTGTTGTATAAAAGGTTTCAGTACTATTGGTTACTGCATTCTTGTATGAACGCACACAATTCTCTTTGTCTCTCATACACACATGCAGAACAGGTTTCTAGTTTCCGGGTAGCTAATTATATCCTATCCAATATAAATTATCCATGCAGAGTCGAATATCGCTTTATAGATTTGTTATATGGGAATTCCCAGGGTATTTACACGGAACAAGCAATTCAATGTATTTATAAGTGATGTGTCTTGAAAACGAATGCGATAGTCATTTTCCGTTAACAGTTGTAACTGTAGCATTTGCAGTGCGTTAACAATTACCTCGTTAGATTATATTTCTTCGTGGTTATCATGTTATTATTACATTAATAATTGCCAGTAACGTTAACTGCAATATGAACGGTGTTGATGTACACTTAGTGTCAGACACAATTTTAGTAACATCACAAAATATGTAGGTAATCTCAGTTCGTCAATATTGAACCAAGGGGCATATTTAGTAGGCTTTCTTTCTTTCTTTATTTCTTTATTTATTTATTTTACCAGAAGTTATATTGGATCTACAGTGCCACTCGCGATCTCTTGCGGAGGAAATTAACGTTATATAATGAGTTGCGGCAACTATAGTCCCGTTGCTGGAACGGTTACCATGGATTTATCTTTGGTAATAGATACCTCTCAGATAACGCACTGATTACTCCACGTGGAGTGAACATATATCTGTCATTTGTGATTCCTACCGAACTCCATTGGATGAAGTGATGCGTTCATTGGTGTTTAGCACACGAACGGGAGGCGCTTCAGTATCCGTCTCACTCTTACAAGAATCTGAGAGGTTTCTGTTGCCACTCAAAGGGACCTCAAGGGACCTGACCTTCCCGCCCACTAATGACCGTCATAAATCTATCTCCTCACTTCAGAAATGGAACACTGCCGTTGAGGACCAATAACAACCCTGATTTTCTCGAAGTGACAGCCGCATGTCTACTCCACGTGGAGTCTCAGTTGTGGAGACCGTGGGAGAGAAATGCAGTGGTAAATGCAAATGAAGTAGTAGATAAATTTCAGTCTCGTGAAAATAATCAAAGTGAAGACAATAGTGTGAATAACTGGGCCGAGTTATATTACTGGAAAAACCTCAAAAAACAAAAGTTTCAACGGGAACAGTTTCTAAGCAAGCTTGTTTTGAACACATATAAATATGTGCTGAGAAATAATTTTGGTAAGGGTCATGCAATGATGATAAATTATGGGAATTCACAGAAATACAGTAAGAAATATTGTGACGAAAGGAATACCAAAGACGCCGATCAAGTGTGAAAACTAAAAGAAACGTTTCTCTAAAGAAGATAATTTCACATGCGATTTAATTCGTCGAGAAATTTATAGATTCTATGCAAAAGGGAGAGCGCACACCTTAGACGAATTGGTTGCACATTTGCAAGAAATTTGTCATTTTTCTTATGGACACTGCACTTTGCGGGGTCACCTAAAGGAGCTGGGTTTCAAATACCGCACTTTGAATAAGTTAAGGGTTATTATGGAATCCAGTAGAATTGTAGCTTGGCGATATATATCGTCAAAATTAAGAAAGTTCTGCAGTAATGGACATAAGATAATTTATTTAGACGAAACCTCGTACGATACCCATGACGTATCGAGAAAGGTTGCAACCTTGCAGAAAGGTCTGCGAGGAGGAGGGCCGGGGTTGTAAAACGATTATAAGGGTTCATCAAACTAGGTGGCCGATTGCACATGAGTTAACTAAACAGACTTTACTTTGGTAACTGTTATTGGAGAACTATTTGCCAATATGCAAACGTTGCAATCTGTCTCCACTGGTTCAGTAACGTTGTTATTTTCTACCAATCGCTGGCCTTGACTAAATAGCGTATTTGAAGGTTGAAATTCGAAGAGGATTTTGGAAGAAAATTAAATGATAAATAAGATCATTGAATGCATTAAACTTGACTTGGCGTGACAAGCTAGTAGGTTTACCATTGCTGTCACATTGCTTGTAAAGAAAACTGACAAGCAACTCTTCTAGCGTGAAGAAATAAACACATTACCGAATATATACTAGAATGGTGTGTTAACGCTATAATTGTAATGTTTGCGTTAACATCCCCGATCAGTGCAAGGGTTTTCGCGATTTAGTGGGTAGGTTGCATGGCTCTGTCAGAAAGGGTGTCTGCCCGTTACCACATACTCTCTCTCTCCCTCTCTCTCCCACTCCCTCCCGTCCGCCCGCCTGTTTGCTCTGGTGCATGGTATGCAATGCAGGGCAAGTCACGTCACTGTATGTGTATATATTGTAGACCCAGTTGTTCCCCAGGGAATTATGATGTTTGTGTACACAGACGCTGTAGTC
Source organism: Mantis religiosa (assembly GCA_030765055.1). NCBI lineage: Eukaryota > Metazoa > Arthropoda > Insecta > Mantodea > Mantidae > Mantis > Mantis religiosa. Next base: position 119,327,012 of record CM060950.1, read on the forward strand.
CGCACAGCTCTCGGTGAAGAATCAACGCTGTTAATCTCGGCCTGCTCAGCGAAGTTTTATCACCGTTCGGCGTTACAGGATTTGCATCTTTATTATGTCATGCTAAAGTTTTGTTGGTCGTTATCTGCGGGGATGCAGGGTTTATGTTAGTGCCCCACCTCAAACAGCAGGTGAAAAATGAAACCTTTCACTAAATTTGTTTGGAATAAATATAAACCTAAAGTGTTTTATAATTTAAGTTTCTTTTAGTGTCATACCACCTGCCTACATCACTAGAGTCTGTATTGCTCTCCCCAAAACTTCAGTATCGACATTTTATCGGAAATACCCGTTTTGAGCTCCACCAAACATTCTTAGAACAGTTCTAAATGGAAATTTTGAGAAACTTAAATTTCAGTAATGGGAATCAATTTGAAAGCATTATTAGTTATGTTTGCCATATAGATTTGCAGATAAAGAAAAAAGCATTATAATTTTTTTTATTTCCGCAATCAATGAATAAAAATGATTTTATTAAAAGTAAAGGCGTAACTGGAACTGTTTTGAGAATAAATAAAAACATTCTTAGAGTACCGTGTTGACCAGAAATTTTCATAAAGGTTGAATAAAATCTCCCTGGTGTGCATTATTGCAACAATAAAAAATGTTGAAGGAATAGAAAATTGCAGTATCTTCCATATCACATTAATAAAATACCAACTATTTAAATTTCCTGAACAGTATTCAAATGTAAGGAACTTAGAAGTTATAAGTAGAGTGTGTATGTGAAAAGATTAAAAATATATTTAGTGTATACAAAAAATATAAATTGTTGCAAGATTCTGACAACATTTCATCGCAGTATTCTCTTAAAAGCAGATGTAGCTTTAGCTTGGTGTCTCCAGTTGGTTTGAAGCTAACTAGCACTTAGGATGTAAATTAAATATAAACACTTAAGGCCACAGGTATCTAAATAAAGAGGGAGACAAGTAGAATAAATTTATGTGTTATAAATTTATGTGGATGTGAGTATTCATAACTAATGTTTAAAAAGCAGTTGGTATATCGTCACCCCGTACTAAGCTTATATCTCATGAGAAAATTCGAGATAAGCATTTTAAATTATTTATGATTTTTTTAATACATACACACCACAGACGATTTTATAATAATTTTTGTTTATTCAGGGTACCTAAAAATTTGTATTGCCAGTGAAACTTCTGTTTTTGGGTTTCGGTCCAACTTCTCATACTTAGGTACGTAAGCGTTGAAGAGAAATACGTTTGCTTACTCCCTTTATTGTAGTAACTAGTCGTATCTTGTGAATTTGCTTTAAAAGAAGAATCACATAGCGTACTGGGAGGCGTCTGAAAATGAATCTGTTAGTTGGTTTCGATGTACATTTGAGGAATGCAAATTTCTCGATCTCTCTTGTTAACGAACGCTGCACTAACGAGTAAGATGACAGTTGCTCCCCAATCTGCGGTAAAATGTGTGTAAAAATTCTTTTTCCAGCCAAGGGCTTTCAGCATGGACTTCGTAATTTCATAAAGCCGTATTTCGCCAGATTTTCCCCTTGTCCTTCCCAATTCCATACGTAGATGCTGGTTTCAAGTTAGGGATGACTGTTGCACATAAATGAATTTTCAGGGTAGGGAGAAAAATTAACCGCTTTTGCCCTCCTTTTTTCTTCTTTGGGATTAAAAACGTCTAACGAATTATACCATGTCCGTCGGTGGTCCCTTATTGACATTACATTTACATCCGTATCTGATGCTAATTTATTAAGTTAGGGTATATCTGTACCTTCTAGGGGACACGGAAAAGAAGCGTAAGTTTTCCGCAGGAGATTGAATTGCTAGGTATATATTCTGCAAGAGCGTTTACCTGGTTAAGACGAATTTTTCCGCTAGAGTTCGCCTCGGTGCAACTCTGTAGCAAAGCTATGATTGAGTGGACGTTCTGATTTTTTTTTTTTTTTTTTTCAATTCCAGCATCAGAGCACCTGACCGTCATGCAAAGAAATTCTACCAGCAAATAATCTAATATATGCGAAGTAATAGGCGGAGAGCTATCTGACATAAACCTTTGTGGGGTAGAAGTGAGCTCGTTCGGATTCGAATTGTAAAAGAGGTAGGGAGGCGTGGTGCAAAGTGAAGGAAACGTTTTCTGAATCGTGCCTTGCATACCCCAAACATGCCTTCCAACATTCAATTTAACGAGCACCAGGATAGATTTAATTTGATTTACTTTAGTTTCCCGTTAACCATAACTTTCTCCCAACCCCCGGCTCCTGCAGCCCCTGTCAACACTCCCTCACTCACTTTCCACCCCTTGCCCATTTCGTGTCCCAATTACAAACCCGATATAAGTCAACCAACCCTCGCGATGTTGGAAAGAAGAAAACTCCGCGAAAATGAAAACATAGGAGCTTGGGATGCGTAAAGAAATTAATGGCAGGGTTAACTATAGTATATAACATCCATTTTCCTGAAAACGCCAGAAAAATAGATATATGTATATATGTATGTATATAGTTTTGGCGTGTACCTTGTGGACGAGAGAATTTACATAACTGGAAAAAAATTATAAGCCCGCGTGAATGTTACAGACGGGGTGGGAAGCAACACTTAACGCCGGAGTGAGCACAAGCTACACACGTTCTATAAATATAATACGAAGGCACCAGTGCATATCAATTTTATTAAGTCATTTAACAAAAACAATAGGTACCGATTTTATTTTCACGAATGTGATGACATGCGTGGTACATTGTTTTAGCATATTCCCTTTCTTTCTACACATATGGATATATATTTAAAATTCCGTCACATACGATGTGTAAAACGTATTTTAAGTAGCTTCTGACGTGTCTTGAAACGGAATAATGTGCTTTCCACGTTATTTTTGTGCCATCACTCCTATGAGCTAAAATAAAGGGCGAGGGAAATTTGTGGAAACACCAGGCAGACAAATGCTTCTTCTGTACATTCTGAGGAAATAAAAAAAATGTACCTTCCTCTCTGCTTGCTGAAATAGAATAGTTGTGCGTGTATGTTTTCTGCAAAAGTGGAAACTTTATTATAGACGTTAGGTTATGAATCTGACAAAATAGGAACCCGTTCGTAGTAAAATAGATCTGTGATCTCCCACTACCAAGTGTTATGAAGATTTCGGAGATTTATATGTTGGCACGCCAGTACCAACTACCGCAGGTTTTTCCGCTGACATATATCAACTCTTGTTTTCCGAGGAATGGCCATATCCGACGTCGCTTTCGCCCTCCAAACCAGGCTAGGTTGACAAAAGTGATGTATTCCTACAACATGAACTAATTTTACAAATCGTTTGTCGTTGGATCTCTACATAGTCGAAAGTCTGCTAATTTTTTGGTTCATTTTTCATTCTTCGCATGACCTCCCGCGTATCTCGACGTTGGAAAGTTTCGGGGGGAAAACCCTCCAAATGATCGCGTTGCAGCCTTTTGTTTACAGAGGGAAAAGGTCGTGTGATATAGTGTAGCAACGCCAAGTTAATAAGAATAGCAAACTTGTGATTTATTTCTGAATCTCCGCATACCAGAGCTTTGAAAATGGACCGAAAAAGTGCGATTTTAACAAACATTGATATGAGAACACCTCCGTATTGATTGCTTTTAAATTGTAGATATCCCAGATTTAAGGGTGCGTATATTTTACCTCGACTGTTTGTGCACCCCAGCAAGCAAAGTTAAGGCAGTGAATCTGTAAAAAATATAAAAATCCACAATTTCCGTTTGAGTGATTAGATATTTTTGTCACAGTGTAGTAATACAATAGAAGAATCACATACAAAATTTCAATCAGAAACACATATCTGTTTCACAGATATGAACGTTTTTATTCTGGAATTAATTTAAGTATATTAATTAATAGTGCCCCATATGCCAAACGGTTTTTTACATACTGCTGAGCATTTTATTCTGTATTAAAGTATTATAAAGAAACCCACGTTGATATTCTGTAACATTTAAATGAAACATTGCCAGAAAAGACTAACACATCATTTATGTTTTGATATTTTGCGATTTTATGAACATCAGGTTGTGAAAATATTTAATAAAAATAACGAAATCATACAGTTTCGAATGTGAGCATCTTAGGTAGTCATTTATAAAGATTTGATGAAAATTAGATCAAACAAGCATTTTAATACATAGAACTTTTTCAGTGGGTAATGAAACATACTCAGAAAAGTTTCGAAAGAAACAGCGATTAAATATGGAATGAACATTACAATAGTAATTTCAGGAGTGTTTGAAAAGCTCTACAGAGTAATAATTAATATTGCGGATGTTAATAAACGAAAGGCACCAAATGAAGTGCAAGGAATGACGTATAAATATAGTAAAAAGCAATCAAATTTTACAGGAACATTGCCTTAAAGGTATCGTAAGTTTTCGTATCTTAAGTTTGGATGAATATTACTAATGGCAAACTGACTACAGAACGGTTAATGCAGATATAGGACTAGTTTTTCTTCAGTATTGGATGTGTGTCATGGAGAAATGTATAGCCAGTCTTCGCAACTAAGATGTTCATAACAGTAAAGCGAAACCATCTCCTATAATGTAATTTACTGCATGGAAGGAAGATATTCTGATCTCTGGGATTGGCTAATATTAGATACGAATCGATTCCTACTGGTTGGAAGAGGAGTGGCAACGAACTCAACTCCAGCCAATGAAGGATGCCACCTCATCAGGCCTATTCATGTACGCTGTCTTGCTTGCATCCATGTGCTTAGATACTCAAGACATCTTGTGCTGAAGTGGGAATATCGGGTGCAATGTCAAACCTCCCGCGTGTCTCCTCCCCTCCTCTTTGTTATCCGGTAGCTGTTACATTTCCATCACTTAATCCTTAGTTAGTCCTCATGAACCCCATGGTCATGAGTAGGACCCGGAATTTGTTGACCTAAGAATTCTCTAAAAATGAGCTATAAATGCACTTAAAATATAAAAAATTGCACATAAACTGTAAAAAATGATGTAACAAAAATTAACCATATCTTTCATAGTAATAAATTAATAACTGTCACAGACAAATAATGAATACACAGTTCGAATGACCACATTTTAAAATTAACTTTCTTAGTAAATAATGCAATTATTTCTACTAAATAATAAATAAATTCAAAATTAATCAGGTCATTTTCAATTTTATAAAATATGAAAAAATAAGCTACTGCACCCATTGGCCAAAACATACCGACTTAGCGTTGCAGTACACCTCCATGGTCATCTTCAAGTTATCAAAAGTAAAGGAACGGCGATTGTCAGTTAAAACAGTTTTACACTCTGAGAAACATCTCTCCACTCCCACAGATGTTATAGATGCATATTCAAAAACACTGCCACTGCCTGTTAAATCCTGTTCAAAAATATCAGTTCTGAAGTTTTCTCCCGACAAGATATTGGCAATCTGACAAACCGTTTGGTATTCTTTATTTTTGTCCAACACAAATTTTAGTGTCTAATTTTGTCCCCAATCTCACCTTTTACATTTTGTATTCTCTGTTCCGCAATCCTCACTAACTCAGTCTATTCATCCAATGTCATGCCACTTTCTTCAAGGCGGGTTATGGTTTATGTCAAAAATGCAAATTTTGATTTAATGAAAGCTAATTTACCTGGATTTGAGTATCAGAAAACATCCTTAGCGCTCTCAATCGCCTTAGAATCTACCCTATCAAAACTGTTCACCCTTGTCTCACTATTTGAAAATTGTCACAGTGGTATAGACATGCATTTAATCATGTACCCCAGCGTGTTAAAATTGGTGCCGGGGGCAAAGCTATATTAGGGGCTAGGACGCGGACCTGTGTTAATTGCAGGTTTACCACACTTACAAAGTTACTATTTCATAAAAAAATGATATAAATGAACTTTCAATCACAGATTATTTTTAAAAAATCCAAAAAGCCCATGGGTCGGGGTGAGGTCGGCCACGGGAAATGAACCCGGGCCTGCCAAATGCGGGCTACACATGAAAATGCCCAATAAATTTGTAAAAAGGAAAGAAAATGACCGGAAAATGCATCTAAATGTTAAAAAATGACTATTATAAAATGTGGAAAAAATGCAGTTTGATGACCTATAAAAACCATATATAGCTAACGTATTTGTTCGTCTGTGACTACTCAGAAAAAAAATGACTTTTCATCAAAATCTGGGGCCTAGTCATGAGACAGCGTGCACTTACTAGACCTCCTAGTAGGGGAATATTCCGATAATACTCGAACATTGATCTCCTCACATCGCATGCAGCAACATCTCAGTAATTAAGTCATAAAATATGTAAAATGTGGTTCAACATTCAGCTTTCGTAATATCCAATGAACGATCGAATAACAAAATAAACTGAAGTAGCGAAAAAAAATTATCTGGATGGTTTCGCCCTTCTGTTTTTAGTGGTGTCCATTTTACAATATGAGAAATGTATTCATAGATGGAAGAAAAAAATAGATATGTTTTAATAAGTTTTAATATGTACATAGCAAATGGAAAGTAGGAAAATTCGGAATTACAGTCTAGATTTTCGAGCTTCTTGACAACCAGACCGCAATTGTACCATATTGCTGATTCTTTCTTCCAACGCTAGTTTGATTGTCGGCGGTGTCTAGGTTAGATCTTGTGCAGTGCAATCCAGTCAGCAGAGAAATGGGTTACTGCTAACTTGTTTAGTCTTGAACCGGTCGACAAATCTTTGTTCTTAACAAACGACCGTAAAACAGAAGTCAGATTGGTACGGAACCGGTTTCTCCCTCATTGGATGATGATCCGGGACATGGTAGCCCGCTATTGGCTGTGTCTAACTAAACGTGAAAATTAAATGCCTTTCATTCGCACGCTATCTAACTCCATTTTTTGTGTTAAGGTACTTGTGTAAGATACATTTCATTCGATAAAACTTAATATAGGCTGTTGCTACCTAATCTGGGCCGGAACACCTGTCACAGAAATCGAACGTTGCAACTGTTCACGTTTAGCTTAAGAGCAGGTGTACCTGTAAGCAGTATCAATGTTAAGATTGTGTTATTTTTCAAACCAGTATTTTGTTCGGTGTTCACATTTTCGAGGGATACAGCTTTAAAGTTTTTATTTTAACTTGATGTCTGGCACTTCGAAATAAAGACTTTACAGTAAAAGGCAAATCCTATTTTTTTGTTTTGTTTTGTAATTTACGTCCTCCAACGTTAAGTCATATCGGACGATGAATGGAATGGATGAAATGATGCTCAAATGAGCCCAGGGTCCATAGAGTTTAGAGTTACCCGACATTCGTCTTTCAGGATAAGGGAAAACCCAGGAAAAAACCTTATCCAAGTAACTCACCCTGACCGAGATTCGAACTCGGGACCACTTGAACGTGGGGTAGACATGCTACCACCACGCTACCGAGGCGGGCAATAAATCCTCAGGGAAAAGATCTCATGATACACAAGCATGACTTTCTCTAGCCTTTGTCGTTTATTCTATTCAGCTTCTACAAATTATTCCTGTAAAACCTTATGTTTCTGTCTACTTCATCTTAATGTAAACATAGGTCGCGCCGTGGCTCAGTGGTTAGACCGCTTGGCTCTCACCAAGGCGGCCCGGGTTCGATCCCAGGTGACCGCAAAGTGAGATTTGTGGTGGACAACACGGCGCTGGGGCGGGTTTTCTCCGGGATCTCCGGTTTCCCCCGCCATCTCATTCCACCGGTGCTCCATCTTCATCTCATTTATCAGCAGTCATCGCCTGCGGTGCCGTATGTAGTAAAAGCGGGCGTTAAACACTACACATTTCATTTAATGTAAACGTTAGAATAGTTCAATTATACATTTCGTTGTTGGTATGAGGCGGATACAGGGACTGTAGCGATATTCAATTGTTTAAAAACAGGTGGTTAAATACTGTCTTAAGATTCTATAACATAGTGGGGAAACAAGTGAATTATGACAGCACTTTAGAAATGACAGGTATTAACACATTCAAACCAATAACAATGGATAGCTCGACAGAGTTATTTCTAATACGTTTAGTGATATAAAGAGATCTACATTTTTTGTAGTAACGTTTTTCTGTCCAAGTTTATTGGTTTTCCCAATTATACAAAACACATTCCAAATAAAGAGAATTTCTCAGGCTTGGCAGAAAATTCATACATTTTATTGGTCATATAGGTAATATATTAAGCATGTGCTATTTAAAACCAAATCGGTAAAGTGCTTTTCTTTCTTTTTTAAATAAAAATAAACATTTTCTATGTAAAGGATGGTTTAAGGTGGGGAATTTTCCTGTCGCATTCTTGAAAGATGTCGACTTTTCGTTTATCAGTTATCATTTCCACACATTTGCGCACAGACATTTTTCTAAGTTTATTTTATTGAAATTTGTTAAAGCATGTATTTTTGCTTCTCTGGGTGTGAGATGTTGAGGTGGAATACAATTATTCCTCTGCCTAAAATAAGTAGGTACTAGAGAGATTAAAACTTGAATAAAGATCTATTTGCATTATTTTATCTTCCATTTTATGCAAGTAGGGTATCTCTGACTCATAAGCCTGTGAGTAGAGTTTTCATCAGTAACAACAATCTTGGCCTTTTTTTTTTTTTTTTTTTTTTTTTTTTTTTTTTTTTTTTAATGTAAGAATTCCTTTATGAAAATTTTGTCTTTCACTTTTCAACTACGAAAGAAGGTCTTGCCTTTTATACCTGCACCATGAGACAATATTCTACATCAGTGTGCCATTGTTTAGGACTTAGGACTTGTTGCGTACTTAATGTTGTTATAATCCTTCCAGGTAAATAAGATAAAACAAAATTTTACGGGAATATGTACGATGTGTATTACTTCCAACGTACTTCCAGTGCCCGCATCGGTAGCGTAGATGGTAGCATGTCTACCTCACGTTCAAGAGGTCCCGAGTTCGAATCTCGGTCAGGGTGAGTTACCTGGATACGGTTTTTTCCAGGGGTTTTCCTTATCCTTCAAGATGAATGTCGAGTAACTCTAAGCTCCATGGGCCCTGGACTCATTTGAGCATCATTTCACCCAATTCATACACCTTCCGATATGACTTAACGTTGGAGGACGTAAATAACAAAAAAAAAAAAAAAAAAAAAAAAAAAAAAACTTTCAGCTTAGTGATCGCAGTTGTTAAAGCGTGGTTGGTAACATTGTTGTAAGGAACTTTTGTAAATCAAGATTTGTGCCTCTTACACATTACTTTCTCATATTTACCATTTCTTCTGAAACAACAATGGAGCCTCTCTAAATGCGAAGGAGTCTCCCATCTTCTGAAAATTTGTGAAACAAAAATGATCTTTGATTAACCAGTGTTTAACTACGAAGTGCGGAACTTCAAGTATTTAGATTGTAAATCGCCACTGTGGTATATCTTTTCAAAATGAATTTGAGAGTGTCTTGTGGTTTACGAGACAGCTGAGGAATTGAAGTCTTGCAGGTATTGCCCATGGTATCTTAGGGCAGTGGAACGGTAAGTCGAACATCCATGGTTCCAAACCCAGCAATGACATTGTATTTTTCAGTCATGCCTTTGTAAAGGAGTTTTTAGCAATTCCTCTAAATCAAATGTGCCGTTAAACGGAAAGATTTTCGTTACTTTTTATATTCAGAAACTTGTAACGATTCTTGCTAAAATTTGCTCCTCTAGGAGAGAGTCCAACTTAACTAATTGTGAGGTTATTCAGCAAATTAACCTAACGCTGTTTCGGCGTTAATTAGTTGGGAAGAAAAGAAAAGGTAGACTTTGTGTTCTGCACCCAGGTATATTTACAACATATATTAATCTTATCGCACTGTTTTTTGTTTTTTGTTTTTTCTTAACAACTGTACCACCACTTTCCTTATCCGCCCTACACTTCCAATTTCCTGTTTCAGATCCAGGAGTGACGTGCATCAGAATTCTTAAATATAGTTTGAGAACAATCTTCAGTGTTATTCAACTTTACAGAAGGACGAAGGCAAGGCTAGCTAGAAAATTAATGGGGAAAAATATGTACTTCTGCCTAGGTTATATCGTTTATGCTATAAAGTTTGGGCTTTAAGCATTTTCGGAATATTCACCACGCTACTTTGAGCTTCTAGAGCTTTTAAGGAACACAAATAGAAATGTTAAGTGGCAGTTCTTTTTAGAACTCCTACATAGAATTCCTGATTGGCATATAATTATCACCTGATGATAATCCTGAACTCATTTAGTAAAGAAACAGAAAATTGATCAAAGGGTAGCTTAGGAGTCAGTTTTAAAAATGTCGTAATATTGCAGAACAAATTTTTCAATAATACATTCAGGAAACCTAAAACCACTACAAAGAAAATAAAGTTCAAGTTCAGATTTTCAAGTGTTCGTAAACTCAAGAAAGATTTTTAAACCAGTGGTATTATTTATGTATTGGAATTTAGCAAGTTACGTGAAATAATATTTTTTACAAGCTAGGCTAATTGTATACTCCGGCATATTTTAGCTGAAGTATACATTATATATCTTGTAACCAACACTAGTTAGATTCCAGTACAGCAAATGCCCCGGTTTCCTTCATAAAATGCTGTCTTTCAAGTTTAGTTCATTATTAATAACAATAAATGAATGTGTTATCCCGGGCATCACTTATTAGATAAGAATATTATCTGATGTTAAGGTGGAATAGTGTTTTAAAGTTTGCATATCCTATAGTATATTATAACATCCATGACTCTACCTGTAGAATAAATGTTTTAAGTGTTTACTGAAATTTTCAGGCTAGTATAACCTTAAGAATTCATTTTTTTTGGAATGAAAATTTTGTCATTTACACTTTAGAGTTAAGATAATAAGGGTATTTGGGAGAAACAGGAAATATAAGGTTAAAATGGCTAACAGAAACGCCAAGAAAAGTAGAGAAAGTAGGGGGAAAGGGCAAAGAAACGTAAAAAGTTTCTACATAGCAAAAATCAAGATAGACTTGGCCATTATGTATACAACAGAATAGCAAATATAACGAGAAGAAACAGAAATGACGAACACAAAGAGGGAGTAACAAATTGTGTGAATTTTAAGTTTAAAGGGGTAAATAAAGTATTCATTCATTCAGTCATGCTTTGGACTTATAAGAACACTTATATTCGTTAATTTCAATGAAATTAATTTCAATGAAGACATTATTATGTTATTTTTCTTCTTATTTTATTTTTATTTTAGTGATTCACGAAAATCTGTTATAATGCCCATAACTGTTGTAAAACTAGCGTAGTACTAAATAGATGCACAGACATTTAAAATAAACAGCAAAAAAAAAAAAAAAAAAAAAAAAAAAAAACACACACACACAGAATATTTTTTATCGCTAATCATTATATTTGCTACAAAAGGTGGTGTGTTACTAATAAAAATACTTACTCGTAATATGACCACTTATGCTATTCTATTATGCCTTAAGTGTTTATATTATTATAATTATCATCATCATGATCATCATGAATTGTTTATTATTATTATTATTATTATTATTATTATTATTATTATTATTATTATTATTATTATTATTATTATTATTATTATTATTATTATTATTATTATTATTATTATTATTATTATTATTATTATTATTATTATTATTATTATTATTATTAACGACGTCCGTCCGTCATAAATCACAGACCTGAAGTTTACTCATACTTATAGGTAGCTGCTATGACCTACATTCCGCAGTTGTGCTTTGTGTGCGAGTTATTAAGGGCGACGGGTTTCCAACAAAGAGGTTCCGAGTTCGAGTCCTGCTCCCGATCTCTGAATTATATCTGTAATAATACTGTTGTTTACATAATACGTAGGTACGTACAGAGCCACTCTCCGCATACATATCTATATACGCAAAATTGTACAGTAACCAACCATAGAAGGTATACAAAACTGTGTCAATAATGGAAAACTATTGTTTTCAATTTTTCTAGCACTGAACCGAAATAACCATTATTTAGGAGTTTACACTTCAAAAGCTTTTGTTTTCACAAAATGTACAAGACACTTCAGATAAAAAAATAGTTGTCTCATCATCAAACCAAACTAATGTATTTGAATTATTTTCCATCAGATACCACCTGTGACTGCAGAATAGTCGACTAAAGCAGAAGCCACTAAAACTTGGAACTATGAAGTATTAATTAAGAAAAACATTTTAAAACAGGATGAGCATAACCTCCTCATGCACGCATTTAGATGGCATTTTTAACAAATACTTATATTTGGTTGTAATTTGAACCAGCAACTTCCCAAAATACAAATAAAACCTCAGGTTTAACGTACTTTTGGATGCCTTTTTAAAATAAGGGAGCTAAGCCTTTGACATCGTCAGCCGTAGAAACATCATTATAGATCTGGGAAAGATAAGGTGGTTGATAGCAAACAAAATCCTAAAATGAAAAACAAACAACAAAGAGAACTTGATTGAAGAAGGCAATAGTCTCTCTACCCAGAAATGTGAAACCTGAACTACAATGACCAAATGAGAAACGTCAAAGTTGTATGTACAAAACGTAATATATAAACTTCATGTTAGAAGTTCTTTGTCATGTTTGTGTGTAGTTAGACTTCTAAAAAGAATATGTTCTGTTATTTCAGTTTTATTTGAAATATAAGCACTTTCTTGCAGGTTAATTGCTTATTCATGTTATTAAGTTATATATAAAATTATGTCACAATTTAATCTATATGATGTATGTAATAAATAACAATTATGCTGTTGTAAGACGGCAGAGTTCCTATTTGTGTAATCTTTCCGCCACAAAGAGCACTTCCTGGTCCACAGCTTCATTGCATTGAATAGTGCTTATATCTTGTTTCAGGTTGTCGTTTTTTTTCACTTAGGAAGTTTGCTGCTTAAAAATACATGGCTCTAACATGTTTTTATTTTAGCCCTCTGTGCATACTAAGCCCCACATTTATAAAGGAAGTTTAAACTACCCGCTTAGTTTTAAATTATAGTTTGAAGTTTTACTTAATATTATATACTTCAGCTAAATTTTGGTTTAAGTCTACTGGAACTCATCTTCCATTTAACTACAGTTTTCTAAGATGGCAGTTCCAGCTGCATATATAGTAGATATCGGGGAGGTATTGGGCAATTGCTGAATGATATTGAAGTCATTCAGATAATCGGGGGGCTAGAACTTCCTTAAATAGACCTGAACACTTTCAGGTGAAAGATGACCATTTATTTTTGAACAGATTCAGACATTCCTAACCTTATCAGGTCAAATTCGTTACCGGATACATAATATAACCATAAGGTATAAACTGTAACCTCTTACATTTTATTATTGAATTTCTATTAAAACAACAATGCCTGCCTGAACATTAAGGCTAGAAACCATGTAGGTAATGCAGTTAATCTATTCGTCACATAAATATATGCTGCAAGCTTCTATAAATATGAATTGCCTGTCGCTTAGCCTTCTGTATACCAATGAGAATATGTTCCATTTGGTCCATGATTAACTTGAGGTAGATAGAAATAGTTTTGTGATGAACATTTGTAAAATATATGTGAAGATAAATTGTAATAAGTAGAGTGAGTACATATGATTCTTTTATTAGGAACAAAATCCAAGCAAATTGTCAAATACCTAAATAACTGCGAGTTTTATTACTGGAAACATTACTATTTTTCTTTGTGAGTGGTAGCTTGTCACGTTAACTTAACGCTAAATTGTTACGCCTAATTTTCATCGCGAATGACCATTATTTCAGATCGCTACAGGTCTACCAACAACGGCTAGCTACGTGTAAGAACAAGACAAATAGTGATCGTCTTTTTTTTCTCAGCCTTTAGGTATACCAGCACCATTGCACTGCGGCTTAATCAGACTGTGAAACGGTGTTTTCCGTTACAATTTTGGTTTGTTTGAACTAAATCTCCGGTCAAGCTGGGTTTATAATATCGGGCCTAAATGTAATACACATCGCTGCCAAACGGGGAAACTAACATAATGTCTCTTGCTATGTTAAAAGGCGGTATCACTTATGGAAAATTCATGAAAGTTAAAGCTTATTTTCTGGCAAAATGGTGAACATATACACAAATTTGGATGTTCATTTAAATTTTGTTTCGTTTGCTAGAACCCACAGAGCTTTTCCAATTTTTTAAATCATCAAAGAGTCTTTTCCAATATGGAATTCCTTGTTTCCAATGCAATAATGTGTCTAACTTAAGTAGGAATCCTTTCTTTTAAACTAAAAAAGTGGTCAGCATTTCACTAAAATGTTTTGTTTATATTTAATGAGTTGAAATTCTTAAAAATTAAATCAAGTGTTCATTGGCCTTCAATGATATCGTGAAGCATCCCATAAGCCGACCATCAGAATCGTCAATGTTCAGGTATGTTCAGTAGCAAACTCAACTGACATTTACTTATATTTTGGTGCTAAAATTTCAATGTTCCACCTTCTGCTAGGTAAAGAGCAGTGGCTCCAGAATGCATTAATTTCCACTTTTAAAAATCCTATCAAGTAAATTAACAAAGAGATGCTTATTAATTGCAATATGCAGAAAGAGGAAATGATACTATAGTGTGCCTGTTAAGCGTTCCCCCCCAGATTTTTTTATTTTATTAGTTTTATAAAGTTTTTGAAAAGTGAATCGGGTGTTTAATCGTTTCTACTGTAGTGATTATAGAATTATTTTATATGCATTTATTACAGTAATTTTAATACAGTACCTGATGCCATGGACATATATAAACTGGCGAGAAATAAATTGTGAAATCGTAGTAACTGAGGCATTGATGAGTAAACTCGTAAAAGGGTTGATACTTCTGACTTCGGCATTTTTTCTTCATTTCAAACTCCAATTTCACTTCGATTTTAAGCCATAACCCATAATATTTTCTGTCAGATTTGTAAATATTATGTACGAAAGAGATTAATAGTCGTGAAATAAAAAAGTAATTAAATGAAAAATATTTCATACAAGCTATAACAGTTTTGTTCATTATAGTACTAAAACCTACATCTTTCTTTCCGATAGTTTGGCTGCTAGTATTTTTGAAAGTGGTGACAATTTCCGGAGTCGCATGCTTTGGAGGCGAGGTGAACTATGACTCAGTTTCAGCTTTTGTGTTGGCATGTCTGTTGTCTTAGTCTCTGCCTGTCAGGCGATTGCCGACCTCACGCTCACTTGCGTCCAAGGATGCTGAGTTAATCATCCATTCAATAATTTTACAGTTAAGTACCGCATGCATGCATCCTGTTACTTGCAGCGATGCGTGGAGAACGCCGCCATACACGGTTTATATTGGATTCTGCAAGTCCATGTTCTGTATAATACGGAATTATGGACTGGAACCTAAGAGCTCGGAGTCATGATGCTGAAGTATTATACCACTGTTTATTTCACATATTTTTCCACCAGTAATTTCTTGACTACCTTTCACTGCGAATTTTCTTTTGCAAATCGTGACACAGGCATTCCTTAGTAGATGACACAATTGTGTTTTGTCTTGAGCAAAACCACGGCCAGTATGTTTTTCAGGACCGTGCTCGATGTATATATACCTACATGGTTACCATGTTTTACTATCTGGATATTTTATAGCATTCGGCCATTTATTTGCCGTTGCTTGCCTGGAGTTTAATCCTAACTGGAAGGATTATAGGCTGTAAGTTATACCACATAAGGATTTTTATTATTAATGAAGATATAAAATGTTGCCCCAAGAGTGCAGTTTCCTCCCCCACATAAACTCCGTTTTTACATTCTTTTGTAGTTTGATGTATCTCCATGATGTCACTTGGCGGAGCTGGTGTGAAATACGGACTGTTTCCTTTTATTATACGATAGTCGTTTTTGAAATGTCTTTTCTATTTTGTGACCACTTAGTGGATTACCCCTTGCGTATGAAGACTTCACGTTGCAGCC
Source organism: Mantis religiosa (assembly GCA_030765055.1). Classification (NCBI taxonomy): domain Eukaryota; kingdom Metazoa; phylum Arthropoda; class Insecta; order Mantodea; family Mantidae; genus Mantis; species Mantis religiosa. The sequence goes on from CM060950.1 coordinate 119,342,930, forward strand.
AGCTCGTAAAGTAATTCTTGGAACTTGTAGGGTGCCATAAAGCACTTGTCAAAGCCCTTGTCTCGGCGATGCCGTGCATATGGTTGTTTAGTGGTTGCATTGCCTGTTATTCCTTCTCAGCTATGATGTAAATATGTTATAAGAACAAGCTTTACATGGCCACTAATGTGCACATAGTAAACTCCTGCTTTATGTATTCTCTGAATCCAGCAGTCGCGGCTTCAGTCTCAAGTGCATACTGTTCCGCATGAAAGAAACCTGCTTTTGAAACCTCCCAGTGGACATTTTGAAGTTAATTCAGTGAGCAAAGAGATAGATTAATTGTAATTCTAAATGACATTGCTCCAAACATTAAAGCTTGGATTAGCTCGCACATCTTTCAATGGGTATGCTCGGCAAACAGCGATATAACTGGACAGAACCTATTCAATTCCTACCAGACTGTGACTTGTTTGTTTCTTCAAATATTTACAAGTTTTATTTTCTAGGCACTATATAAAGTTGCCTTTTTATTTTAACGTTTAATTTGCAATCTTTTAAGTTGGCTTTTGTGCTCACATCTATTGAAAAGTTAATAAGTCATAGTTATTAAACATTGTGTTAAACATAGGGAAAATACTAACACAGTATGTTGTAGATTATTTAGTTCATCTACTTAACTTCTGGTTAGTTAATATTATTGGGACTACGTCATCAGTTCATTCACGATAAGTGTAAATAAATGCCATAACATGCTCCTATAAATATCTTTACGGAAATGACATGTGAATAACCAAAAATGCAGAATACTCAGTTAACGCTAGAAATAATGAGATATCAAATCTTCATGGAATGGCTATCTTCATTCATCGTACTTGGATCATGTGTTGACCGATGTCTTAACCTAATATCCAAGTATATGTGTTTGCTGCCACATATTATACTCTATTGAAAATTAATAAGTATCCTTTAGAGAGATATATCATTTTTTAAGCTTACAACAAGTTAGTTATGCTATAAATGTTGTATTCTAAATTGTCTAGCTAATATTTCTGAGCACAGAATGTCTATCTTGAAAAAAATCTAAAGATTCATCTACCTTGTACCCTAACAAAGACACATTTTATAATTTTAAAATTAAACAAAAATTATTTTATTTATGGTTAGTGGTATTGCTGACACCGTTGTTCTCTTGTTCTTCATCTGTTTTGTGAGTTTGGTCGTTGACGATTTCCAAAATGAGGGGAAAAGGAGAAGGAGAAAATGGTAACTTTCTATGGCATGTGCAACAACTCACCTGTGTAGTTAAGATTTTTAGAATTAGACAGTCGTTCAATATAATCAGATTTTCACAAAATAACTGTCGAGAATGGAAGAAAAAAAAAACCACCCATTGTTGCGTTAATCATTTATATTCGCATTGCCTCATGTCCCAGTATTGTTAAGGCAAAAAATGTCTTTTTCTGTTGCCTAAAGGTCATTTCTGCATGCCCTCTGTTGGAAATCAAATGGATTGTCTTCGACGCCACGCGATGCACGCTTTTTGCACGCTTTTTTCGAGTAAAACTGGTGGCAGTTGCTACCAGTAGATCTAAAAAAATGACTAATAAAAATAAACTGGTATTTCATTGAGGTAACATTACGTTAAGCATAAACGAAAATGCTGTTAACAAACATAAGAGTGGTATCAGGCATCTCGGTTTGGAAAAGCGTACTGCCGCCAAACTCTGAGCAATCGGTGACAGACATTCTAGCTTTCCATTCATGTTATGAATCTGCTAACTAATCTTACTGAAAAAGATCTCTCACTTGCAACATTAAACATTTTAAAAGCGTTTGTTGACGTAACGTTATCTTGTTTTTAAATACGCGTGGTGAAACGTCCCAGTGAAACTCTGTAAGTATACTGCGCTCATTATAGAGGAGTAGTGATCACAGAATAATTAACTTCAGTCTATACAGTGACGAAGAACAAGGCATATTTTGCTCAACTCTGGTACAATAAAAAGTTGAACGCCTAAGAAACACAAAGAAATGGATACTATTTCATGTGGCCTAGTTTTTGTCAACATTATTCTTTGTCGGTAACTTTTATGGGACCGGCTGTAACGGCCAGAAAAAATACTTCATAAATGTTGGGCAGGATTATAAATAAAAGACTGTGCTTCTGTTGCAATAGCAGGCGAGTGTTAGCTCTGGGTAGATCTGTTATATCATTCTGGTGCTGAAACTGAAATATTAAATTATATACGTATGTGTTTGTCTTGTATATTAGCTATTTTATATATTTGCTAACACTTTCGGTCTTACCTTCAGATATTCGTAAATCATTAAATAAAGGGGCTTACATACCTCTGAGCATACATTAATACTATAAGGTACAACTCCAAATAAGTATCAGAGAACGTTGCCCTCAAGGACGTAGATAAAGCAAAATAGAAAGCTTTTTGAAATATTTTCTGTTTTGTCGTTCATAGTTTCCTTTATTAATGATATTTTATATCACCAAGCAGAAATGTTTGCGTAATGCAAGTCGCTAGATTGAAGTTTTGGGATAGTTACTTGCAGCAGGCCTGCACGCGGCAACAGCAGGATTCCATTCCTTTCCTTCTTGCTGGCTAGAGTATTTCTGCAACACACATCGAAATCCTTGAATAGCAACTTTTAAGGATACATAGACAGAAAGGGCTCTTTCAGAAGAAATGTATTGCAAGCATCCTGAAAGGAAGCACTTACTCATATTTCATTTTATTTTCTGCATTTATTTGTTAATATTGAAGTTGACATTTCAACCTATATGCAACTTATATTGTTATTGTTTGTGATGAAAATTTTTTAAATTTATTTCACAAATAATACATTTCTATTCTTATTCTAATAAAATATAAGCTCTGTAGATGTGTGTTATTTAATGAAATATTTCCTCAAACTAGTTTCTTCCCAAGCATCTGAAAAAGAGCCAGTCCACTATAATTTACACGGTAGGCATTCGGCATTCCTCTGATCTTGATACAGGTAAGGTGTTTACGTACATTAATGCGTTAGTAAACGCTCCTAATGCCCTTAGCAGTTTCGTCATCCATCTTGGAGTATTCTTAGTTATCTAAGAACCAGCGACATTTTTGCGGAAGGTTTGTATAGAGTAAAAATAATCTTCGAGTATAGCAGATGCAACCATTCTGAATGAACGCTTGAGGGTGCACGTAGTCATTTGTACAGCATTACTATTCACGTATCATTCATTTGAATTTTATTTGATGCTAGACGGGATTTTGAGGTGAAATCTTAACCGGTTCCATACATGGTATACAGCGAGGTTAAATGTCAACGTGGATTCTCAAGCCAATAAACTAGCCAGCAATTCTTGTAGTCACCGCATAAGTAAAATGTTCGTAAGAAATCAAAGGCAACCTGGGTTGATAATAAAATAAAAATGTCGTGTAGGAATGTTGCAGATGTTTCGTTATGTTTTACAGGTTTTTGTTCCGCGCAGTACCGCATAAAAAATGTCACTATTAATTCCTGTAGAAACTCCGCCTAGCATCCTTGAGAACTTTCTCGACTTTTAATGGGCACTTACATTTATGTATGTTGCTGGAGTACATATCAATAGAATGCTTTTGTTGCAGTTTACTTTGTTCTAATTCTTTCATTTCTAATTTACTAACACTCTGTTTACCTTACCTTGATGCGACATCCGTCACGAGCAGCACAATCGTTAATTAATAGCTTATTCAAAGGTTTCGTGTAATGCTGCGTATAATATTAAATGAAATTAATGTAACTTTACAAATTTATATTGTTTCAAAAGTAAAGTCTAGGTACGTTTCGTTATTATTATTATTATTATTATTATTATTATTATTATTATTATTATTATTATTATTATTATTATTATTATTATTATTATTATTATTATTATTATTATTATTATTATTATTATTATTATTATTATTATTATTATTATTATTATTATTATTATTATTATTATTATTATTATTATTATTATTATTATTATTATTATTATTATTATTATTATTATTATTATTATTATTATTATTATTATTATTATTATTATTATTATTATTATTATTATTATTATTATTATTATTATTATTATTATTATTATTATTATTATTATTATTATTATTATTATTATTATTATTATTATTATTATTATTATTATTATTATTATTATTAAGCTTTTCTACAGTGCCATCACCCTGAATACCGACAGTTAAAAGTAATATGATACATAGAAAATGACTCACATGGAGATACTAAGAATGAAGATTTGGCCTTTTCTTGGGGGAAAGGTGTCACCTAATATGACTTGTTTAAGTGGCTACGCTTAATCATACATTTTTTTTATAAATCACAAAGCAAATACGAAATGTATGCAAATCCTAAGGCTTGAAAACTTCATTTGTTATTGACAATGGAAGTTCCTTTCAGCAGAGAAGCTCCTTTTTTTCGCTCTTAGGAGGCGTTGATGGTGCGCGCTCTCTCTACTTTATCAAGATGTTTCTTTTTTTGTGTGTGTTCATTTAGCATTCTGTCTTTGATATCATGTTGCAGAAACAATATTTTATGTTCATAATAACAGTCGCAACTGTTTTGCTTTTCTTTTAGTAACTACGCTCATTATGTTCTTCCCATACATCCCAGCGCTGTCATAGTATACTTTTTAAGATGGTTTTCTGTTCTAAGAGGGCCATAAAAGTACAAATGTTACGCGTTTTTTCCTTCTTCCTCGTAGTGTAGTGCTTCATCTTTATGGAAACAGTTATTACCAAACGACCTGGTAAATACACAAAGAGGGTGATGGGACTGGATGTTTTCAAAGAATAATAGAAGTTCATGAAAGAGTAATTAACTGAAATTATATTAAATGCATTTCCATCAGAAGATAAGCATGAGGTTTAAAATAAAATGTAAAGATGCTATAAGTATGAAAGCACCCTTCCCAAATAAGGTGGATGGGTTATATGGATTTCTCTCCCCTCCAATCTTTAGCACAGCTCAAAAGATTTAACGTGACTATGAGCAAAGCTAATCGCTACAAAAGTGTACATATTTCTGTGGTTGAAACTCACTCGTCTGGAAAGCGAAACCGTGGAAATGTCACAGAAACAAGGGGGTGATACGCACACTTTGTGAATGCAGAGAGAACACTTTTACCTTCTGCACTTATGTGTCATTTAACGTAGAAAGGGGGCTTCAAAAGTGGGCAGCTTCTGTCGGCATTCATCCACACTTAGCTTCAGCATTTAGCCGAATTCTCGTAAAAAGAATAGTAAATCTGTATGATGGCCAATGTTCTTCTGTAGGAGAAACCCATATGTAGTGGAATTTTTCTACAATTTTCTCCCAAACACCTGATGACTGATTTTAGATTCTTGTGTACTTTTGTATTCATATCAGTAATTCTTATTTGTCGTTTCAAAACGTGAGAGCAAAATAAGAAAACAAGGAAAATACCGCAGACCTAGTGCTCCGTTCAGATTTCAGTTTTAAGATGAAGGGGACCGATACCAAAACGTTTGATTAGACAATGTTTACAAAAAGCATTGGCCTAAGTTTGGAGCAGCCTAATTAACTGAAAATTGTTATTTTTAGTATGCAGAAATAGCAAGCGGTATTACAATTTACGTGCTCTGACTTAGAAAATTTTAATTTTATTGATTTTAAAATTTTGTATGTTGCATCGGTTTGTTTCAAGGTTTTCATTCGTGATGTTAAACATTACTTTATATAGATACTATATTGGAGCAAACTTAGTATTAGACTGTTACCGAGAGGAATTTCAGCTATCGCTGAAATCAGTTTTTGCAGTAAAAGATGAGGTGTGCTGATTTTGACATTTTCCCCCCTCCATCTGTTTTAAAGTACTTTTCACGGTAATTTCAGGTGTTACCGTAGCTGCTGAGTAGATGCAAAGTACTTTGACAAACACCACACACATACCTACATATACGCTGGAAAATCTGTGCAATTTCCAAGAAATTGTTAAACAGGAAATTAAAATGTTGAAATTGCAAGAACAAGTAGACCACAAATTCGTTTGTTCTGTTCTTGTTCAATTATTGTCACTTTTCTTTGCGCTGATTCGGCTAATAAAATGTTCGAGTGAAAAGGAATAGATGTTTTTCATTCACAATACATGCTTTAAAGTTTGAGCATTAAGGTCATGCAGCAATTAATGAATAGTTTTGCCTGATCTTATGTTAATATTTTCCTTACCGCAATTCCAAAATTAAGTTATAGAAAACTTAACAGGAAAACACGTATAGCTGGTATTGCCAGCTATGGAAAGGTATTGCTCTAAGAAAGCCCCACGGTGCTGCTTCGGTGGCTCCCCGGTACACGTCGCAGATATACCTAGTTCAGATCTGGGTTTAGAAACTAAAATAATTTTCCTACATGCAGGTTGATAAAACAGCTTTTAAGCATATATTTCAAAATGCGCATCTCTTTAAAAAGGGCATAACTCTTCCATTTTGAGCTTCTGCAAAAGGGACATTTCACAAATGTCATACCGAATAGAATTCAACAGAACATGGTTAAATGTTCATTGAAAGTTCTTCGGGAATATTAACTGCTACATTTTGTTTACGTATGTTAATGAGCTTTGATACTTTCTGTAGTAAGATTGACTGTATTTTATCTCCATGTACATAAAAATTGAAGAGGACATTTCACAGCCTGCTTACAGCAAGATTGAAATACAAGGCTTAGTTATTCGAACATTATTTCAATATTTACCTGAAGTAAGACTTTTTTTGCCTATATTTAACATAAAAGAAAATGTTAGCTCGCAAAGAGTCGGACAATGCTTTGTGTAAAAGCCCTTTTCATACTCAAAAGGTGTCTCAGAATTTGAATAATTAACATTCATTCTCATTTTTCTTTTATTCGTTTATGCTATAACAATGACAACACAAAGTGATTTGTCTTTTAAGAGGTTAGCGATGCGCTAAACATTACGCTTAAGCCACTGTAGTACACACTCATAAAAACACAACTGATCCATCGAATTGTATCAGTATTTTACAGTCACTGCTGTGTATCAACTCGCTCTGCACTGTACTCGCGCTATTCACTACTACTGTCCACAGAAGACTTTTTTATAATTTTTTTATTGATCGACCAGCAGTAGAATGCTGTACAGATCAGAGTGAAAATAAGGTAACAGTACAATAAGAACAATAACACTCAGGAGTAGGCTAACAGGCCGCCCCCCTAACTACATTAAGTTAGAACTCCAATAATACTCTCTGAGAAATTATGTCAATATTGAAGATGTAAGATAGATATCAAGCACTAGAATCACTCGAATCTGATGTATCACTTAGAAGCAGGTCCTGTGGTAGTCTCCTCTTCAAGCGTGAGGGCTGGCGCGTGCGGACGCCATGTTATAATGCACAGCTCCTGAAACTTCTTGCAGCGTGGAAAAGAAACGACGAGCAATCCTGCGAATGTAGTCGTGAAGAGTTAACAGTCCTAGTTCGTGATGGAGCTGCTGATTACGGATGAACCATGGAGCGTTGGTCACAGAAGACTTACTAACCTTCTAACTGTTGGATCGGGGCTGGACTTTGCTCAGCTCGGCTCATTGACATTCACTCTCACTCGCAGAACCCGAGCAGACCATTCTCGAAGGCGAATCTTCCAGACACTATGAAAAGGAATCCACCAGAGGCGGCAATATCGAGAACAACGGCTATTGTATTTCTCTGCTATTGTTTGACAACAAGAGCAGAGGTCTTGGGTCCGTCCGGTATAGGTAATTAGCAGCTGTTGCGGTGACAATACTATTATTTTCTTCGCTCACTCTCTGACTCATGTTTTCCTTTTTAACACCAGAGCCTGGAAAGATGTATTTCTGCTAAAATATCCATATAGAAATTTCGGGTCGACTGCAATACTTCAACTAACAGGCAAGTGAAATAGCATTTAAAACCGTAGATATAATATACAAAGATCATCTTCTCTGTTTTGTTGCATTTTAATTTACAGGTACTTAACACTAGAAGTTTACAGAAAAGCAAAATTTACAAATGCATATGCTTTAAAAACGTTGATTTTAGCACGTGAACGAGAATACTTTATTTTAGCATAGTAATTTTTTACGACATCTCTTGTAGTTCATACCAAAGATTTGGAATAGATATAATGGAATCATCCGGTTCTGAAATTTTTCTCCAACATTTTGGAAACCACATCAAAAAATGCTTTTCTCTGCAGATTGCAGAACATATTTTTTCTCGGTTGCTGCGTAGTTAATTATTCCGAAATATCGGGATCTATAACGAATGTTCTAATACAGCTAAATTTGAGACCATAAAAGCTGGAGATGTAAAATTCCTCAGATGGTTCTACGTCTGAGATGTTTCAGTGTTGGAAATACAACGAAACCTGCTTATAATTGCAGATTGGTTTAGTCTACCCCAGCAATTCGGTGCTCGATCTAAAGACCTCCTTAACTCATGTCAAGGTAGCTGGTACTTGGGACTCTTTAAGTGTATAATTTCCTCGACCTCTAGCTGCCACATTTTTATTTTGCATATGTTATATACATAACGGCTTTTTAAACCAATAATTACAGTGTTGTAATGTACGGTGGGGGAGCAAAAACGATTGATATTTATAGATTAATTCTTTTGTTGATTGCTTTAGTGCCATCACCGTACTTTAATACGTGTGTTGCCATTACATTCATTACAGCCAGAGCAAGACCTAATAAAAATAAAACGATATTCTGGATTCCTGCTATTGTGCATTGATTGTGCTCTGTCACTATGGGAATATCGGAAAGTTTTTTGCTGGCGTGGCGATCAGTTCTGGCAATGAGACTAGCTTCTCAAAGTTAACACGTTAATAATAAAAAAATATACAACAAAATACGTCTTTGAATTTGTATATTGGCAACTAGCGTCCAAATATGTATAGATAATATATAGAGGGTGCTGCAGAACGTAGACGGAAAGAAAGATACCCCTTCTAAGGTTTTAAATATATTATTGAGTTAGCCATAGCCGTTGTTAAGTTTGTGTTTGCTGCTTAAAATAAATGATTAAGATTATTTGATACTTTAAGCCTAGAACAAAATGGCTTTTCATTACATTTAATTTTACAACAAAACGATTTATTTCATGATTTGAAAGAAGTAAACATGTTACCTACATGTCGATAATTGGTGTCTACCACACTTCGTCACAAAGGAACACGCTGTGCATACTGATTATTAAATAGTAGTTAACGGTTTTCTAAACATAATATTGTGACTTTATGGGTTCGTGAAATAAAGGTCGAGGTTACAAACACAAAAACTGTACTTTATTCTCGTAGCAAATACACTCTTCACAAATTCAATTTGCTAGATAACCTAAAACTGTTTATTTCTCAAACACTTCGCTCAACTGTCTATCGCTTCCGGTCACGATCGGCCCCGAAGTTTCCCGAATCTCCACCATTTATTCATCGGCTTCGCGAGTCTACCGCCAGGGTAACAATATTAACGTTTTGTCCACAACTATTGTGGACATTTTCAGTGTCGCGGTGGAAATTTCAACGAAGGTTTCACAGCCGAAAATGGAACCACGTCCTTTCGGCTTACTCTTTGTTGTGACTATTTCAGAGTGTATTGAATTAAAGCACAACAAAAATAAATTGTCCCGGCAAAGGTGTAACTCTCCTGTTTTCCCTATCTACTTTACCCAGTGTGTAGTCATTAACAAAACGATGACAGAAAGCTTGTAGGTAAGTAAATAGAATAGATACCTTGAAATTGTGTACGAAAGCAAGTAATATTGACCTCTACACATCATACATTCACTTTTATAAGAAACCAAAATATGTCTTGAAAACAACAGTTTCCTTACACCAGCAATGTCTTAAAATCTGCAGTAAACTGCAAGCAATTATTGCAAGTAATATATAAGACGTTTGAGCTAACAGATAAATTTCTCAAGTGGAGCTAGGGAATTTATATGGGAAGGTCAGACCAACCAAAGGTGTTTATCTGGACTGTTTTATAAATAAATATGAATTTAAACACATATCTCAAACTATTCGACCACAGAATGTTAAATTCTGCAACATGATATTAATAATAATATAATAATAAAAAACTAAATTATAGTCGTTACGATTAGTGCAGTTCGACTTACTCAGATTGGCAACTGAGGAAATCGAAATTCAGGAATTGCCTGCAGGTATTTGATATCCACTTATAACAAATCCAGTTGAATTGCCTTCTACTTTAAGGTTTTTTTTTTTTTTTAATTTACGTCCTCGAACGTTAAGTCATATCGGACGATGAATGGAATGAGTGAAATGATGCTCAAATGAGCCCAGGGTCCATAGAGCTTAGATTTACCCGACATTCGTCTTTCAGGATAAGGGAAACCCCGGAAAAAACTTACCCAGGTAACTCACCCTGACCGAGATTCGAACTCGAGACCTCTTGAACATGAGGCAGACACACTACCACCACGCTACCGACGTGGGCTACTTTTAGTTTTGATTCTTAATCTATTGTAATATGTAATAAGTTATTTTTCCGCGATTTATGGGAATACGGTTGGCGACACTGACTAAACAAAAGAATCATCAGGTAGTAAATCGTATATGATAAATTCACTACTCTATTTATGAAACAGCGTAACCTCTTCCACTATTGTTGTCCTATCTTTTGCTACAGGAAGCATTCTTACACAATAGGTAGCAATACAGAGATATGTAGTACAGTTTATAAAAAATTAATTGAATTTGCTCTTCTCGAGTTAGGCTGCGCCGTGGCTCAGTGGTTGGCTCTCACCGAGGCGGCGCGGGTTCGATCCCAGGTGACCGCAAAGTGAGATTTGTGGTGGACAACACCGCGCTGGGGCGGGTTTTCTACGGGGTCTTCGGTTTCCCTCGCCATCTCATTCCACCGGTGCTCCATCTTCGTCTCATGTATCATCAGTGTCACCGCCTGCGTTGCCGTATGTAGTAAAAGCGGGCATAAACACTACACATTTCATTTTCTTCTCGAGTTATTCACTTAACCCCGACAGATTTCAGATTTTATTTATTGATAATTGGAAATTTAGGTATGCAGAACCACGAAAATTGAGTTAATTTGTTATAAGGATTAATAAGTACCTACCTGGAGTTTAGTTTTCAAAGTGTTCAGTATGTGCTTTGAAGTAGGACTTCGGAGGTGATTCGGCACCTCGACCAGACTGATCTTTTGTACCTACGCTCCAAGTAGGGCGCCCCCGCGAGGGAGGATGAGGTGACAGGAGACAGAGGGCGGCCGACCCCAGAGAATCACTACAGTGCAGAGGGTGAGGTCCGTACACTTTACCAGATAGGAACTCACTGGCGGTGGGTATGAGGACAATGCTCATCCCACCCGCCATGGCCCCGAAACAGTCGCGAGGCCGGTTTGGAAACCGGAGGTCGCGCCCCTGAGCAGGATACTCCAGGCAGGCTTGCACAACTGGCATTGCAACCGTCGCGTTTCTGAATCGGCCCGTTAGCGGAGGCCAAAATCCATCCCGCTGGAGGAGAAAGCGTTTTCCTCAGAGCATATAATCCCGCCTTGCACCGCTTAGACTCTCGCCGACACTTCTACATTGAAAGAAACCACCAGATGAGAGATTATGTGAAATGATAATTGAGTTGACAGGAAGGGACAGGAAATTCGGGGGATGTAATTAACCTACTCAGCATTCGCCTAGCGACCACAGGAAAAACCCCGAAAATACCCACGTGTCAGGTAGGTAGACTACGGGAATGGAACCCGGGCGTGCCGAATGCGGGCCACAGACGAAACCGCTTGAGCCATGCTTTGAAGTAAATCGGATGGAGATCTTGATTCGTTGGATGTTTCAGGCTGAAATACTGAAAGAATTATAGAAAGCAGGATATTTAGTTATATAAAGAAGTTGTAAGCGAACCAAATGAACTTGGAATTTCAAGTTCTTATGATGTTTTTGAAATATATTGTCTAAATTTTAATACACTATTAATATATTATTTAAAACTTTTGTGGCATTGTAGTTTAAACTTCTTATGTTGTATTAAACGCTTCGTTTTGTTTCATTCTAGTTTTAAGGGTACCCAAATTAAAATTTTTAAACCCGTGGTTTTGATCGGAATGTTTACGGAGTTTTGTCTCATTCTGCTCCACCACAATTATAAGCGTGTTTTAAGTTTTATGAGGGTAACTTTAAGAGTTTCTAAGTTGGGGAACCTTTTATTATGTTGGTTAGTTTACGTGTTGAAGCTTTGGAGGCATCTGAGAGCAAACTAATTCAAGCTAAAGTTTTAAAGCATTTTTTAACATGAAAACTACTTTTTAAATTTTTTTAAATATTGACCATTTTGAACTGTGAATACTCACAAGAAACTGGAGGGAAAAATTAAAACATTTTGTTTTTCAAATTCAAACCACTACTGGCTCTATTTAGGAGCGCTTTTAATTTTGTGGTAGCTTGTAAAAATTGGATGGGGCGGCTTATTTGTTCTCGAGGGTGTTGGAACCCGATCTCGCTGTGTTTGAAAGCAAACATCTGCGACTGTGGGTGGTGAGACCTCATACAGGAAGCGATTAAGGTCACCGCAGTTATGCTCTCCATGCTAATCACCCTCGGGCGGTACAACAGGGTTCATAAACGCCCTGTACTTTGCGGGAACTGGATTGAGCACGTGTGCTGTGCATTATTTGAAATGGGATGGCACTGATGTTGCGCTGTACGACTTGAAGTGGGTTGTTGGTCGACGGTCCGTGCGTGTCACGTTTGTCCAAGTAATTGGGCGGGGAACACAATCCTCCCGTACTTCGTTCGTTGATGCACCCTAACTCGAATGTTTCGTTAGGGAAATGTCTTTTCCCAGGCTTTCCACGGAGAACGCATTTTCTTTTTTAATTTTCATCCGTATTTGATTTGTTTAAAGGGGAAATAATGTGTGTTTCAAAATCATAACAAACCATTAGTTTATGTCATCTTTACCTGTTTCTTTATTATTGCCTCCGAAGTTAATGTCTACAGGCAGGCATATCTGCCACTTATTTAATATAAAGACGTATTATACCGGGTGCTTAAAAAACACACCAGGAGCTATGAGGTCACTTTATGCACGGATACATTAGGTCCTAATTTTTGTGGACATGCTCTAATTTAAAGAAAGAATTTTTAAAATTAATTGGTCTGTTCTGGTTTCTGCTTTCACGTGTTTTCTCTATAAAATTTAAATCAGGATCACCGCAGAAGAACATCTAACTGATGTTATTAGTTTTCAGATTATACGAATAGATAAAATTTATTAGTTAAAGATAAAAATGTTGCTTAAGCACAATGAGGTATTTAAAATATGAAATAACATACTCATAGAAGTAATGTTTATAGATTTTATCATTTTGTGCAATTTTTTCTGGCTTTTTTTTTTTTTAGTATTAAATAGGAAATGCAGGTTTAAGGACCAATTTCTATCATAAAGCTCAGTAAGAGGAGGAGTATACAACGTTGATTAGCCTATATGAAATTATTGCTCTTGTGAACTTTAATTTCAGACATTTCGTATGCAAACAATGTCATCTACAAATGCTGAAAAATAACACGAATAAGTAATTTCAAAAATATGCATGGTGTAAAAAAATTCAGTTGAAGTGTAATACAAACGTTTTTAACTTTGAAATGGTTTTTCATAAGAATTGTGTTCATTCTATTTTTATGTCATTCATGTGCAGCTTTGGTTAGTTGTTAAATACTTACATAATTGCATACCATGAGTTTTGACAGGGTTAGAACGTGGAGTAATTGTTCATTCATTACTTGGAAAGGGCCCCTGATTCAGCACATCAAAGAATGGCAACGCTAAACTAATTGTAGTTGCTAGAATGTGGTTACTGTGATTGACATAAAAGTTAAATAGCTTTGGTTTGTCGGCTTCGAAGTTCTATTAGGGCAAATATACAGGTTACAAACAAACCGGAGCGACATACCTTTTGTAGTAATGCCGATTCTTGCTTTTCAACAGCCCTTGGTTGTTAGGACACAACCCCTCCCCTTTTAAATCATATATACAGTTATTTTTTTCGGCTGATCGAGATTGCATAGTTGAAATCTGGATTTTTGTTTAAAAAAATTAATAGAAAATGGGCATTTGGATTGCGTGTGCAAAGACCTCAAAGGATATATCAGTATTTTTGATTGATTTTGATAATGGCATTTTCCATTAGGTGTAAGTGTCAGGGTAAGCATTTACTGGGTATTTCACTAATTGAGTATGCTCACACAGTGAAGTGGTTGCCCTATTCCTCTATTAGTTTTTTGCTAGTACCAAAGAGAATTAGAAGTGTCCTACACACATTCGTAGACCGAGGGGTTTTTGAGTTATTGATTTTTAATGTAATGAGTATCTTTAACCCAAAGTTTACAAAAATATTTAAGCAGTTTTTTTTTCTTTTACATTTACCAACATTTTAACTAAGGAATTTATTTTATTAAAATGAATCCAATTAAATATCGGTCTAATTTTAACAATTATTTTACATCATGAATGAAATAAGGATCTGTCGAGTCAGCTTATAATTCATATTCACCTGGGCATTTAAAATAAATATTTTTGAAATGTCATCATGAGAAAAGTTTGGTATAGGTAATTCAAATTAACGTTTGAAACATAACCACTTTAAGAAAAACTGCAGTTATAATCACTAGATGTTATATGTAGGTTAAAACAACGCCCTAATTTATCCTTAAAGAAATATCTAATTAGAATGCATTTGAATCTGATACATATATTTTTTCAATAAATTTACCAATTTCAAATGTTAGTGCTTACACATGCATAATTTTAAAAATACTGTGACATTTAAAACATGCTTAAAAGGCTTTTGATATGGGCGGCTCTTCTTTTGCCTTTACTTAAGTTTGTGTTTCTATGTTTATAACTCAATATTTCTGTCATACCCGTAATTTATTGATATAATTACTCAAAGTTGTTTTGTGGCGGTGAGAGAATCAAATGTTCGATGTATTTATATATTGTTTGGAATGAGTTAAGAGATTTGTTAAGAAAATTATATGTAGTGTGAACTGCTTTTTCTGAGGCGGGGTGGTGCTTAACACCTCTATATATGGCACCACAAGCAGTAAACGCAAATGATTCAGCAATTAAATGATGTTAGCTAATTCTGTAAACGAAACGTTCTAGGACAAGTTTAAGCGTCAGTTTCGAGGTCTGAGGAAAACCTGGAAAAAAGCTCAGACAGTGACGACGGTCCTGGCAGAATTTAACTGCAGGACTCCCGAATATGAGATCACCTTAGCGCGAAGATAGCTTGCTCGGTGTGCCGACTCTTGAAAGCACTATTCAATTTGGCTATTTTGCCAAAAGCTAGAGATATTTGTGGACATCTTTCTTTTGTCTTTAATAGATTTGTGGTAAAACGCTTTGAAACGCAGAGAGACATTTGACAGCACACGCCTTCGTTTGTTTGTAAGTGGGAACATCGCATTTGATAATAACATCAGGCTTGCCTCAGAGAAGAATCCACACTTCGCATTCCGCTGCGAATTGATTGCGTTATAAATGAACTAACTTAACTTTGCTAACAGAAGTTAATTTATATTTTGATTGATATGCTTAATATAAGGAACTAATTCGAAATACACGTGTTTAGCTTCAATGGAAGAGTAATCGAAATTGAATTTTTTTGCTTAAACGGTTCCTTATTTCTTTACTTATGCACAATAAATAGGAGCAGTAACTATAAAATAAATAAAGGCCATTGAAATATTCAGGGGATACGAAGAAAGTAAAATGGGTACCTTCATTTAACAAATAAAAGGAGTGCAATAAAACATGTTAAATTATTTATTTAATCATTTAATATAAGAGAATGCACAACTAAAATTTTGTTTTTATTTAATTCTCAATAAAAGAAATGAAAACGACGCATAATGTTGGTAAATTTGTTTGTACCTACATATGAAGGTGAGAGAGTAGCAAAATTATATGTTCTTACTCGGGATTGTTTGAGAATTAAAATTTTAGATGAGTTAGACTGTTGATGTGTTGGTCTTCTCTAAGGTCTCTGGTATGCCATTTGGGATATCAAAACCTTGAAAAGAAACGAATAAAAGTGGAATTAGATATTGCCTTGCAGAGCACATGGAGCATTTTTATGTATTCCTGTCATCGTTTGTGACCGGAAAAAAGTACGTAGAATTGCTCACTTTCCAAGTGAGTGAGTTATTGGAATTCCCAAGGCCACAAAGTGCCACACTTGCCATGAAATCGTATAAACATTTCCCAACGATTTCTATTTATTGCGACCGGCAACATTACATTTAAATTGCTTTTTGCTTATAGCTTTGTTGCGCGGTTATCCTCCGCGACTGTAATGGAGTTCACAATTATTATGGTTTGTTATATAATTTTAGATGGAACTAATTAATGTTTTTTTTGTTTGGCTGATTGACACATGTCCACTTCTGGGACAAAACCCAAAGAATGTGCATGGTTCCACATTTAACGGGTTGTGGGTAGGAATCAGACCAAGAGTATCATACACGCTTTGCGTGGACTTGCAATCATACAAGCGTGTTTCAGCCCCCATGGTTTCCTTTTTTTAAACTTCTCTGGAGGGCGGGGGGTGTGTATACATCTGCCTGTCTATCTGTCCGACCTTCCGGCCGTGCTTGCATGAGCCTGCCGCGCCGGCCGTCTGTCCGTCCGTCCGTCCGTCCAGCGGGCGTCCCACAGCACCGCTTTGACATGAGGCAGCAAAGCTGTCACCGGCCATGTATATGGCCAATTCGTGGTTGTAACCAGAATGGAAATTGAAATGTCATAGTGTCATTTTCAGGAATGTAGCGAGTGAGGGCGGCTTACTACTCTCCAGTTAGCGCCATTTTGTGGTGTAAGTCACTAAATGTCAGGCCTCTCCTCGTGGCCGAGCACGCCACGTTACGTACAAAAACATAGCGACCTCGTGACAGAAATCCAAATGCTGGGGCCTGCTAGTCTTTCCGCTCCGGAATATTAAACATTTTCCCTCCCCACAATAGAAATTAGCTGGCGATGTTGTAATGGTTAGCAAGTGACTTGCACTGTAGGTTTTACCGGGATAGGGTTCTCTCCCACAAAGTTAACACATGCTGCGGGGTAAACCCTGAGCCTTTCACTTTGTTCGCAATTAACTGAAGTGTTCGGGACACGGCCCTCAACGTTAGGCGATTTATTCTGCACTAGAAGAATCTTTGGCGTAGGTACGTTCGTAAGAGGTTCTCTTCTAACCATGATTGCCACATCGTATCAACTAAAAGTAGCGAAAGATCTTTCAAAAATTAGCCCGACCGATGTATGGCGACTTTAGCAACCATGTGACAAATTTCCTTTTAAATAATGCATACAAGGATAAGGCGTTGATATGCTTTTTAAGTTTGATACTTAAAAAAAATGGAGTAACGGCAATATTTTTACTAAGTCTGTAGCGTTTGTGGCCCGCATTCAGGACGTTGTGGTTTCACCTTTCTGACCCAAGGGTTTTCCGGGGGTTTCCCTGGTCGCTAGGCGAATGCTGAGCATTTTCTCTCCTTACATTTCCCCTTCTCATTTCTCTTCTCCTTTCATCATGTTTGGCTGATTCAGGGTTCTAAATTACATGGAATATATCTTAGAAGAAAAGTTCTGCGGCTTCTTTTATAAAAGATAGAGGTAAAAGCAAAACAACAGCAAGTTCTGCAATTCGTGGCAGCATTTGGAGGAGTTGGTTTCCACAGTTTGAAACATTTTCGTGTCAACCAGCCATTCAATCATGAAGTTTGAATATAGCTTGGAGAATCTTTTAAGGATATGAAATGTTTTACTTTTAAATGACTATAAATAATTAAACTAAAATATTGACAATGTTTTATCATTGATAAATACTAGATTTTGTTCTGTTTCTTAAAACATGTATTGCCAAAACGTTGTCACGTTTGCATTTGTCCAATATATAGAAGGTAGGTTTAAGTTAAACAACGAAGGGGGTGATCTTACGCACTGTGACCCACATAGATCTGTCAGGCAGACTGTCCACGAAGACACATGGAGGTCCACAATGGTTCCAGGTTCGAAGTCGTTGCTGGGGCTTCCTAGGGAGCGATGAACGATCTGCCGACCAAACAGCCTCTATTGTCCAAGGTAGTTCTTTTTCCTTTGAGGAAGAATCCGTGCCATCACACCACAAACATGAAAAGAAAGCGGAATGAAAGGGAAACGATCCAAATAAAATCATGGTAGATGAACAGTAGGAGGATTCGTCTACTGACCAGGGAATACCACGAGAACCGAAAGTTTGGTGAGTGGTCGAAGGGAATTGCACCCAGGATCTCCCGAATACGATACTCGCACGTTACCTCATAGTTTTCCAAAATACAATAGCTAATGCTGGTTAAGTATAAGTAATCATCTGTTGTAAGAAATACAGATGTAATCAAATGTGTTTTCTCTGTATTGAAAACAAGAATTATTGTAATATGTACTCCTGTACGGAATTAATGTCTATCGCAATAATATTCTACAGTGCCTTTGTGGCAAAATCTCGACAGAGATGGTGGGTAGAATTCTGTGTTTCCTCTACCATAGGTGAGTGTAGAGATGATGAGTGTGCTTTTAGGCGCTCAACAGCGCGGTCATTAGCTCCCTGAAAGTGAAGTTAAGGATAAAAACTGTAAAAACTAGATTCTAAAATTGAGGGTTAAAAACAACTTAAAAACTTTGCCCACTGCTTGGTAGTCGTCCGCCAGTATCTCTGCCAAGCTGGCCGGCAGCTGGAGAGACCGGCGAAGACGAGCCAGGTAAAAACAGTCTAAAAGAATATGTTGGACCGTAAGAGCAGCTCCGCAGAGCAGGCAAACCGGAGCAGCGTCATTTTTAAAAAGGTGACTATGTGTAAAAAAGCAGTGGCCAATGCGCAATCGAGCCAATTGAACTTCTTCGCGACGGAACGGACGGCAGGAGGTTACCCAGGGAACTGCATCGTCCTTCACTAATCGGAGCCTATTGCCGCGCAGAGCGGACCACTCTGCACGCCAGGTGGACAGTACAGCTCTCCGGAGTACAAGGCGGAAAAAACTAGTGGTAACCGAACCTGGGGCCGAATAGTGGCACACTTAGCCGCCGAATCCGCCCGTTCATTCCCTGATAAGCCAACGTGTCCAGGAACCCATGCAAAAACCACGTTAACACCACGAGTGTGTAAAACGGGGAGGGCGTCCTGGATGCGCTGTACAAGGGGATGGTAATTGTACAGCTCACGAAGGCTCTCAGGGAATCACTTAGAATAAGGCTGTCACCCAACGTTCTCCGGCGAACATGTAAAATGGCTCGGTATATTGCCTGGAGCTCCTCAGTGTAGATGCAAGTGCTGCCATGGAGACCGAATGTAAAGGATTCGGTCCCATGGACAAACGCACATCCAACACCGGCAGAGCTCTTAGACCCGTCGGTATAAATTAAAATAAAGTTTTTATAAAAGGATAAAAATTCTAAAAACAGAGCATCGCAGACTACTAGTGGGGAGTGTAGAGAGAGTAATTCTAGTAACATATATAAGTTAGCTGGCAAAACACTTTGGTATAAGCTTAACAGATTAATAAATACATTTTTATTTCCCTACTTGTGAACCATGCTGTAAAAGGCATCGAAGTACGATGTTTCACCAAGGACTGTGCTTGACATTTTCAGGGTGGTGCTGTTCCGTATTCCGCGCTGGTCAGAACTCGATTGTTTTTATCACCCCCTAGCATTTGTTAATTAGTTTGCCATCGTCTTCGCTTTTAGGCATAGATATTCAAAATTAGCTCCACCAAACAAGGCTCCAAACAACACCTACGGAAGCAGAAACAGTATGCGAAGCAGTTCGATAAGTTAATTTAGTCATTTAATTAATATTTTATTGTATGTATTTCTTGTAATCTTTATATACTTTCTTTTAATTATAAGATTAAATTCCACTTAAGCACCAGTGAGGTTACTGTTGATAAATACGTTTATGCCTAAACACGGCCAATGGAAGAGAAAAGGATATCACTCTCGTTGTGTTGGAAGTAATTTCAGCCAAAACATTTGTAAGTATCAGACTCAGAAAATCTTGTTTTGTGATCAGAAGGATCAATCTAAAACCATGAAACTTCGAGAGTAATTAATACTTAGTTGTATGTAACTCTACCGGATACGTTGGCAGGTGATCTAAATAAACCCAGCAATCATTGCAACGTATTGGAGAATTCCAAATGAGATGGTGTTCGTCATCATTAGCTTGCATAATAACACTTAGCACAATATCGGCTTTAGCAGCATCCGGCTTAACGGCCGCTTCCTCTTGTTAAGAAGGAACCTTTTCAGAACGAGCAAGCAGGAAGAAATGAGAAAGGGTTCCTGTCTCTACTGCGCAAATGTCGCCTGGCCATGTATGTCAACAGTTAGCTTATCCCCTGCCGTTGCCTTAATCCTCTGGACTACATCACAAAGCAGCCGATAATGTGGGGGCTGCGTACACATGTTACAACATGCGACAACATTGTATTCCACTAATACCATCATCTCATCTTTTCCCGAATTAACGGTATCGGTGTACTTGGTGGGGGAAAGCTGCTAAATGTTTCCATCGTCTACAGGCGTTACAGAAAATCGCTTTAGAGCTCATAGCGAACTTTCCAAATCTTGCCGTAAATATAAAACCTAATTCTAGACAGCTTTCAAAACAAATCTAATGTCGGTCATTCACATCACTTAGACGAACTATTTTTGCAAACGTTTATTCTTGTTAAGTAATTCAGATAAACTTGAACTTAACATTTACACATTTCGTATTAGGATTCAGCAACTGTTGGACTTCTAAACGGGATGACTTGGCTTATGGCTCTTTGCATACCACGAGAAAAAGAAAGAAAAGAGAACAAAAAAAAAAAAAAAAAAAAAAAAAAAAGCAAATGTGTCTCCTTTTGAGAAAAATAAACATTTGAAAATTCTAACTCATAACATGGAGCTACTCAAAATTATTTAACTCAGCAGTGCATATGAACGTATTTATTAACTAGATCTACATTCTTATATAGTACGATATTTCCATCTCTTACAATGTACCAGTTATACAAAGGTAGGTAATTCAGAGTGAAGAGGACTTCAGGGGTCCTTCCGAGAATATTCAAGATTTGGAGAACATTTGTCATGAAAGTATCTTAAACATAGAATATTTTAAGCAAAGCAGTTAAACACTTTTGAGAAAATCAGACAGGCGCGCGCGCACACACACACACACACGGACACTTACACAGACAGAGTCTTTTTCATTCATATTCCCCAAATGTAGGAAGGATGGGAAATAATTCTTCCTAAACGAAAATTCTCAACCTCCAGCCTGAATGGAACCCGGGATCTAAACATTCGGAGGATGGCTTGCTAACCATTTTTTTAACAAAAACAGACGAGATCACAAAATTACTTGAGACTCGACTGTATATATCATAAAACACTAAATAGCTAGAGAAACAATTAACTTCGTTCAAAAATGAATTGATGTGCCCTATAAAACTTGTCAGATTTGCTGCTACCGAAGAGCTTAGCATGTTCTGTTTTCAGGTAACTCGCGTAGGATTTATTACTCCGAATATTGCAGCACATAATACACTGTATGTGCTAATAACCACACACAAAACCGTTGTCTGGCAGGCGGAGTGATTACAAAATTCGGTTCAAGAAGGTGTGGGGTACATCAGGCATATCGGGTCAAACGGAGTTTCCTCCATCGCATTTCTGATACTTGATTCTATGAGCCGGCTCCTATGTAGTCGACTGCGGGAGTGCCACTAAAAGCCATAGGGATCGGAGTCTAGCCGACAAATGTTTCAGTATGTTAGAAAATATATTGGAGTAGTGAGTGTCCGCCGGCCAATTCCTGGTTATGCCCATAGCAGGAGCCTTACAGGCAAGCAGGAACAGATCATAGGTTCTCTTCGAGGTGCAGTAAGTTTCTGTCGGAAGATAGCTTCTAACATACACATAGCTTCGCATATAGTTTAAGGATATCGGAATCCTTCTAATATATAATGAGGTATCTAGTGCTACGGCAGAAACCCAATATTGTAACCATTTGCTAGAGAACGTGCAGTCTTTGTGCTGTAATTTGTAATTCCGGCTAAATAAAAGCGCTCTACTTCTCAGCTCTATATTCCAAATACCAATACCACCTTCTTTCGGTTGCTGATAAAGGGTTGTCACAGGCACTTTGAAAATATTTCCCTGCCATATATACCAACCAACAGCTGCAGTTGTTTGCCGATAGTGTTGCTTCATTTTGGAAGTATTTATTCCAAAGATTTATGAACTTTTAACCATATGGTGTGGGGCAGCTTGAAGTAACTGCGCTTGTTAGCCTGGGAACTTGAAGCGTTAAGGTATTATATTTATATGAACATCTGAGGATATACTTTAAAAGGGTGATTATAGCCAAGGATTAGGAGTAGAGTTCGTTGCGACACCGCCTTTGCCTCAGGGAACCATTCTTATCTAACTTTGGCCAATCAGAAACATCAGAATATCTTCCCCACGTAGAGTAAATCACGTGGTAGAAGCTGGTGACAATTTACTGCTGTGAACAAGTTCCCAGGCTAACAATCGCAGTTATTTCAGGCTGTGCCATACCGTATGGTTAAAAGTTAATACATATATGTACATCTATGGTCTGATGGTAAAGGAATGTGGGCCATTTGAAAAACGGAATATACAGTGGGTGCAAAACTTCTGGAATTGCAACCGTGACCACTGACGTAGCTGTCGAGGCTAGGATATTTAGAGTAAGCAATAACGTTGGCAATACATACCTACAGTCTGCATCGAAAATATTCCGCTTCTGGTTGTGTTTTCAAAAAGACCAATGAACATTTATTTTCAAAGTTAAGTAGCGAGGTATTAAATAGAGCAGGGAAATGTAAATATCCTCGACTTCGTGTGCCAAAAGGCAAAGATGAATGAATGAAGACATGTAGTGTTTAACCGGTTAATTCAGGAATATTTGATACTGCCTGTCGCTTGCACCGTCCAGCACAGTCCACCGGTCACCTGCTGATCTGGTTAAGTAACTCGCTTCGTAGCTGTCAGTAAGCTTTTCGCATGTCTAGATCTGTTACACCAATTATAGGTGCTGTCTCCGCCGCTAGTGCGTTTCAGTTATACTCAAACACAATTGCTAATTCCTTGTGTTAATGAATTATTCTCTCTCTCTCTCTCTCTCTCTCTCTCTCTCTCTCTCTCTCTCTCTCTCTCTCTCGTTCATACACGTTTGGATTTAGGACCAGAAATGTTTTGGCTAAAGTTTTATCGCGTGTGCGTGCTTGCGTCTATGTGAGTGTGAGGGCTTGTTTAAACATTCTTTATACGCATGGAACTAAATGTTTTTATTATTTTAAAATGAAAGTATAAATATCGAAAAATGTGTTTAAAACCATTAAATCAGTGTATTAAAATATTTCGCATATATGCGCAAGAAATTTCGCCTCATGCTACTTGATATTTCATTTAAACGTTTATTCTGTTGTATTTTATGGTAGAACAATATGAGGCTTTTGGAGTAGAAGCACTTAATACTGTCAAAAGCTATTCCATTTCCCTCCTGAGAGGGGGGGGGGGGGAGAGAAACGAAGGGAAACGAAGTTAATATCAATCGTCTTTAAGTATAGAATGTAATGCAAACTTTTCCTCAAAACTATCCAGACTCAAAATACTATTAGTTTCTTTATACTATTCTTTTCTTTCTTAAAAGTGCTAAAACGAATTTTAGTTGTTTCATACCTTTGAGATATTGGCAGAAAACACCTTGAAATCCGTGTGGAGGCCTGCATTCTTATTGAACTGTATGTAACAGGGAACCGTAAGGGATAGAAAATACTAAACACCTAAATGTAGAACAGACCACTCTATTAAATTTTTGTCAAATAACTTAAATCAACAAAAAATTGAATCAATGCTGGTAGTAGGGGAAAATACAAATATAAAGGTTGTTGAGAAGGGCTTAGGAAACATCATGAGAAATTTAGAAAGAAAGTCACTTTTAGTAGAAGAGTGTAAGTTAAGTAAAACAAAGGAAAGTTAATACAATAAAAATATGATATCTAATATACCAATAACAGTGACTTTTGTTTATTGGGACTAGAAATATAGGTAAGCAAATGTAGGATAACTGGTGGGTATTGCAGAAGATAAGTAAAATTATTAAACAAAATTATGTTCTGGATGCTACAAATATTCCAACATACCTGATTTGTTTGCTGATTCGGTTGCCGTCTATTTGACAATTCGAAAATGATTTATACATTCTCCCTCCTCCAGCTGAGATATTGTACGAGAATCAACCTGTGATATAAACAGTTTATTTTTTCGTCTTGTTTGAGACAAGCTCAGTTATCCTATATGATAGGGAAAACCGTTTTCCTTTGATTAAAGTTACATGTCCGAGTGTTAATTTTTCCTTGCGTTCTGATGTATGGATAATGGTGTTGGTTTCGTTCATAAACTAGGCACGCCGTTCCTGGCACCAAGTTGACAGGATTTGGCGATGCATTGCGGTAGATACAGCCAGTACATCCATAGCTTCCTCTCCTGTCGGAACTGCGGTTTGCTTAGTCGCTCAAAGGGAATACCAAGATGCAGGTAATATCTGACGTAATATTGTATCCCTTCATTGACACCCATGTGTATAACCGCTTAGGCCTTTTCAGTAAAGTCGATGTCATACGTTCTCGTAGGAACTCCTCAATGTAATGGACTTAGGAATTTCTTTACCGTTACAATTTGGGAACATTTAAAGAAAATATGAGTTAAGGATATTTTTAATCCAACCAGTCAATAATGTTATAATGATAATCAAGGGAAATAACTGCATAGAATTACTTTCAGGCAGGCAAGCCTTGTTAATAAGCATTTTTAACATACGCACTTTAGAGCAACGTTGTCTGAAAAGCAATAGTTTAGCGGCGTACTAAACGCAATCCAATGAAATGAAATGTGTAGTGTTTAACGCCCGGTTTTACTATATACGGCACCGCAGGCGGTGATACTGATGATACATGAGATGAAGATGGAGCACCGGTGGAATGAGATGACGGGGGAAACCGGAGGTCCCGGAGAAAACCCACCCCAGCGCCGTGTTGTCCACCACAAATTTCACTTTGCGGTCTGCCTGGCAGATGGCAGTGACAAGTCGTATCAACTTTTAACAGAATTTTAATGTTGTAACAGTATTTCTTGTCATACTGCTGCGGAGATTATGCCGGCAGGGATTGAATTTCTCCGAGATTTTCACCCATATTTTCTGTCACAAGCTTGTTGTTTAGAACCGAGCGTTCAGAATAAGCACAGCCATCAGCATTCTCATCTCGTATTATTACGGTCAGCGCTTCCGTACCAATGGGTACGGTTCATCTTAAATATTCAGATGGATATTATGAAGTGTACAGTACCTGTACTAGGTATATTTTATTTTATTTTATTTAGAGACCTTTTACTAAAAATTGTTTCCACTACGTACGCAAGCGGACTCGTCTGATGTAATTTGCCCACAAAAGCCTTATTGTTTGTACTTGATACATAAATAGCAATTTTGATATGCAGGAAACTGACAAAACAGTCACATTTTGAAACACATTACCCTAAGTTCGCCTTAAATAAAATAACGGGTAGACAATTGTTTTGGAAATTGGGAATGACAGAAAAGTAATAAACATGTTTAACTGGCTCTCAACCTTCCCTCTTTATCTTGTACGGTTTACTAAAGTTGTGGTGTCTCATAGCATTGTATTCCAATAAACAATCTCTAAACTTTACAGAGAGGTGAAATAATTATGAATAACTTCATATTAACATACATATTACAAGTAAATAGATACACAATATATAATTAACGAATAGGAACATTGTAATTCATAAAAAATAATTTAGAATATTTACTTATACATGTCAACCCTTTGCAGTTATTTACACATTTATTTGGCTAATGCGCAGTAGTTGAATTCGATAATTTCAAAATTCAGTCGATATTGTCGCGATAACTATGTGGGGTCTGTGTGCAATGGCTGGAAGTACTCGAAAATTTGTCCAGAATTCGTAAGAACATATAGACACAATAACACAGCATTGTGCGGGTGGGATTGCATGCCCCTGCGGGCAGCGGTCTACACACAGGCGTATGTAAGGAGCGCCGGCAGAAAGCTGACTGGGGATGTCCAGCAGCTACTTGCAAGTGATCGCATGCGGCACCTTTCAGGCTTCAGTTTTGGGCGTTACGATTCTACTCCACTGTAGTTATTTTAGTGCACAGGCCCCACATAGAGCAGAAATGTCATCAAACATTCAAGTGAATACAGGTATGAGCACCCTTGTTAGAGCATTGGAGAATACATCCAGCTCAGTTTTACGTGTGAATTTAACAATGTATAATCCATTTTGTTAATAGACTGATATCACAACTAAGGTTTTTATAACATTAAAGCGCTGCCAGCGACTATCACATGATTTACTTCACGTGGGGAGGATATTCTAATGTTTGAAGGTTGCAACCAAAGGAGAAGATCGAGGAATGTGCACTGTACAAATAATGTACTTGATAGAAATTATGTGCATCGACGAGATCTAAATTTACTGTGTAGTAAGACTTTGTCTACCTCTTATGGTTTACCAGTTATTCAAAATGCATATTTGTTAGGACACACACACACACACACACACACACACACACACACACACACACACACACACACACACACACACACACACACACACACAGGGGGTTCAGGGGGTCCCAAAATTAATTTCTGCGAAATTTCAATATTGAATTTTTGGGTGGAATGCAATACGTACTTCTTCCACTTACTATGCGTAGTAGAGAAAGCAAAAAAGTAAAGTTGAGTAAAAAAAAACCGTATTTTTTATTATATTTCGAAATTGAATTTCCGTTTCGAATGCAGGTTCTGTACTTCAGATATCAAAGTGACATAGAAAATAAAAAGGCGAGCAAATTGTTGAAACGTTAGACTCGCATTCTGTTAAATACACGATTATGCAAATTTCCTTGTAGATCACCTTTTAAAGTCCGTCATGCTACAGTAATATTTTTAGAGCGAGTAGCTGATGTCCAATCTAGAGATTGTGCTTGATGTGTAATGCAATTTTTGTATTCGTAATACATTTAAGGGTAATGTCTGCTCGGCCGTAATTGTCATTGATGGATGACGCATTTGGTATTCCGAGAAGCGATCGCTGTGCAACAGTTAGGTCTCTCGTTTTCCTCTTTCCATCGCGATTAAATTGCATTTATTGCACGTTTTCCGTGATTAATAAAACGCACCTGTATCCCTTCTCAGATCAAAATGTTCCGTTGCTCACAACAGATGGTCGTGGATAAACACGGCGCACATTTGCACACAATGTACACACGTAACGAGACCTCTCGCTAGTGTGAATCGAACCAAGGGTATTTTTACATCGCCTCGAGATATCCAGCTCGAAAATCTCCATCGTAGTGGCTCTCGTGGCTGTATGTCTACCTGCTATCTGTAGGTTCAAGGATCGATTTTAGTTGTGTAGGTTCTCTCATCCTGAGGGATAAACAGAGTGTAAATGCTAAAACTATCAGAAGTATACCGTAAGAAATTCGATTCTTGGAAGTCCGGATATGGCAGCTTGTTTCCATCACTACATTGAAAGGGAGGGATTTAAAAAGGAAAGTAAAGTTTATCAGCCGTTTTAGTTTGGAAAAGGGAGATGAATTACCTTAAATGCTTTCATTACAAGGGGTAGACGTTTATGAGATAATGCGAGTAATATTCATTGAGCCAGTCCGAACTCTCTACTAACGTATTTTTAATAAGTTTCTGAACACCCTCTACATTGAGGTTTTATGTCTAACGCTTTTTAAGTTTACTTTATCGTCTATAATAAGAGATGACGGGCTGCCATGTTTCCGTGGCATTTTTGCAATTATTGTTATTGGTTTACAAAAGGTATGACAATAATAAATTATTATTCTTCTACGACCTAAGCACTACCTGGGTCATAACTTGTCCGGCGTGCTGGAAGTTTGTCTTGTAGGAATTGTATTATATGCATAAATTTACTGATTGTTGCTATCGCCTTGTGCCACAATCTAACGCACAACCTTGGGGGCACAAAGTCAGTGTTCAACCACTATGCCAACCATAACGACTTTAGAAATGAGCATACGGCAAATGTGAAGTAGTCGATGCATTTCGAATAACAGCGCGATTAATATCGAAGTTCATACAGTAATGGTGATAACACTGCACTTTCTGGACCATGCCTGTCACCCGACCGCTTCGACCGCCACCGCTGCCTCCTACAGGCGTCATTATAGCATCGATATATGCAAATATATCAGAGCATGAGGGATTCGATTCTAAATCGCCATTCAGTTGTTAACTTAAACACATTATTTGCAGGTGGACCGTGGAAGGAGAGTCTATATCTCTAAATACTATCAAACTATTATGTAACATCTGGTTAAATTATAATAAGCTGTTAACGCTAACAAACAGGTACTATTTAATATTCTGTAACAACATTGTGTTTAAAGGAGAAAGTTGTAGTTAGCGGTACCAAGAGAGGACCCTTGTTAGCGCTAGCAATATGACCACTGGACCGAAGGATGTAACTGTGTCATTCACGGAGTTAAAATTACGCAATGAAAATAAAACGGAAGATACAAGTCTGCCATTTAATATCACAGCATGGACTGCCAGATTTGTCATTTCTTGGTTCAAATACCTCTAGGCTAAAACTACATGTAGTATATTGTGTTGCGTTTTCTACATTTTATTAGCCAATGCAACTTCACGTCAGTTTATATCAATTACCAAACATGTAGTGCACTTTTCTCTATAACTAATTAACTCAGAACAGTAAAATTTGACAGGTCTTTTAAAGAGTACAGTAAACAATTCGTGCAGCAGTTATTCGATATATTGAAAAGTATGGCATTTGCAATTATGCATACCAATGATATTACTTGATAAAACTTTTTCTACTCAGGGTTCATTATTGCATAAGGAACTTGATCATAAATTTTCATTACAGTTAACTGCTTGTATTCTGTGAAAAGGTGCACTAGGACTTTTTTGTAGCAATAGTCTTAAAATACCAGTAAAAAGCTTGAAACTTGGAGCATTATTGGGCAGTTATGCTTGAAATATTTATACCAAATCTCGTTACATCATCTAAAAGACTTGCAGAGCTGTAGCATTGTAACATTACATTTTTTTCTGCGTTCTACATTAAGCACTAAGGCTGAATTTTCAGTTATGAGCAGGTTATATTGCCTTGCATTAAGGCCACCCTAGTGCTCAGAACTTTCTGTTATAGTGTGAAACTGCACCATTTTTACTTTTTTCTTTTAATAAATGTACAGATATTATGAGCATCATTTTCTCTTTGGTAGTAATTATGTGCCATATGAAGTTAAAATAAATCCTTTATCATTATTCGCACATCCATCGCATTCCCTTAAACGCCGAGCTTCAAAGCGATGCAGGCATGTTGTATGCATAGCTGTTGCTATGGGATAATGTACCCTGCAGTCGGTGCAACTGCTGATTATAAAAGCAGAAAATACACTGTTGCGTTTCAAAGTAAGTATAGTCCATTTTAAACTATTCTGTCACTGTGGAAATGTTTGCAATGGTTCAGCTCATTAAAGCAAGTCCTCCACTAGTAGCCTTCTTTCCATGAATGTTTTCCTGATATGACAAGGGTGAAACCGGGACAGATTCTGCCACTTAGTGAAAAACGTGTTTAAGGTATATCAATTACGACTCGCATTCAGAAGGTTGTGAGTTCGATTCTCGTCCGCCGGACCCTCTGGCAGACGAATGATGGGGTAAATCCCGTACTTTACAGATTTCTTTCTTTTCTTTTCCTTTCCTTTCCTTTCCTTTCCTTTCCTTTCCTTTCCTTTCCTTTCCTTTCCTTTCCTTTCCTTTCCTTTCCTTTCCTTTCCTTTCTCATTTCACTCCCTTGTTATGGTTGTCAGCGCGATAATTCTATCGGGTGCGGACAAATGGTACAGATGCTTAGGCTCAGTAAATCTGTTCCTTGGATTCCCTACATGCTACCTGGGCCGCTCGTATCCTTCATCGCCCCCTCCTTGGTGTTAAGAAGCTTCGGTGGTGCGCCAGATGTCAATCTCTTCAACTTTAGCGTCTTCTATGAGACTCTTAGCTTTGCTAGTTCCGCCCCCTGCCGGCCTCTAGTCTTCTTTCCTTGCTCCCTTTCCTTTGGCAATAGATTCTGGTCGATTCGCGGTGAGTCGAAGTGTCCCCTCTTCGTTCCTTCAATCACAAACTCCGATTACATTGCGATAAGGTCCACATCAAAACATAGCCTCTTTTACTTCAGCTACACCAGTTTTCTAAACCTTTACTGTACATAATACTTTGTTACCCACCTGCAATGTTATACGCGGGAAACCTGGACCAATTATAAAAATTAGTCAAAAAGAAGATAGCTTGCATCAAGTGTTAATGGGGTGGTTTTTCTGTTTAGTTCTGATGTTCACAGTATCCCTGATATTACCCCTTCTGTGTTTTGTGATGTGTAAAGTTTCTGCAAATTCCTACTGTATTCTGCTACTTGGTTGATTGCTCGTATCTCTAGGGCGTAGTTATGAAAGAGTAATAATAATGCATATTTAATAAACTTCCATCTAACTTTGATGCCTTAATCAAACTTATTTAGATTCCTGGTCTATTTCTCTGTGCTAACTTCTTTCCTAGAAGGTAAATAACATTGTACTTTTCCGTCTTTCTAAAACCTTCTAGCTACATTTCCTGACACGTTTACGGTGTCTTAATGAGATAGCTTTGAATGGTTTTAACAAAATCCCTCTGTTACAAAGCGCCGCTGTTACTCAATAGTATTGCTGTGACATCAATCACTACTTTTTCTATTGCTTATA
Source organism: Mantis religiosa (assembly GCA_030765055.1). Classification (NCBI taxonomy): domain Eukaryota; kingdom Metazoa; phylum Arthropoda; class Insecta; order Mantodea; family Mantidae; genus Mantis; species Mantis religiosa. Next base: position 119,373,915 of record CM060950.1, read on the forward strand.
TATATATATAGTATTGGTATCGCTATTTGACTGGAAATACACGTTTTGAGGCTTCCGAAATCGGAAAAAGTAACTTTAGAGAAAAATGTGCTTGAGAGTAGCCGTGCAAACAATGACAAAAGACGAAAAGCTTTGCAAGTAAGCTCTGATTCACATTTCACAGAGGTTTCGAGCTCGAATTTGTTACAGTGAGTTTCCCGGACAAGGCTTTTCCGGCGCTACCCTTATCCTGTGAAGAAAACGTTACTTTAAAACTTTAGTAACATTAAGCTCTGAGGACTTTGCGCTCATTTGACAGTTTATACATACGTCTTCCGACATAGCCCAATATGTTAAAGAACGTTGATATTGTTAACTCGGACGGAGAAAATAAATCTTGTAGCTCAGGAAATTATGCAGTCACAGCTGCAGGTTCTAGCTTACCAATTTTAGTTCTACTTTTTGTGGAAAAAGCAATCCTCAACGTAATTTTAAAGACATAGTTGCAGCATTTTCAAGCCAAAACTCTAATTACTTTATTGGTGTAATTTGTGTAATTTAAATATTAATTGATTTAAAAAGCTTAATAATTAATGGAGTTACGTGTATTCTTTTAAGAGGAAGCCTATTCTTATTTTCGGAGCAAAATTAGAAAGCGTAAAAGATAACGCAAATGCCGACTGTTACATCGTTTCTCGCTAGTATCTTTTAATCTCTTGTAATGTGAATTTTATTTGAGATAAAAACATTAACCTCAATAGTGTAGTCAAGTCTGTAACGTAATAGTGTCAAGGACGGGAGGGGAAAAGTTATAAAGAAAGTGTTATTTATTTAACTACTCATTCTTTACAAATTAAATTTATCGACGGCTTTAACTGTCCCTGAAATCAGGGACAGCACGATGCTGTATACCATTCACTTGATTGAAAAAAATCACATATACCTACCGTAGTCGCACGACTTCATCTGCAGATTATCGTTCACTTTAATACCTGTGCTAAAAGTGGGGAATGTAAATATATACTTTTCTATTTCCTCTTAATTATAATATCTAACAACATTGGCTTCAGTTGGTATATACCTTCATTTTCTAGGCTTCAATGAACCCCAATTAAATAAAGGAGACCTATAATATCTGTATGTTGGTCATGATATAAAAACTATTTGAAGTCTTAACAAAAACCAGGACGGTTTAGCAATTTAAAGTGAAGGCTTAAAGTGTAGAAATAGTCAAACGAACTGAAAGAATATTTGGGAAACTTTTAATGCCTTTCGCAGAAAAGTAGATCACTGTAAAGCAACCCAAGAAAATATCCAGCGCATTACTTTCACTACCCATTTGCATTCATTTTAAACTAGTGCCACAAAAGCTTATTTTTCTATTTACTTCAAGTTATCAAGATAATACTTCCGCACATTTCGTTGCAGATACAAGAGGCATATGGTATATCAGGCCAGTCAAATTTTTAAAACTGCTTTTCTCAAAATGGATATTCAGGTGGAATCTTGAAATCAAGTAATTTTTGGAGTACAAATTTCCCTTTGTGTTGTGGGTCTGAGTGGCTCAGTTGGGTAAGTGCTGAACTACTGATTCCAAGGTCGCGGTTTCTAATCCGATGATAAGTGTACTTAAAAGCGACTGACCCATGTCATTAGATTTTCTGGCTTGTAAGAGAACTCTTGCGGCACGAAATTTCAGCAAACAGCAGCGCTATACGATTCTGGCCATTGACAACGCCGTCAACAAACAACACATTGATTTTATTACTTATTGTAGGTGGTTGGTAGAGAAAGTAAAATATATTTTCATAGTTACAGAAAATAGCCGTAGAATGACAACATACTAACGCTAACCAGCCTAACATACGAAATTCTAAAACTGGAAACTCCTCGCGAAGATCTTCAGTAATCACCTCTTTTCCGTTTGCATGACTTGGAGTGTTAGTTTAAAAATAGCTGCGGCGTTCACCATGACAAGCATGCACAATCACACGGATCTCACTAAAAACAAGTGGAGTTCTGTTCTAAGTAGGAGTGGTGGGGTTTCTTTTACTTTTTTTTTTTTTCAGTTCTTTTGCTTTTTATATGGTAGCTCGAGTGAGCCACATCTGGATACCTTCCCCAGATGGAAAACAAATTACTCACTTTTTAAATGATTATATTTTGGCTTGAAACATGCGCCAGGAATCAGAAAAGTATGGCTTCCTCCCTGATAACTGTGTAAAGCCATAATTACACGTCAACAAAACTACTGGAATTTTCGGATTTCTACTTTGACAAACAAAAAAGAGTAATGAACGATTCATCATTATTGTAGAGGCGATTCTGTGCAACCCAAAGCTTGGATTTCAACATTTTAAGTGCTACACTAGTCCTTCTACAATATAAAATGAATACAGTTTTATGGGTAGTGCTAAGAAATATATATTTTTATGAGTTTGTTTTATAATACTACCGCAAAATGTGTCAAAATGCTTGAAAAACGAAATCTTGAAGTTTTAAATTGAATGAGGTAGTAATGGTAGTACTATTAGTGGATTCGGCACGTTTATCAGACTAGATCTATTGTACCTAAGTAAAATAGGAGGGAAGATGAAGTGAGAGGAAACAGAGGGCGGCCAATCCCAAGGAGTCACTACAGTACAGAGAGTAAGTCCGTCCCGCCGGAGAGGAAAGCGTTTTCCTCATAGCATATCATCCCGCCAGGCACTTCCTATACTCCCGCCGACACTTCTGTCCTGAAAGAAACCACCTGATGAGAGATGACATGAAATGATACTGGAGGTCAAATGGAGGGACAGGAAGTTAAGGTGATGTAATTAACCTACCCAGTATTCGCCTAATGGCCCGGGAAAACCCCCGACAAAACCCATGGGGTAGGTATGTAGGCCATTGGAATCGAACCCGGGTATCCCGAATGTGGGCCACAATCGAAACCGCCTCAGTCATCCCGCTCGGTTTTGAAGTGTATATAATTAATGCAGAATTGTATGTCTCGGCAAGAAAAGGATGGAAGCTATGGGAAGCTTGTATAATCTACACGCATACTATGATTTCCTTATCTTGCGTAAACGATATAGCAATTAATTGTTCTTTCACAATTTCCGTGTGCACGGCAAGGTTTGAATAGGTAGAATCAGACTGAAAAATTTAATGTCATAGCCAGGATTTGAACCAGGTTTCTCGTCTCCGTCTGATTGCTCTTAACCATTGAGCTTCTATGGCAAAATGCCAGCAAGACATTAAAATCCCAGCTATGGCATTGAATTTTGTAGTGTTGCTCTTGCTATCCAAACCTTTCCCTACATATGGCTAGTGGGAGAGAACTATTAATTTCCAGCAGTTAATGTAATAATGGTTAAACTACAAAGCCTGTACTTACAGCATAGTAAGTCGCCACAAAGGTTATCTCATTATGAGATCTCCTAGTGGTTTACCGGGAAAAAATACGAGTGAATTGGAGAATTTAATGTTATGCTTTCATGTTGCTATGGTAGCCCAATGATTAAGAGCAACCGGGAGATCCGTGCTTCAAATCCCGGCTATGGTATTGAATTTTTCAGTCTGAGTCTACCTATCCAAAACAAGTGCCAGATACAAACAGTATAAATATCACGTTGTGTATTCCAAGAGGAAATAAATGATATTTTTGGCCTATGGCGTACAACAGTCTTCCAGTTTTCATACCTGAATTGCTCAAGTGTTTATTAAAAGTTTCATGTGCTATTTTAAATTACTGTAGCACTTTGCTGTTTAATGTTTACCCAGTATTTGCTGTATACTTTAAAGATCTGGCCAATACCTATGCAGGAAAATATTTATTACTGACAGTCATATCTATGTAATACGCAAATAGTCATTAGTGTTAATCTATTTTCAGTTTGAGGAAATTCCAATAAGCTTACATGGAATCGATGAACTACCATAGCTACAAATTTGCATTGCTGTTGTGTGTTCTTCGTATGTGGTAAGGAATACTCAAAAATCAGCAAGCACAGAGAAAGTCTTATTTACTTTCTTTTCGCCATGGTTAGCTGCTTTAACACTACAGCAAGCCCTGCAGCAGTGTTCCTTAATTTCAGAACTTGAGCAATTGCCGAAATAATGACTTTTTGCATTTTTTCAGAGTCTTAAAGATGGTTGAGTGCGATAAGCACTATGTTAACAGGATGTATCTAAAAATCTGTAGGAAGGAATTACGCTAGGACTAGGAATGGCTGTTGTATCTGCAGAAATAGTTCCGTTTCGATGTTCCATATTCGTTTTATAGATTTTGTAATAAGAAACTCAAGCGAATTTATCTGATGAAACTCGGTATCTAGAATGCGATTTGTTAACAGTATTCCATGAATAGAATTTAACAGATTATGTAAATAATAATTACTTTCTTGTGTAGTTTAAAATAACTTCACCGTTTTATCAGCTGTCAGATCACGGCATACAAAATGAATAAGCAGTCGAATGGTTAAGGAATACTAATCAGTAATCAGTCTACCAATGGTGGGAATGGAAAATAAATAACTTCAGAATCAAGATAAGTTAAAATCAGAACACAATAAAGGCACTTTTTTTTTTTCAAGAAAATAGTAAATTTGAAAGTTTACACTATTTCAAAGAGCATTGATTAAAAACAATTTCAATTCTGAAGGTATCTGCTAGTTATCTGTGATGGAAATTCAAGTAAACGTTGAGGTAGTAGAATTTTTTAATTTCTCTTAGACAAGATGCATAACGTGGGCTATTAACCACTCACATTACTGCGGTGTAGTAACGAATTGACCTTTTATCCTAATAAATCGCACCCTTACAAGCATATTATAAGGCAAACGGCCACGATTTTTCGATAGACAAGGCTTTGCTAAATGTTATTGTTCAGCTTCAAATACGCGGCACATGAATGGAATATTTTTTTTTTATTTATTTATCCAGATTTATCAACCCTATTTTACACAGTGGTATATTAGGGTTATAGTTGATACATAAAAATACACAATTTTAACAAAAAATATTTTAAATACTAGAAGGAAGAAAATATGTTATAATCTGATGCATATTAATTTAAACCATTTCAGACGTTTAAACACTGAGTTTATAAACATCATGAAAGTGGTATATTAGGGTTAGAGTTGATACATAAAAATACACAATTTTAACAAAAAACATTTTAAATACTAGAAGGAAGAAAATATGTTATAATCTGATGCATATTAATTTAAACTATTTCAGACGTTTAAACACTGAGTTTATAAACATCATGAGGTACTTATACTGTTGTGGCTTCATTAGCAAAGATGTGAGCGGAGCAGAAAATTCAGTTCCTAGAGAGTCTAGCTTGAATATTAATTCTTGTCTTTCTCTCCAGAAAATGGGACAACAGAAAAGGAGATGAACCACAGTTTGAAATTATTCACCACACATGCACTTGGGGTTAGATGTTAAGTGAAAACGTGATAAGTATTCACCAAATTTACCATGTCCACTTAAAAATTGTGTCAAAACAAAATTTGGTACAAGAGTTTCACATTTTCCTCTGTCATATACACTAGGGAAAAATAATGTTTTTGTTAAACTTCCATTTGGAGTTGTTAGCCATTGTTGGTTCCATTCTTCAAGAGTATGTTGATGTATTATTCTCCTTACAGTAGAAATAGGACATAAAGAGTATGTCACAGGAAGATTGGATTCTGCAGCCTTCTTAGCCAAGCAATCAGCTCTCTCGTTACCTATGGATGGATATGAATGGAATAGTCGGACAAGTTATATCTGCTCTCTACATTTTCCAGCATATTATTGAAAACGGCTAACGGTTTAGGTTTGGTAAGGAGGTTGTCTGTTTCAAACATCAGAAATTATCACAAAGAAGCAAACTAATGATAATTTGTGACCTTTCTCTTACAAACACTATAATGTGTGTCAAACCAGAATGATGCTGTGTTAAACATATGGGAGGAGAGAAAGAGAAATTACGAAAGTTAACCACCTCTATAAACACCCATGGATTTCCTTGCAACAATGAGCAGTCTAGGAGCGTTTCTGTCTCTCTCTTTTTCTCCTATTGGTTTACAAGAGGATCGTTCTAGTTTGAAACATGAAATGTGTACATATTGCGTTAATGGAGCAGTTTCTCTTGTTGCGATGAGTGGAACAGCTGCTACAAAAAGACGCCTCGTTATTTGTTTCCCTTTGGTTGTGTGAGCACATACCGGACGTTCTTCCGTCGTGTTTACACAGAGAAAGCATGAAGCGCCGAATTTAAGACTCACCACTATATTTTATACGACCAAGACTTGAAATTGTCGCATTTCCAGTCGTTTGGATCGAATAAACAAAGTGAGCCCTCGCACATTCGCGGAGGGATAGGGAGCGAGCAAACGTTCGTGTCGAGAGTGACCCTTTTAAGAATGGAATGGGCCAATTCTTACGGAAATTCGGTCAGAGTATGTCGTAAAGTGCGCAAACATCGCCCTGTCATCCTGCTCCGTCGCACCCTCAGCATCCCTTTGCATAGTAATGGCTCTTCCATCTTCTCCAAAACTGATGCATCGTAAAGCTTTGGGGGGGGGGTGGAAGAATGGAATTGAGGATGCCCCAGCAATATTTCCCTTCGCACATACATCTCCCTTTCCAATCACACAGTGTGTTGTCGCCACTCGGAATCACCTTTTAGTTTCATGTTGCCTTTATGAGAACAATGCAGCATATTCCGTCTTTTATTGCTTAGGTGTGAACACTTTACGACATACGTCTGTTGGCGTGATAGGGACGTTAAAGAAGCGATAAGATTATGTTGGCTTCTAATCGAATAGCTTTTTCAATCAAAGCAGAACGACATACTTTGATATCGTGACCAGGAAGTTGTGTAAGTCGCTCATTAACCTAATATGACTCCTGTCGTAAAACAGAGATAGTGTTTCCCTAGGTGCATGTCTTTAAAACTAAAATTAGACTTAAGTAAAAATGATACCGGAATTATTCAGGTAGGTGTATAATTTTATAAAGAAATGAGAAGGAAGTAGATAAATCGTTACAATAAATAGTTTCTATGATTTAGAATCAGTGCATCATGTAATAAGCCAGAGTTCCAATCATTAGCTGCCACTGTAAGATTTTTTCATGTTAAGGGGAAAGCACTTAGGCTAGATTACGATAGAACAGCTGACTAGAATAGCATTAGCTCAATGTGTACCTGGATATTAGATGCGCGTACGTGGAGGAGGTGTAGTTGCTAAGGACGTAGAGAAATTTCTGAAAATTATAGTGGCAAGGAAATTCTCAGATCTTTAGCATGACACAAGAGAACTATCACTATGTTCATACCTGTATTTGCTTGAGAGTTTGATGGCACTATCTCTGCTCTATATGGGACCTGTGTGCCCAGAAAATCAGGTGCGGAGTATATAGCTGGAAGTACCGGAAAATGAGTCGGAACGTAGGAAGATATAGGTGTAATAGCACATCATTCTAGAGAGTATTGTTTACCCCTGACGGCATCTGTCTTCCCATGGCATACGTAAAGAGCGCGTCTCTCACACCCCCCACAGAGCTGACGAGGGATATCCAGAAGCTACTTGCAAGTAGTAACATGCGGCACGTTCCAGGCTTAAGTTGTGGGCATTGCGGTTCTCTGCAGCAGAGTATACGGTTTACATACAGCAGTAATACCAATAAATTTTCAGGCGCATAGCGAAGTGAGTTCGGTAATAGTTCCCTGTTAGTAACAGTCGCGTTTCAGATATGAATTTTAACTTTCAGATTTGGCAGCATTGCGTAAGAGTGATGCTTTGACGGCGAGACTTCAGTTAATAAAAGAACGTATATTGCTAACATTTTCGTTTCCTTTTTATGTTTGGAGTCTTAGAGAAGTGTTCATGTGACTTATTATTGGGCGCTCCAGCACTTAAAGAGTGCGCGTAGATAGGTTATGTAGATTCGGTCGTAACTTCAGCTTAGCATTTGTGTAACTATCGACAATTATTATTATTATTATTATTATTATTATTATTATTATTATTATTATTATTATTATTATTATTATTATTATTATTATTATTATTATTATTATTATTATTATTATTATTATTATTATTAATCACTTCAAATATATCATTAGTAGCCTCCATTAAACTTAATGGGAGGTATCTGGAGTTGTTTATCCTAATATCCGCCCGCTCAAACTCAGAGACAAAGATCTGATAGCTCTTCACTGAAACAACTGACAGCAGACACTCTGGAAAATGAGATTGGAGTTGACATTAAAAATAAGCATACAACCTGAAGTACGGTGCTCTGAAGAAAGAGTAAAATCCAGCTTTGAGGAGGGATATCATATTAAGACAACCTTCCTACTGTAAGACGGTTGTAAGTATTGCTCTGTCAAAAAATGAATAGCAAAGCATTTCAGAAAGATCTACGGTAACTACACGTGTAGGTACGTCGTTCTTATTCTCCATTTTACATGGTTGGACATTTTCAGTGTCGCTAAGAGCTTGTTTCGGAAAGTAATCAGTAGTCACTGTATACTACCCAGTGACAATTTTCTGTTTTATAGAGAGTGCTTTGGCAGGAGCTTCTTTCTATTCATATTTTGTCAACGAGCATATTTTCTACGAGCTGTCTGCTTTGTTACTTCAGAAGTAATTTTCCTTTCTTCAAGTTAAGAACAGAGATGCCGTGTTTCGATGCTTTATAGAGAAGTAATTTTTTATGCAAAAGCTTCTTTTTTATTTTTTTTATTTTTTACTCCTGTAATAAAAATATTTAGGAATCTATAATAAAAATATTCTAAAACACGTACAGCTGCTGTAATTGTTTATATTAATATTAACTAGGGTAAGATATTTTTTGCTGTAATAATTTCTTTAAAATGTATTTACCTGAGCCTTGGAACTTCCAACTTCCATAATATGCACATTTATGCCGTGAATAAAGCTATTGTGGAAACAACATGAAATATTTAATTCATCAAAACGTATCCTTATTATTGAAGAGTCGGGATATACCCTGTAATCTTTTTAATAGCTAGTTTTATTTTTAGTGTGATTACACGAGGACAAGGCCTTTTCCATATTCAAGGACCACACCACTGAATTGAATAACTGGGAATTTCAACTGAAGAAAGATCGCGAACCTGCCGATTTATTTTGGGAATTGAACTGCTATTAACGATTACATATTTTGAAATAAACATTGCTTGCCTTTGTTTCAATTTGTAGGTCGCACTTAGGACAACTCTTGAGCGCATTCTGTGAACTCTTGAACAGCAACCTCATACCGCGAGAGAGCGGTTATAACCTGATAAAATAAGAATTCACTTATGTGTGTTAGTCTATTATTGCACTGTGTGTGAGCCGCCGTCAGTGTTGCCGAGCTTCGAGCGTAACTTAATGGCACACACTTCGAAATATTGAATTTGCCGATTAAATGGGTAAATAAAATGGATAAATTACTTACATGTACCTAAATCAAACAAATCTGTGGCATAATTTGCAATTCACTGAAACAGTATGCTTGTTAACAAAATATGCAACATAAACTACCGATTAAATTTTGCAAGTTCGGTAATTAAGTCGCATACCAAGTGAGCATACTTTTTGACGGCAGAGAAGAAATATGTATTTGCATTAAAATCCCTCCCTAATTATAACGTTGGCGTATGTTACAATTTCTTAAGTTTCATGCAATATTTCTGACCACATTGCGGTTTCACAGTGCTTTCAGTTGTAAATGATATGATAAAATAAGCTTTCTTCCTAAATAAGGGTGTGATTTTTTACAATATGTTGTATCAAAGCATTTTATTACATGAATAATGCATTTTCTTTTACCCAACTGCTACGCAGTTAATTTAATGGATGCAAAGAATATTTGGTTCTGTCAGCCAGAAATCAATGATATGTGCTTTGTGTGATGTGGTGAATATTTTTAACTGTGCGATTGAAATAACATTACTGGTGGAGGGTAAAATATTAAATAAAAAATGCAACGTTGCGAAGGGGGCGGATTGTTTGTTTGGACGATGGATGTGTAATATTCCCAATGTATTGGGTTAAAAACATCAGATCAGAAATGCATTACAGCGTGCAAGTTGTGGAGTGCCTTGTTATAATATCGTGTCGAGCAGTGTTGCCTCTCTCTCTCTCTCTCTCTCTCTCTCTCTCTCTCTCTCTCTCTCTCTCTCTCTCTCTCTCTCTCTCTCTCTCTCTCTCTCTCTCTCTCTCTCTCTCTCTCTCTCTCTCTCTCTCTCTCTCTCTCTCTCTCTCTCTCTCTCTCTCTCTCTCTCTCTCTCTCTCTCTCTCTCTCTCTCTCTCTCTCTCTCTCTCTCTCTCTCTCTCTCTCTCTCTCTGAGAATGGCGTGTGTTAGAAATACTTTTGCTAGCTCTAGAACATTCTTTGGCTATTCAAAAATTACTGCTAGCAATTACTTTAAACTGCTCTCCACAAATAATATAAGGGAGTAACATTTTGAAAAACTTGTATGTTTTAAAATAAATTCTTTCATTCATAAGTCACTAAGTTTAGTTAAGACTGTTATTTGTAGTGTCCTAAATACATATTACGGCAATCCGGCAGTGTTACTTTAATATAATTAAAAACAAAAGTTTATCAACGAAAAACATGTCGCTCACGAAATTCAAGGCTGCTTTACTCCTTCACGTAATTATCGCCGTATTTTAAGCAGTTGTCATATCGATTCACGAGCTTAAAATTCCAATATTGTAGCCGACTGCCACCCATTCTTTAAGAAAATTTCACCAAGTAAAGAACGAAATATATTCGGGGAAGAAATTTGTAACACATGTTATGCATGTAACTTGATGAGTGACGGACGTCCAGATCCAATTTCGTCGTACACATTTGTTCCTCCATTTCTCACATCTTTCTCACATTTCTTTCGTCCATTACTGGATCACCATACAATCCCTTTAATCGACGTAAGCTTCAGAAGGTTTTCACTTCGGAGCATTTGAAAATATAGCCTCACAATTCATTTTGAATAACGGAGTGTACCATAACAACTTGTTTTCTGTGAGAATCGCACAACATTGATAAAAGGCTTCCAGGAAATCATTCCACCTTGAAAATAAGCCCAATAGGAGTCTGTGCAGCGAGAATGCGAAGGATTTCAGGATTATGCTTGTCTTTATCTAATATAAACAAAGATAAAAGTCAGGTTGCTTGAGGCAAAGCACGTAATGAAATAATATCCCAGCTAGATGGACGAGTGCTCTGACACATTAGAATGAAACCAAGCAGTCAAGGAGTTTTCGCAGAATTTAAAAAGAATTGTAATATTACTAGTAAAAAAATCTCCCACACCCCTTTGGATTTATTCTGAATTAGCGAATCAAACCGGAATTATTTCTTATACAGCTTTTCTAATTCTTTAAAAGAAGTTAAATATGAGAAACAGAGAGAAAGGAAAATGAAGAGTTTGGAGAACTGTATATATGTGTACAAACAGTTATTTTCGGGTAACGGTTACAACGGTCTCATTTACTTGCAACGTTTGCCATCAACGATTAATTCATTTCATTTCGAGATTATCACCTTAAGTATGGTTGTGTATCTCATAGATGAGATTGTTGATTCTAATTCAAAGGTAACTCCTATTAAATACTAATCTCCGCATTTAGCATTAATTGTCGATAGTAGCACCAAAACATAATTATTATTTTAAATCCTCGAATGAGAAGTTTTTAAGGTAATTTGCTTGTAGAACAACTCGAACACAGTAGCTGTGTACTAGTTTACTTGCAGACAAAAGCTCTTGCTTTCTGTGTGTGTCTATGGTTATTTCTATTTCTCTCGCTCTCTCTAATCTGCTTGTCCTTTAAATACCGCAGGGTTAGAAATAACGCGAGATGACAACTTTAAGCAACATAAAAAAAAAACCGACATACAGTAACAAAAAGCATCTGCGTATCGTATATAGATGCGAAAGCATTAATTAAAAATTACTTTTTCTCTTCATGTCCCCTTTCTTACGAAATATATTTTACCTATAAAATGCTTTAAATGAAGTAGTAAGTACTTAATTATATACAACATGGAGGAAGAACGTGTACCTATTTCTGAGAACCGCGGAGGGAGAAATAGAGAAATAAATCCCCCCTCCCGACGGTTATAGTAACGAGCTGTTGCAAAGGAAATAGAGCAAATAGAAGGGAGTATTACACCATCTTTCATCTGATGACGCACCTAATATAATCTCATTTTGTATCTGTACAATAATAATATAAAGTTACTTGACCCCCTTCGAAAATAGATTCTGAGTGATGCGACCATTTAGAAACAGTCTGGTCTGATTCTGTTTGGAGTAATTTCAGAGAGAAAAGTGGTAGATAAATAACCATTTGAAACACCAAAATACGATTTTAACCAGCTGCTGATGGGCGATTCTAAGCCTGAACAAAATGAACTCTAAATCCTTTTAATTAAAACATTACGCAATCTATAGTATATCATATTCAGCTGCGCGGTTTATGTTTTGTTTTTTCGTCTTAATTTTAACTTTAGCTTAAAAAACAAACTTGTAGTAAACTGGTTTGGTTGTGCGTGTGTTTGCGGCTTCTTTTAAGGACTTAGTTTCGATTTCCTGCGGGCAAGATGAAGGGGATCACTATCGTAATCAAGGCGTTCTGTTATTTACCGCAAGCAATATACTGGAACGCCAAAGTGTTATAGAAGCTGAAGGAATTGTCTTGTTTTTGGTTGCATTAGTGTTTTAATTGGTATTAAAAGCGTGCCTGTCCTCGTTAAATTCTCCTTTTTCTTTTGTGAATACTTGCAGTATTCGCAGTAAAACCTTAGTGGACAGTGCATAACTTTGGGAAATTATGCATTACAATTTCTATTAGTAATTTGAGTGGATTCAAAAAAGAAATGAATGCTGTTATTACAAAAATAAACCAGTACAAAAGGCAAGTTGTTTCAGAGCCTATATTTATTTAGGCTTTGTTTTAATATTTATGAATAATGCAGTGAGATTTCTGTATATCTTTCATTTTTATATTGGGGTTAGAAACATAATTATAAAAACACGTTTCTTCCCAAAACTGCAGCTACAATGAGAGATTGTACACAAATAATTTCAAACCTATGCAAAATTAAATGCCTAAACACTGTTAATTATCTAATTTACTAAATATACTCTACTTCATTCGCGTCGCCGATTTTTTTCAGTGCTGCAGTCAGGACGTCTGGAATAAAGCCACCGAATACTTCTTGTGTTAATCAATGCTGGTTATAGATCTTACATGAAGTATTCTATAGATTATGCAATACAAGAAATCATGACGAGAAATTGGATGTCTTTACTGATACTAAATACAACAGGAGCAAATGCTCTATGTTTTGGGTAGGATTTTAATTTGATGTTTGTATGCTATTGTATGTTATGCAAAACAAAATTGAAGTGCGTGACTAAACTTCTTGAGCAAAGAACAGCAATGCGCGAACTTGTCTCGTATCTTCTAATGACGTCACATACTCGCTTTACCTTACCTCCTTTGTTTTCTACATGAGGCATTCCTCCTTCCCTCATTGCGATAAACAAGTATTATAGAGACTTGTCTTTGAGTCCCATTAATGCGTCATAGTTCGGCGGTTTTACAATCACATAGCGACGTGCTCTTTAAAAATGGCACTGTCCCTTTATCTTATCTTCCAATGAAATGGAAAGTTTATTTGCATTAACAAGAAGTGGATAAATAATAAGCGTTTGTAAGAATACTTGTAGAAGGGTGAGTAGAGAAACCGGTATGAGCACTGCACATCAGATTTGTTTCATACTTTATTGTACCGTCTTCGTTTATTTAGGGAATTTCTCTTTTGTCGGTCTGAGTGGCTCATTTGGTTCAAACCCGGACCAGACAGATGATTTTGAGGTGTGCTTAAAAGCGATAGCCCCATGTTAATAGACTTGTTGGCATGTAAAGGACCTCCTGCGGGATGAAATTCCGGTGCACCGGCGGTGCTGATATAATCCCGGTAACTGACAGCGTCGTTATGAAGCAAAATATTTAAGGAATGCCTCAAATCATCATGAGTTTTTAAAGTTTTCGAAACAAGGAATTCCATCTTTTTAAAATTTTAAGTTTACTATTTGAACTAATATATGAGATTGCATATCCCTGAAACTAAAGTCATCTTTTACATGACTAACACAAATTTAAATTGCGATTCCCTCTCTTTTAATGCTTAGTTGTCGTTTACAAAATGGTGTTTGAAAGTGTTTTTCTTCTTCTTTCAGATTTGTGTAACATTTTAAGAAAATATGCAAAACTAATTCGTTTTAGAAGTAACACTTTGATTCTCATGATATAAAAATATTTATTCACACTGAATTATTTGTTAATATGAAATAAGTTGTTACTTGGGAATTGTGACATACAAATTTAACTGGGACATTTTCTACTGCTAAATCAGTGACTTTCTATAACAGCTCCTTATGAACGCCAAAATTATAGATTTTTTCCATGTAATATCTCTTCCATACAGCGTTTTAATGCATGATTAATAATTATATACCGAGTAGAACATGTTTTTAAAATGTTAAGCTTAGGGAAATGAAATTTTTAGACGTCTATTTATCACTGAGAACCCTCAGTTCCATTCCGTTGTTTCTGTTAAGATGCGGAGATCCTTTTCTTTCTGACTTCCTTTTGCAGCTCCGTTATTCCTAATTCTCATTTCCTCACTTTCTGTCAAAATACATGCTATATTTTTGAAAACCAGTAATACAACCACTTTTTATTTGTTACGCTTTTTTCAGTGGTGCTAATAAATACAACATAATAAGTAAAACGTTTTTATGTTTGCAATATGATCAAGCATATACAGTTTCCTATTACTTTTTGATAGTATTACTGTGTACGGCACTCTAGATGCTACACAAATGGATAATAGGCATTAAAATGAAATGTAAATTTGGAAAGAAAATTTGGAAATCAGACGTTCCAGGCCTAAGTTTAGGTTAACTTCCCTGCATTTGCCTGTTATGAGGACTGAGGAAAACGTGAAAAAGAAATAAAAACATAAGCTCAGTCTGGTAGGAGGGTCTTAGCAGGATTTCAGCCGCAGACCTCCCGTTCTGGAATCCGTGCCTTAAGGAGCTTGTCCACCCGAGTTGATGTTATTGCCTTAGGGAATTGAATAGTAGTAATAAAACGTTTTTATTCTTAAATATTCATTCAAAATTTTATGAATAACATATGGACAGGAATGTCGTTAAATGAATTTGAAAATAAAAATTAATTTACTTAAGAGACATTTGTATTCGTTTTATTTTGCACCCCATTAGAACTCCACCTTCTGGAAAAATAAATTAAACGTGCAATATACATGTTATCTAAGTGAGATTTAAGATAGGTATTTAAAGGAGCAAGATGCGCCACAGTAGCTTCGGCAATTCGTGCGTGCAAATGTGGCGTTCAAATAAATACACACAAATATTTAGAAATGTGATTTTTCGCCGTCGTATTGACGTATTATTGTCAATTATTCATTCATAATAGAAAATTGCAGGAAAAATTTTAAAATAATTTTATTCTCTTGATGGATAAGTCCACGGCGTAATTGTAAACATATATTTATCACTTTTGCTTAGGCTTGAAAGTTTCAGTTGAAAGAAAAATGGTAATCTGTGAACTTCATTGAGATAGTTTATCCACATCCAAAATGAAGCATTAAAAGTTCTGAGAAAGGCATCGAGGAAGAGAAATCAGGTAACCAGAAAAGCTGTCACGTGCAAGCAAGTTGAATGCGGGTCCATCGGCAGGGGATGTGGTTAAGAGCGCGTCATAGCTGGGAAGAGGTAGAAAAAGACCAGGAGCAATGTCGTGGAATGAAAAGCAAACTGACAGCCCCAGGTTCCACACAAGTTTACATTAACAATTCAGATTCACACTGATCCGACAGAAAAGGGGGAGACAGTGAGAACGAGGAACAACTTATAGGGAGAAGCAATAGTAATAACAATAACAGAAAAATGTTTTTAACTTCTACGGCAAAGCGTAGGTGCCCGTAAATAGATACACATTAGTCTGGCCGTAATTGTAAATTGAAATCGCAGAAAACTGTGATATTTTTACATTACAGGTGTCACTGCTTATTAGAAACCCGCGGTAAACTATATTTTCCAATTTTACAAAACTCAACGCAGTTAACTAATGCTTCCCTTTATTGTTGAAGGAAGGTTGAACGAATAAGTAATTACGTAATTACTTTTTTAAAATTCGGAGGATTCTGATATTAGTTTTATGCTTATGAAGTACCTTTAAATCCCATTTAAAATAGATGAATGAAAACTCTTGAAATATAGTGAATGTCAAAATTGTCATCTTCATTGCCTACAGTCATATTAAGAGGATGGGAAATATTCGTATTTTATTATGATGATTTTATAATTCGTTTTAAATTTGAAACTGCACTGCAAAGTACGTAGATGTGATTTGTTCTTTTAAATCACTGCTTATAAAGGATAATTTTTTTGCTATAAAATAACACTTTGTGTCCTGCGTTCTTTATCTCCAGGGCCCGGATTCTGATGTCATATTTTCATTCTATCTTACAATTTGCTTTGCTAATGTGAACACAAATCCATTTTGTATCATTTTCTATCGTAGGCTTATTTTTCTTATTGGCGTAATGATTTTGTCTTACTACCATTATTATATTTAACTATTCTCTTGCATTTTTGTTGTGAATATAATGCATAACTTATCACACATAAGATATTTCACAAATCAACAGAGAAAGATGTAACATTGTATATAGTTTACTCCTACTTTTTTTTAAAGGATAATGTTTAATGGTTCATGTGGAAGGAATTGTTCTGGGGTTGAGGGTTGACTATTATCAGGGGAGGAGGTATAATTCCTGTTATAATGTCCCAAACTTGAGAGCAGACAAGTCACTGTTTTCTTGTTCGCATTAATAAATAGTCAGTTTTCTTTTGTCCTTATACTTGTGTCATGTCACAATCTGTGAAGTCCTTTTCACTCGCATGCATTTTGAATAATCTTAGAACTCGAAACAATTAATGCAATAGTTTTGTAAGATATTCTTCAAGGCAGTTTTCTTAATTTTCTTATCAGATTTTTGAAACAAGAACATGGAACAATGTTGTAATTTAAGTCTTCATTCTAATTGTATTATGTAGCAGATATATCCGTATATGCATTTATTTGCAAACTTGTATACACTAGTTTTAATAAATTAAACGTCATTCTTATGTATTATTTTTGTCCTTAAAATCCGGACCCTGCTTTTCATCTTAAGGTTTAGTGTACTTGTTTTACTTTATAACAGAATAAATTATTCCGTTTCAAAACAGTTTTCCCCTAATGGAGTTATTATGAATTCACTGTAACATTTTGTCCATACGGTGATAGTTTCATATTGATCCCTAAATATTTAGACCAAGAAGCATACTCTGAAATAGAGAAATAATGTTTTTAAACTTCGAGTTTATCTGTAGTTATTAATTTACTCACTTTAAATTTCACGGTTTCCCAAAAGGATTGTACAGAAAGTTTATAGCTATCCACCAGTACTATTTCTTCATTTATATTTTTCAAATTATATGAAAAATGGTTAGGTATCGGAATCAGTGTGACCCATTAAGGGATGCAGTTGTTTTGAAGTCAGAATTTTATACGATATTTTAAAAAAAATGTTAAGCCTCCCCCCCCCCCTTTTATACGAAAATTGTATGTTTAACGTTTCAAAAATTGGTATTAGTGCACTAAATTGCTAGGCCTGCATGTAAACAGCAGTCTTTCCAATCACTATTTTAGGGGTTATTTATGAGTTTCACAACCCCTAAATATTTGCATGGGGAGCTGTGTTGTATACGGGAATGTTGCATTTTAAACCTATGGATAGTTGCGTACACAACTCTTTTGTGTTACGGTAGCACACAACAAATGCAGGAATGAATGGTACCATATTTTGATGTTCATTTCTCGTTAACATTTTCCATATTATGGATGCATGGAATTACAGTTCCAAAGTTTCAGGGATAGTGTTAAGCACTGTGTCCTTGCTTCAATATATCTTTAAGCAAGTTCCTATCTGTATGAGCTTGCTTGGTGTTTTCTATTATTTGTCATTGAGTGTTATTATAATTTCACGAATATTACATGCAGTAAGAATTCTGCCTCCTAAGGTTTAGAGGCCGCGCCGTGGCTCAGTGGTTAGACCGCTTGGCTCTCACCAAGGTGGCCCGGGTTCGATCCCAAGTGACCGCAAAGTGAGATTTGTGGTGGACAACACGGCGCTGGGGCGGGTTTTCTCCGGGATATCCGGTATCTCCGGTTTCCCCCGCCATCTCATTCCACCTGTGCTCCATCTTCATTTCATGTATCATCAGTGTCATTGCCTGCGGTGCCGTATGTAGTAAATGCGGGTGTTAAACACTACACATTTCATATCCTAAGCTTTAGAAAATAAATTCGTAATTATGTAGAAACAAAATACTGCTACTCTTGCTGCTGCTACTACTACTCTACTACTGCCAATAATAAATAAATAATAAAAATAAAAATAACAATGTCCACAATCTTCGGTGAGTAAACATTGAATAAAAATGCATGTCATAAAATGTATCTGATGCATATAAACTAGTTGTTTAATCTTAGAGTTCCACATATTGTAAACTTTTCATTATAATGATAAAATGCGGAAACCTCAATGCGCAAGAGCAGCGTTCGATAGAGTTTTGAAATAAGAGTATAGTGTTTTGTTTTTTAGTTTCTAAAATTTAAATATTATATTCTTATACATTCCTTATAGTTTTCCAGAGGAAAAACAGTGCTATTTCACTTTTCGGTGAAAAATACAAGTACATTTTAAAGATAAATCCACATTCAAAATTACATCTCTGTGGCTCGAGAGTAGTGTGTCTGCCTCACATTTAAGAGGTCCCAAGTTCGAATTTCCATCAGAGTGAGTTATCTGGATAAGGTGTTTTTTCGGGGGTTTCCCTTAACCTGAAAGATCAATGTCGGGTAAGTATAAGCTCTATGGACTCCGGGCTCACTTGAGCAAGAGTTCATCCAGTTCTTTCATTGTCCGATATGACTTACGTTGGAGGACGTCAATTAAAACAGAAATTGTTATAACTATTTCAAGTAATGGCAAAGTTATTCTAATTTCTTTTTTGTCCTTTAAAAGCTTGTCTTGAAATTTAAAAATTATTTTTAAATAACTTGTCTTTTTAAGCACACAGACTACTTACGTCGCACGGAATGACATTTGAATGTAAAGGAAAAGACAGATATGAAATATTCTAAATTTGGAATTCTTGACAAAATCTATCTTTTGAAGGTACTTAGAAGTTTCCAATACAGCGTCCCTAAAACGTTATTATATTTTACAAGCCATATAAATTTATATTTTCAAATATATATTGCTATTGGCAAATGCATTGTTGGCTTATTTGTATGCAAAATATGAATAGCATATTTTTAATGTCATCCTCAGCATTAGTTAATATTAGCCTCTGCCAAAATGATTAAATCTCCCCTTGAGGTATAGGCATATCACCCACAAAAGCTGGGTCAATTAAATCGAATAGCTGTTTTTCATCTCCTAACCTGTATCGTCTAGTTATTTTTAATTAAACTGCAAATTAAGATTTTCGTAAGCCGCAGCATACTTAAACTTTAAATCATTTTTTGTGTAATTTAGTTTTGCCAGACACTTCTGTTTTTTGGCATTTTAAAAATACGTTTACTATTGAACTATTTAATTCAAGTACCAGAACTAAGTTTAAACATTTAGCTATGCTAGGAACCAAAATAAACTGTATTAGCGTAAAATTAAAGTTTTGGTGCATTTGAAGAGAAATGTAAATTAACATGTTCAGAAAAAGATATAATAAATTTTAATGAGAAATCTCAAAGTTTGTGACTCACCCTTCATTGAATTGAAGCATATTGGTGAAGGTATAAATAATCTAGCTAGAGCATTTGAATGTAAAGGTATTCTGCTTAAAATATATACTTTGTGTTTATATTATTGGTCCGTGACCAATTTAAATTTTATTTTTGGATTCCCGTGGTATTTATAACCTTAATGACTTTGTGGTATAATTTTCAAAGAGATTAAGTGAAGAGTTTAATTATGTTCCTTCCACGGTCTGTGTATACCTTAAATGCCGAACAACCTATGTTGGATATTGGAGAGTACTCATCATGAAGTATTTCGTTTAATAGTACTTTTTGTTAACAGTAGATGTTCATTTATGCAATTTTTCAGTAGCATAATCTCTAATCTTAGCAACGAATGTTATAAATGAAATAAAAGCGTATTTTCAAAGACTATATTTTTCGAATTTTTAGGTCTTTAAAGTACATTTCAGGCATATTGCTATTATGCTAATTTTGAAGGAAAGTAAATGGTGTATTAAATTATTTTTCTTCAGAAAATATCGCCGACGGTGTTATCAAACGGTGGATGGATGCATTTTCACTAACTAGAAGGTATAAAATGAAATCATCAGTGTAGCAGCTGTTGCACATGCGTTATGGGCTCATAGATGCCCCCTCCCCAGTAATGCGAAAGGTTACTAGTTAAACTTTGCTTTTGTTTGGCGGATGGATGACGCAGCGGTTTGAAGGGTGGGGATGCTTGCAATTTGTTAATTGTAATCCCGTGATAGATGAATATGCTTTTTGACGGAAAACATAGTGTTTGTGTATTAGTATTTGTCAATAATTAACACGTAAGCCGCTATCTGTCATCATTTCCCTTTCTAACGAGGTGTACATCCGCGTGACAACGCTGGTAAAATCTTGTGCTAGGGGAAGGATTTGTTTAACTAACACCAGCTTTCTGCTAGACAAGGAAAGTTAGTGATGAGCGTCGGACCTCTAAACGTCGTGTTTTAATGCACCAAGACCATTCTAACCGTGAACAGCCTAATGTTTACACAACTATGTCGAGATTAAACATATTAGCAGCTTACTTAAAAGCAAAATTGAATTTATGGTAGATCCACGTGCATTTCTGATGTAGTGCGTCCTGCTCTGTAGCATGGAAGTAGCATAACTGCTTTACAACCTGACGACCCGTGTTCGATTTGCGCAAGGATAGAATAGTTTTCTGTTGTAAAGACCAATGTTGGGCTCAACGTAATTGTTTTAACTCGTCACTTGCTCGTACATACTTTGCGTATGAATACCTACCTATTTGCGAAAAAAGGCCTAAAGTTACGAACATTCTTAAATATAGATTCCAATTTAGTAAACACTAAAACTGTAAAAACACTTTCGGCTACCATTTATATGAATAAACGATTCAAGAAAGATCTTGGTAATGTTATTATTATTATTATTATTATTATTATTATTATTATTATTATTATTATTATTATTATTATTATTATTATTATTATTATTATTATTATTATTATTATTATTATTATTATTATTATTATTTACAAAGGAGAGGAAAAGACGAGGGATGTATCACATATTCACTAAGGGCTTTTTGAACACCATAAGCTTAAAAATACTGTTATTTTAGCGATTCGTTTTTAAACACCCTGTTCTGGGGTTTTGTTTGTCAGTTTATTCTCATTTTCAAATTGCTTTAAACACCTAATTTTCGGTATAAAGCAATGCAGTTTTATTTACTTTCTTGTAAATAATAGGATAACGTATTTATAACAACGTGTATTAATATGCTTATTTGTGACGTTATTTAGCAAAAATATTCAGTTGTGCAAATGTTTAAGCAAAAAATCTAAGCGTGACAATTAACGTATTTTTTTTTCAAACTAGTCGATAACTAAAAAGTAATGTCTAAAATTTATTAAAAATAGTATTATAGGGCTTAATTATAAAATACTGTTTTTGAATAAAACAATTCTATCGTAGTGAATAAGCTTTCGAAACTGTAAACCAAATTAAAAAAAGATTAATGTTCCTGTAGTAATTTAAAATTTTAAATCAATTGAGCTGAAACTCTGGATTTCTTTTAATGTTCACTGATTAAACATTGCAACATACAGCACACACGTACACCTGTACTAAAGGTTTTTTTTTTTTTCTTTACGCATCATGAGTATCAGGACACGATTCTTTTTTTGTCCGATTATGCGGAGATATAGGTGGTTCTAAAATGTTCGAGGTTCTGAAATGTATTATGCAAGTTCACTATACAGGGTGAGTCACCTAAAACTTGCACCGTAAATATTTCTGAAATGGTATGTGCTATTGATATGCGGTTTTCACGGAATTGAACTATAGGCAGGGGCTCGCATTTTCAAATGATACACAGATTTTTATAATTTTTAGAAAGTGTATTTATGTACAAAAGTTACATTTTTTTAAATGGAACAATGCGTATTGACATTAAGAAAATAAAAGTAGAATAAATTAGAATGTCAATGGTGTTTTTTGCACGATTCTAATGTAAGTAGTTTACGAGAAATCGTCATTTGTACAAAACGGGACAATGGCTAGGACAAACTAAAGAAAAACAAGTGAATGAAGAAAAATGAGGATTCTGACAAGTAAACAAAACTGTACCCTCAAAGCCTGTGTTCAAAATGAGCACCACCAGCTTCAATACAAGCTTCCAGTCTAGTATGTAAAGATTGCTGTACACGTTCTAGCATTTCAGTGGAAATTTCAGCGCAGGCAGCAGTAATACGCCGTTTCATATCTTCTGGTGTAGTTGGTATGTCCTTGTAGAGTGTCTTTCAGCTTCCCCCACAGAAAAAAATCTAAAGGAGTCAAATCTGGTGAACGGGCCGGCCAAGGTACAGGTCCCCTTCGTCCAATCCACCGATTTTGAAACAATCCTTGAAGATAAGCTGTAGTAATTCGTGCACTATGGGCCGGACACCCATCATGTTGATACCACAGATTCCTCCTAGTCTGAAGGGGAACGTCTTCTAACATCTGTGGAAGATCGTCTGTTAGGAGGTTGAGATACTTCTGTGAATTCAGTGTTCCTTCTATGAAAAAAGGGCCAATGATGTGATGGTTCACTATTCCACACCACACGTTCACACTCCATGGATGCTGACATTCTACCTGACGCAGCCAACGAGGATTGTCAACAGACCAATAGTGCATATTTTTTAGATTTACTTGGCCATGATTAGTAAATTTTGCTTCATCAGTGAACAAGATACATGACAAATTTGGAGTATCATGTCTCAATGCCCATGTACAAAAGTTCACACGATTCTCAAAATCATTGCCATGCAGCACTTGATGGAGAGAGATGTGATACGGATGGAACTTATGACGATGGAGGATGCGGATTACACTTCTTTGACTGATGCCGCTTCCTCGTGCGATTGCACGAGAACTAATGTGGGGATCTACTGCAACAGCAGCTAGAACATTAATTTCTCCTTGCTCTCCAGTTGCTCGTTTGTTTCTGGTGCGTTTTCTAGACGTTATGCTACCACTTTCATGTAATTGGTTGAAGAGGTTCACAAATAATTGACGAGATGGTTGACGTCTATTCGGATATGTTTCCAAGTACACTGTACAAGAAAGAACTGCATTCTTTCTACATTCACCATAAACTATGAGCATATCTGCTTTTTCTGCATTGGTAAATACCATCTTCCAAGCACGTCCTACTGCTTCAACTATCACAAAATAACTGCCAGTGTAGACAAAACACATTGTAAACAAACATAACAACATCCTAGCCTAGCAACTAAGCAACTGAATGGAACAAACAACTGCCGGTGCGTTCAATTTTCAAATGACGATTTCTCGTAAACTACTTACATTAGAATCGTGCAAAAAACACCATTGACATTCTAATTTATTCTACTTTTATTTTCTTAATGTCAATACGCATTGTTCCATTTAAAAAAATGTAACTTTTGTACATAAATACACTTTCTAAAAATTATAAAAATCTGTGTATCATTTGAAAATGCGAGCCCCTGCCTATAGTTCAATTCCGTGAAAACCGCATATCAATAGCACATACCATTTCAGAAATATTTACGGTGCAAGTTTTAGGTGACTCACCCTGTATAGACGTTACGTATATGAATAAAAATATAACGCACAGTTTTATTTAGTTTATGGCCGAAATTTCACTTTTGTCACTGGTATCTAAAAATGTTTAGATAGATTGCTAACAAAAATGTATTTTAATTATATTTGAAAAGTTACCACCAGATTTTAGGGATTTTCACAAAATAAATATGGAAGTTTGGAGGGAAAATTCTATTCAGCCATAATTTGACAATTACATTTGATTTGTGTGTAAACAATGAAATACATTTTCCTTTTGATCATCGAGATTCATACATCATTGACAGTAAATACACGTTTGCCTATACAAGCAACTTGCGTAATATGGATGTGTGGTAATTATAATTTTGGAAACTGTATATTTACAGTTTCCATTTGAATGTCGCAAGAAGTTTGATTTTAGCAATTGTATATTAATAAAAGGTTAATCTATTTAAGTTTACCTTAACATAGCATACAAGGACTGAATTTTTAGTAAAAGTCGATCAAAATACAATTTTTATAAACATATATCTTGGAGTGTTGTGAAGGGACTGGTACTCAATTTTAAATTTATATTGAACCCAGAAAGCATTTTTAAATTGAGTTCCCCTATTAAATTTTCCACTTACAAAGATATCTTTTTTTGATAAATAAAATTTCAGAGATTCAAAACATTCTAAGCACTTGCAGTTTTCTTTATATTTAATTAAACAATTCGCATAGGTATTCAAAATAGATTTACTATGCAACTTTATTGCTAAAACTGAGCTACCATTAAAATTAAGTATTTAATCACTGTAGCGTAGAGCTTTGCTGATTTTCGAAAATTCAAACCATGTTACTTTTACAAGAAACACATTTCTAAAATAATAAACACATGTAAATATTGTCTACTTAATGAATAAGCCGCAGAGGGTTTTTCAAAAGAACATGTGCCTTTTACTCGCAAAATCAATGCATTCTAGTTCTTTGTAATATGTGCATATTAAAATTTGTCTCAAGATAAATGGACAGTTTAATTTTAATTGAAATTCCTTTTTAAAGCTTCAAATAGCAGCTCCAATAGTCCTAACAATTTTAATTAACATGCCGTAGGTTAAGAGATTTGCAATGCTTATTATGTATCTTAAATTTTCTGTGAAGAGCCACTGTAGTCCCCTTCTATGTGAATGCCCTTTCTGTAGTTGGTAAACCAGAAGTATAGATCTCGTAAAAGCACCAACATGTTCATCAAATGACATTTTTTTTTAGAGGTAACCATTTCTGAGATATTCGTTGTTGTTATTTTAAATTTTCAGATACTGATACATTTCTGAACATTCAAGTCGATACTCATGTCTTTTTTTTATCTCTCGTGGCCATACAAAGAATCTGGCATTTCAAAGTGATCACCTATCATCACGGCCTTTAAGAATCTGACTCGTTTTAGCTAGTGTATGCTATAGTAAAATGTTTATTAAAAATGTATATGGATTAACAAGAAGTAAATGGAAGACTAATAATTTGTAAGAGTGAGTAGAGGAAATGATGTGAACGTAAGACGTTTAATAACCACTGAGAGTTTTCCTTCAAACAGTTGATTTTGAGGTGCCAAATATTGGAGCAGATGTAAGTCATCACTACCTTTGTTGGGATGTCTAGACCGAATTCATTACTCGCTGTCAATGCACCCGGTGTTGCTGCACGTGCACTTATCCAAAAATACTTGCAGTTTTTGTGGACCGTTAAGCAGTCGCATTTCCTTGTCTCGAGTGCAGGTGGAATATTTCAAAGTTTAATTCTTTAATGGTTCTTCTTTCAGTTTTACTGCAAGCTTACGTCGGACCATTAAAATTTGAGCATGCATTTGAAAATGACTCTAGTATATTTAGATGTAAAAGTTTCCTTCTGATGTTTGTCTATTGATCCGCTATATATGGCTTCTCTTAAGCGAAGTCTGGCCGTTGACTCCGCAACTCTGTGTAGGTAGTTTCCGCGTAATGTTGTCTTACTGGATGAGTATGTGATCTTTGATTTTGACTGTGTCTGCCCCCTACGTATATTAGACAAGAAGCATTGTGTTCATACCCAACATGTTGATATAGAGATTTCACCGGAAATACATGTTTGGAGGTCCTTAGATTCCAGAAAAATACTTTTAGAAAAGGGTCTGTTGTGTGTGGTTTTTTCGGGTAAGTAGCATAATTCGAAAAAGAAAAGTCAAGAATCTTCCTAAAATGCGATTTGAAGATTTTCAAGAAAATTCCCGCATCCCAAATTAACCTTTACGTGGCAGATTAAGTCTTCGATTTTCTCAAAAATAGGTTTAACAGTTTTGATTAAAATACAATATTTTTCAAAATATTTAAATGTAAAATAAATTATTATACTTTGAAATTTCCAGGAATAGTCTGTGAAGCCCTCTTCATTAGGACTAATTTTGTTTAATTTTACACAACCACCTAGCTAACATAAAAGAAAATATAGACATCCTTAAAGTACACAATATAGTTACAATAACTTTTTATGGTATCTGCAATTTCCGAGAGCTAACCGTTTTTGTTGGTTTAAGTTTTCAGTTATTTGTCGTTTTATTGGTATTCTGGAGGATTTCAGTTATTTCTGGCAATATCATGGAAAGAGTGAGTGGTAATTTCTAGGCTATGATATAACAAGTCGATTTTTAAACAACCGATATCGATTCTGTTTCCTGTATGCCCCTTTGTACCCATAACTAGTCCTTGTTTCAAATAAACTTGCCCTGTATCTCTTAACGGTCACATGACCTAATCACCTCACATTGGCTGCTGTTGTGGTATAGACTGTTGTGCGGTAAGAATGAGTTCGTTATTTAATATGAAGATATATCTTAAGTTCGAAGAGAATTGTTAAGTTTGTATTTTCCTAACCGTATGAATTAAATATATTACGCAACAGAGTTAATTTATCTGGAATGCATGTTAATTCTTAAACGAAATTAAGGGATGGCTGCGTTTATCGGTATTCGTGCCATATTTACGCCCACGGCGCTTAAAACATTAGCTAATTAGGGTAAAGGGGGAAGGATTTACCACGCGGAGGGATACAAACCATAACTGAGTTTTGCAAAGTTTATCTCGATTAGCATGCAATATAATCTTTCGTAAGTATAGTTTGTGGAAGCTATATAAAAATAAACAAAAGCAGATAGAGATGTAATACACGTGAATGTAACACATCAGATGTTGTGCCTTAAAGGAATATTGACTATCAGTTAAACTTGTCTTTTTGTTTGTTTAGCTTTTAAGGACAGTAGCTTTTTAAAAATATTTTGTGGAAGAAGTTAGTATCTGTCCATTAGATTCTGCATCTGGAAAGAATTCTGCATCTAACCTGCAGTTGCATCTCGTGGTCAAAGCCTGCGCTTTGAGATCAGAAGGTTTTATTCACACCTCTCGATAGAATGGAATGGTTGACGTGAATGCCAGATCTTTGTAACTTGAAACGTCACCCATAAAATTTAAGATAAGAAATGAATCCATTTTAAATTTCCTTTAAAGTGATATTTGTAGAATTGCTGAACTTCCTAATTTAACAACTCCCAGAGTTTATCAAATATAAATTATAGAATAGTATAAAAGTGCCAAGAAAATAGTGTGACATTGTTCATCATTTCTGATTTGCTGTGGAAAAGCGGAGTTAAATTCCAGTAATGTTGTATTATATGAAACAACACTTTCAAAATAGTGAGTGTAAGAAATGTTAAATGCGAGATACAATGTCTGAAGGTTTAGCTTGTAACC
Source organism: Mantis religiosa (assembly GCA_030765055.1). Lineage (NCBI taxonomy): Eukaryota > Metazoa > Arthropoda > Insecta > Mantodea > Mantidae > Mantis > Mantis religiosa. The sequence continues at coordinate 119,401,657 of CM060950.1, forward strand.
ACTGTCATGCACAAACAGATATCTCTCATAGAATAAGCATAAAGAGGCAGATCTATAATATCCAATTTTTCTTGTGTGTAATTCTTCAACAGATTACCCTCCTCATTGCAGGAATTACAAGCCAGTTAGCAGCCCATCGAGGAGCAAGCAAACTTTGGATCATGGCATATTCAGGATGGGTGATTAGCCTAATGTTTGTTAAGAAGAAGGAAATCAAGTATAGTGATGACAGGGATGATAGCATCATTTTTAATCAAATTATCCAACCTCGAATTAATCTAGCAACCAGGGAAAACCGCGAAAAACGTTTAGTCAGGTTGAGCGATCACGGGGGCTTGAACCGGGACCTCCCGAACGGGATTCGCATACGTTACCGCGGCGCCGTTTTCTTCGGCCTCTCGTGTATTACGTTAAGGGACGTAGGAAGTTTATTTAGATGTATAATAGTTACATTTCTAAGCTCAGTGATAACTGCTCTTCCTGAAAATAACTCCGCATATTATTCATAAGGAAATTTGTAATTCTTAGCAAAATAAAATAACCTTTTCAGGGTGGGGGATAAAAGGTCCGTCCTTTAACACTTGTAAGGAAGGGACTTGTTTGAGGACATGTTAATGCGGAGAGGGGAAAGAATCTGTGTTGTAAACTACCCTCAGCTGCACCGCTCTTTCTTCTTCATCTCTCGTTTTTATTTGCTTTTTTGTCTTCCCTCCAGAAGCCGCATTATTCCGCCGTTATTTTTACAATCGGGACCACTTAGTGTGGCGTTTTAAGGTAATATTGCCCTCGCCATTTTGTCCCATAAATCTACGGCCCATAAAAATGTACCATTACGTGAGGACAAATGGGAAGAGTGAAGCTTGTACGGTGACCAGGAAAACGAAAGCCTTAATCCAGCTCGTAATAACAGCGGCCTTATCACGCCGTTCATCATGATTGGAGAGCGAAACCGAGCAGGGGCGGCGGTACACGGCGAAAGAAAAGCAAGGAGAAATCAGATCCTAGCCAACAACTCCCAACCGTCATGAATTATGCAGTAGTCGAATTTATACAGTTTATAAAACGAGGATTATAGAAGTTGTGTGTTCCTCTCCCCCTGCAAGGATGCGCTATCTCTGTTCCTCAGCAAGCCCCAAGTGGCTACCGTTGGCTCGCTGATCCAATCAGCGTTTAACCGCATATTTATAAACCTATTGTCATCTCATGGTATTCCGATCGAGATAACTTGCTGAGTCTGCTCTAATAATTTGCAACACTACCTCTAGTCTAGCCTGTAGTTATTAATATTGTGTCGACCACAACAAAGACACGAAACGTAAAATATTGTGGAGACGGAGAGTAGTGATAAGGCAGGCTGTTCGGGTTCAAGTCTTGTGCGGATACAACCTGGAGATACGCGAGGTTAACCGTTGCAGGTGCCGCTTCCTGATGCCGGGGTCGTCTCGTACATCGTTACGACCATGGAGTATTGAATTTGATAAGAATGGGTATACTTTGTGGGAGCAAAGGTGAAAGGTGACGTCGGAAACAAGGGCATTACAGCTAGGCTTAAAATGGGGTCTTTTCACGAAACAGATTACTCATTTAAGGGACAAATGTTATCGTGCATTTTATAATTACACTGACATCGTAACTAAAGTTTTCGCAATAGTAAAGCCGAACGATCTCCTATCATGTGATTTAATTCACATGGGGAAGATACTCTGGTGTCTCTGATTAGCTAAGTTGGGATATGAATCAATTCTCACTGGATGGAAGCGGAATAGCAGCGAACTCTACTCCAGTCAATGAAGGATGCGACCGCCTCCATCCAGTAGCAACCGATCCATATCTAACTTTAGTCAATCATAAACTCTTGAATATCTTTCGCACGTAGAGTAAATCACATGATAGGAGCTGGGTTTGCTTTACTGCTATAACACCTTAGTTTCGATGTCAGTCTAATTATTAAATGGACTATTACATGCCCACCTTATTACACGTACCGTTAATACCGTAATATAATTCTATTCTTATCAATCTTTTTACTGTACCGCCATTTACTATAAACCCAATCTCTTCTATTCTTCCGTCGTTTTCGCATTCCTTTCCGTTTGCGCATATGCGCAATTTAGCCCTGGTATCTTCTGCCCTAATCGTATGTCCTTTTTTAACATTCCTTCTGCTGCATTTTTCTCCCAGCTTCCCAACCAATTTCTTTTCCTCTTCCTGGAGTTACAGAATTGTTTGCCTTCACTGTATTTCTAAAAAAGCTTCAAACAGCTCATTATTTTGAATGTCCTTTCATAGCACCCCTCTACGGCTTAGTGGATAGTGCTTCTGGTTAGTTATGTAGTATTTCTGAGTTCAAATCTCAATTGATCTTAATTGCTTGAATATAGCCCTTTTTTCCTGAGTTTTTTCTTAAACTGGAGAGATTTGCTGGAAACTGTACTTCTTTGCGCCTGAGTTCATTCGAGCGCTGCCGACGCGGGTAGTCGGTATTCATACGGACTTAAGAACAGAAATTGCTATTCAAATACTTCAGGACCACAATTCGAGCTTTTCTTCATCCTTCATGACTGGCAAACGCCGGGCAGGTACTCTAAATTTAGGCCTGAAAGGTTTCCTACAACATTTTATTTCCCAGTAATTATTTCATTTCATGTATCACCAATGACACTACCTATGGTTTTACATACGTTTATAAGGAAACAAGATAAGTAGAAGAAAACTATATTAAAAGCGTACTAATGGAACTCTAATTTGCCTTTTGGCTTTAGATAATGACAATTGTAAATCAAATAAATTTAGAAATTTAGTTCGCTTTATGGTGAAGTGTAAAGAAAAACACACAGTTTAAAAAAGTTGCAGTTAGAATGTTTTTATACTAAGACAGCTGTTTGTGCTACCATAAGGTACTTCATAGACAAAACTGATACAAATCTTGTATCGATAGTGCACTTTGATTAAACGAGGAATACCTGCCGCAGTAGAATTGTCTGTTTGAACTGGAAGCAAGGATAGAAAGTTAATCCCACGCGTTGAAATAGCGCGACGGTGCCCCTGTTTATTAGTTGAAAGCATGCGTTTTGTTGTTAGACTTGGCTATATTATAAAAAGTGGCAGTATTGTGTGTAAATATACGGATGGTTAAATATCAGGGTGAAATTGTCTAGTAGAAGTGAGTATCTGCACATGCCATCTTGTAGGTGATTTGCATAATGTATATATTTAAATGGAACCCTATCTCTCAGTTAAGTGTAGCTGCCGCCGTCTGGTTCTGGCCGGGACTTGCGATACTCATCGCTACCATGTCCTCCGGCTTGAGTAATGGTTGTATTGGAGATGCTTGTCGGGCTTCTAGCGAGCGAGACCTTCTTTAACAGACACAGGTGGCGAAAATATGCCATTTCTGACAGTTAAAATCCCTCTATGTTTCTTCTATCGAAGGGACGCTGGGGCAGAAAATGCCAATTTCTGTAAAATTGAAAGTATTTAGCTGAAAATGTATGCAGATGTTTCTTGTGATAGCGGTAACTGCTGTGGATATTTGCAATGTGGTGTAACAATTAGTTTTCAAGATAATAAACGTTTTAGAAAAAGTGTCACAAAGTATTAGGAAGATACTTTGAAGATTCCTTGTAGCTTAACAATTGAAATGCAGCAATAACTTGACATTTTCTTGCTTTATAGACTTAAAATAATGGGTTAATTAGTTTTTAGCATATGTTTGATTACTGCGGTGTAGTTTGTTTTGCTTTCCAGACTATTTTCATTAACAATTCGTAATTTTTCCTCTTTCAAATCAGTACTTTATGGAGAAAATAGTGGCTTAACATTTGAATACAATTATGGGGATAAATGATAAATATTTTTCATGAAACTTGACCATAGTAAGGATCTTGTTTTTGGTTATGATAACCTTTAGAAATATCACACGGAAAGAAATCAATAAAGAAAGAATTTCTGCCTTACATTTCGCTTTTTGGATCCCATAATATATAAAATCTATAATTTTCATCTTAAAAATACTGAGATAAAAGGAAGTTCTAAGTATTCAAGTCAAATGTATATTAACTTTAGGAAACTCAACTTCATAATGATACAGAAGGTAAATACAATTTTATTAAAAACAACTGTACAATGCACGTTTCACAGTATATTTTGTTAAAATATTTTATTTCACTGATTAAAAATTATGTGGTTTGAAAATATCGCGACCTTGTTTACCATTTTCAAAGCTGTTGTACAGATTATTCATAATAATTTTTCTTTCGGGACCTTGTAAAAATATTTGCCTATATCACAGGCACGAAGACACGGGTAAATTTTGTGCATTAAGCCAGCATTCAACTGTTAAAAATCAGGTCAATAATCTATAATCATATGCGGCCAGTGGTATTAAGCATTGTTATCATTTCAATGTGTACTTCATAGTTTGTAGTATTATGTATTTGAAAATAATTATACATCTTCCAATAATATATTTTTCGTGTCTATAAAGTATTTACGGTTATATAAACTTCAGAAAAAATGCAGAAATGGTAAAATTTAAATTTTACTTTGCATTGAAATAGAGAAAAGTTATTAAATTTTAATCAAAATCGTTACGCGCAACCAGGAACCGTGTTTTAGAAGTTCAACGCTTTTTTTTCTTCAGACAAAGTGAGTTAAACGCTTTTTCCAAACGATGTGTACAACGTATAAACATGGACAAAAAGAGATATATGCGCATATGTATTCCCAATATAGCATTTACTTTATATGTATACATCATTACAGGCTAACATATTTCTTGGATTAGCTGTATATCCATAAATGCTCATACTTTCTACTACCCTTATTGAAGTATAGTTTTATTTTTGGAGAAGGCATTCATTAGTAGTACAATTTTTTCCCCAGCATGGTAAGGTCTTTCTAGAAGCAGGAGATAGGTGTAAGGCCTGTGTATGTATCTAAATCTGAATTGAACAGTTGCGTTTTGCCATTTATTTCACGCATTCTCAAGGGAGTAAAGCGAGCCCAATCATTTGCTAATGCACAGGCAAATTGGCCTGAAATTGCTACGGAAGTTGCAGGGAATTCTTGGCGTCATATATAATTAAATCTTCTGTAAAATTGCATTGTAATAAAAAATTGTCTCCGAATATTACAGAAATAGTAATTAGAGTCGTCAGGCTGAAGAATATGCCACATTGTGAAGCAACAAATGAATTTCCCAAATTTGCGATCTCTTATCATTTATGAGCCACTTCTAAACTGATATTATTCATACTAACCTTATGCATAACCCCTGAGTGATTACTTTATTCAAGGAACCGCACTAGGATTTCATTTAAATCTATGCTCGGCCGTGCTCAGCTAGACTGCGAAAAGGCAAGGTTAAGTGAAAATATATGCTATTTAATTCCTTCCCTAGTTCTGTATTGTAATGTAAAAGATGGTTATGGTTTTGTACTATAGCATATCCAGTAAAAGAAACGACTGAGATAAGCAGAAGCAGCTCTTGTAACTTTTGGTCAAGTCCTTGAACGATCTTTTTATTCCACTTCCTAACTTTAGTACCCTCTGCACAGCGAATCTTTCCTTTAAAGAAGATTTCTAAAGCAATATATAGGAACGGCATGGTTGACAGGATGAGTGACAGCCTAAGGGGAGACTCAATATGTAGCTGCTTTTTCCACATCATTTTCTTTCAATTGGCCACGTAAATTTTTTCTTAGAGTCAGGGATAAGTTCTTTTCTTCTTCTCAGTTTTTTGTGCCGCCCTTGATCGTCCGTAGCCTTTTGTCGTAGTAAATTAATTACATCTCTCGCCTTTCCTCTAAGCTGAACAAGAGTTTGAATGAGGAGGGTGCCTCTCCCTTAAGAGGCATGCCGCTTAGCGACGAACCGACTTATCAGCAAAGAACCGTAAAAAGAACGAGGCAAAATTATCGCAGATTCATTGACGCTCTAAATGCAATGAAGCTTGGCGCCTCTCCATAAGTTTTCAATCAAGGAAAGGAAATATATTGAATTAGAAGCGAGGGTGACTTTTTTTTTTTCCCTCAGATGCCGTAATGGCAGCTATTGCAACATAAAAGTGTTTGGTGGGTTTTAAAACGTTGCGGACTTCAGCACGCCTTATTAACTCTTGTCTTTGCCATCTGAAAAATCCTTCCAATGTATACAAAGTGTAGTCTTTCCTGTGAACTTTCCACATTTTTGACAACCAGAAATCGACCTCTTGCGGGATGAAGTATTGGAAAAGAATGCTTTCCGTATTTAAGGTTACGCCGAATTTGGTCAGCCTTTACTGCTGGCGTCTCTCAGATCAACGACCTGATTTAACTGACAGACGACACACTGGTGGAGATATTCTTAGTTTTAATATTGTTGTTTTGTTGATGATGATACTGGAAGCTAAATGTTTCTTTCTTTTATGACATTATCTATCCAATTTCTTGACTATGGATAGTGACAGATGTACCTGTCGAAGCGCTGTTCTCATTAACGGCCATCTGCATTGTGACTTGATTTTAGTCTGTGGACATAGAACGATTATTGTACTCTGGTAAGTGGAGTCTGTCCACTGAACGATTTGTATTTATTGTTTACCTACTTATGGGTTTCTTCTGTATACGGAGAAAAGCCTTAGAGTTTATTATTTACTCCGTTAAGTGGCAGTTTAAGAATGCACTTTATACAGGCATTATGTACTTGCCTTGCTTAAATTGTCGATAAGACTACTAATTTTGTTAATTTTTTGTATGGACTCTGTGGGCAGGACATGTACAGCGTAGTACAAGCAAGTCACTAAGAGTAATGTCATCCTTCAGCAGATCTAGCGAGCTTATCGGCGTATGTAAACAAGCAAATAAGGTGCATAGTATCCAGTCCCGTGGAAAGCATTCAATACGGAGCAAACATTTGGGGCGTTCAATGCATTACCACTCGTTTGCTAGTTTCACGAATTATGCAGTAACGAAAAAAAAAAAAAAAAAAAAAAAAATGATGCGCTAAACGCTTTGAAAATGTTGTGATTAAAAGGGAAACCGGAACAGTTTTGGGTATCAGGTTCTAAAAGTACAATTCCGGCAAAATGTGACGACACACTTCTTGAAATTTGCTTAATATGCAAAGTAGATTGATTGCTTCTGAAAATAGCTACGGGTTTTGGCCGATTCTTACAGAAGAGTTAATATATTGCAAGACTGCTCGCTAACTCTGGTTAGGTTTTCGGTGCGAAATATGTCTGAAATATACTGTCATAGAGCAGCCCTTGTCATCCTGTTCTGTATTAGGTTATATAAATAGTCTTAACTGAAAAATACCAAAACCTTATTATTTCACTCAGATCTCTGCCTAAGAGAAACGTTAACCATTTGTAAATGCATCTTTCTTTTAAGGTCTAAATAAAGAAGGGTTAATAAATCCTAATTACAAGTAATCTTCCTTCGGAAAGTTTAAAAGCTGATTCAGCACGGTACTTTTAACACAGTACCGTCATAATCACATCCTTTCCTCTCTCAAGTTGTTTGCTGCGTAGTTCTTTGTTTCTTCTCCCTTTTGCTTCCTTCCACCCTTCTCTGATTCTCCCTCTGCATGACTGCTGGTATTTACCTTAATTAAATGTGACAAATTATTTCTTTCCCCTTTACCCAGCTGTTTGTTAAATTTGAAGTGGATATTAGGCCGGCATTTGCTCTCGGTTACCTTGTTCTGCGGACCGTAAGAAACAATGAAACAGACCTGCACTCAGCACTACTAACGATGCCCATTTGTTATTAGAAGCAACAATTAGATTGCGCACAATGCACGTGCGCTCTCTTTCATACACGAAATGTTGGAATGTCTGCATAAGCGACCAAATGAAACGAGTAAATATGACCGTGTTGTATTCAAAGAGCAGCCTGCTTCCATTCGAGGCCTGTTTTGAATTTCTACTTACCCAGACGCTGCCTTGGGATTCTTTGAGCCTGCAATACTGAGTAGATAAGTGATAACGTAACGTAGTGTTTAATGGGCGAATTAAAAAGTAGTTAAAATGTTAAACTGGTTGAAACATAAATGAAAAGTTTAAATTGCCTTATTTGGTTAAGTATTGTACAAAAGTACGGGCAACCAAGCTCAAAGCACGAATTCCTTAGTGGCAGGTCAGCGGTTCATATCCAATCGGGGTTCTCTCTGGCAGGTTCCTCCCCCACCCAGATTTTCCTCACTCTTCATAGATCACTTGACATTGGAAAAGACAAGGAAAGGAAAAGGCTTGCCTTTGTGTAGGTAAACTGAAAGTTTCATTTAAGTGTTTATTCTTATTAATAGAACAGAAATATACTGTTTTCAATACATCAACTTTGATATTACATTGTACAATAGAGAAGAAAAGTGGAGAAGGGAAGCCAAAGAGAAGGAGAGAGTTGTAGAAGATAGGGGAGACGGAAGGAGAACGAGAGGAAAGGGAGAAACAGTGAAAAAGGCAATAATCTCGACAGTTAGTGCACTGTAACCGTAGCTGGTGGTACTACTAATACACAAAGGTCATTCAGTAATTAGTGGCAACAATGTATGTAGCTCTATCAGGGGGTAAATGATACAAGATGCTAGCAGTGAGAAAGAAGAGCATTATGTATGTTAAATGTGAGTTTGAAGCCAGGAGGTAATGCTATATATAAATTATTTGTAGTGAGTTTAATTGGTCGACTGTTATTTGAGGTCCTCTAAAATGTTCAGTAAATATGAAGAAAGATGCTTCATTAAAATTCAGATTACAAGAGTTAAGAATGCCAGCAACATTGGTTATTTCACAGAGGTAGAGAATTCCATAAAAAGCGTGAAGCTGGCAGACCGCAATCATCAAGTAATGAATGATCTGCATGTGAACCCTATTAGAAGTACTGCCGGAAGAACACCGCTGTCGGACTTAACACTGATCTAGCAAGGAATGTTGGAATCGCTTTTGGTAGGATTCTTCATATGACTGATCCAAAAATGTTTTCTTTCTTGTTAATTTAAATGCTGCCCCTAATTATTGAATGACCCATGTAAACTAAATGTAACTTAATTTGCAATACTTAAAAAGATATTGTCGTTAAAAACACACTATGACTTTACAGTTTGTATTTGGTTTGTTCATCATTGTGTCCCGAGAGCGTTACATGACATTTATAGAAGTGCAGCAGTAACAGGGGAGGGATTTGCCCAACATACTTTTAGGAGCTATTTCTCTTTCTCTTTCTAGAGAATGATTTAGGGTCCAAGTAAAATGGTAGGAGTTAAGTGCTCATCTACTTTCACACAGGTGTCAGGACATGCCTCTGCCTATTGTCAACTTGTACCCTTGAAAATAACTTACAGCAATATAAATCCTATTCATGCATTTCCAAGGTCTCGAGCGTTTACAACTTAATTCATAGTTTCGGAGGTGAGGGAGAAGTTGAAGGTTCCTCGGAAATGAAATAAGAAATCTGATATTTTAGAGCCACACTTAATTTCGATAAAGGCTTGTCCAGAGACAGTCTCATATTAAACAATATGCCGTATTATCAAGGTGCATAAAGGGCACTCAACTGTCTTTATCACCAGTACATTTTTTGTTGGAAGTGAGCCTACTTGGAAAAACCTGAGGTGTTCCATTCACATGGCCTTTAGAATCTATCGCTTATTAGTGGATGCACAAATAATTATTATTACTAATGCATATTTCCTATCTTCTTTATTTAAATCACATGACAGATTTCATTACATCATGTTATATACCTATGTCAATGTTTAAGAACTGGAAGATGCTCACCTTAAAATTCCATAGTGTTTCCATGCAATCCCAGAAAATAACTTAAAATCTACAGGACTTTTAAAAGAATGCCTAAATATTTGAAAATTCCAACCAATAATAACGGACATCTCAGAAATTTATTATGCCATAACAATTTATTTTAAATAAACTCTGTGTTTTAAATAGATTTGCATTTTTACTGCTTTGTCGCTTAAGGTTTGCCAGTTATACAAGATATATATTCTTCCTCTTGAAGGGGACTTCACAAACTTTTCCCAGATATATCATGTAAATCTGTTCAATATATATGATATTTAAAACAAAATCTTATAGAGCCAGTTTTAAAATAATCCTACCTTTTGAAAATTTGTCCATGTAAAGGTTAGTTCGGGTTAGAGGATTTTCTTGAAAATCTACGTATCTCATATTTGGAAGATATTAAGCTCATATACCAAGTTGGATATTTACCAGAGCATTCGGATCTTTTTCTAAAAACTAATTTGTTGAATTAGGGACCTCAAACATGCTTTTTCGATGCCATATCGATATAGACTTTTTTAGATGGTGTACAATGTTTACTTTTCCCCTAGTAAGAGGTAGATAAAGTAAAAACACCTTAGTATAATTATTTTCTAAATTATCTTCTTAAAAGTGCTCAGTATTTGAAATGAAGTTTTTGTGAATGGTTAACTTATCTGTTAAATAGCACTAGCTATAGGTACATAGTCATGATCATTTCAATTAATTTTAATTATATTGTTTTCTAAACTTTTACATCAGATGCATCAGACTCTTGACCGTAACATATGCATAAAGGCTTGTTTGTGTTCGCATGTAACAAATTAGCGACATTTGTCATAAGAATAAAGATTACATTAAACTGAAGAAAGAACAAGTACAACGTTATTTAAATTGTAATTAAGAAAGCCGCTCGGTTTGTAACGGAATTTATTGACTCCCAAAGTAATGTTATCATCTTGGCGTCATGTGTAAACTTTGTTCTTAGATGCTCTTCTCTAGTTCCAGATGCCACGTTTAGTAATTTCTGATTTTATTCTTCGTTAACTTGCTTTAATTTAAGAGAAATTCCTCCCCAATGAATCTGAACTATTTTAAAATAATTTCTTGGTTATTATTTTGGGGAGTTTGTTGTGGTTGTCTTAGGAATGCTCTGAATCGATGTAGTGAAGTGCAGGTTAATGCCTCCTTGATGGAATATGTCTGTGTAGCCGAATAGGTAAGAGGGAAGTTGCTTATAAACGTAGTCAACATTTTTTAAGGAGCTCCAAATTTCTAAAGTTTTACGTTGTATTAATTTACTTCAAAATTTGTTGAACTAATTCTGTTAAAACGAAATTTTCTGCGATTTCCGTTTTATTTCATTTTAATGCCAAGTAGCATTGGTGGACATTACTTTACCATGCAGGATGCTTAGCCTTATCATATAGGCGCTAGCGCAATTCAAGCTCTAGTGCAGAAGCTTAACCAACTCTATGGCTGAACTTCATACTTTTATTGTGCGTAATATTGGTAGCTTGTAATGTAATCAGGCGGAAGTAGCGGTTTTCTCGCAAACATTTCAAATATCTGGGCTTCGATTCAGCGGATCAGTGCGAAAGTTTACATTTACACTCGTTAATTTTGTCTGTTTTAATTTTCATTAAAGTCGATCACCCGGAATTTGTGGTTACACTGGTATTTCGACAGATATTAAAATCTGAGTTGTGGTGTAAACCGTAGTCGATTAGTTAGCGTCGTTTGTTAATTTCTTTATAAAATGAAAATAACCACGCAGTCCGTTGCTGGAAGCATCCCAATCTCTTAAATTAATTATGTGCATTAATAGTTGTCCACTTTTCTAATTGTTTCATCTTTGTCTTCGAACATACCGAAGGTGTAATGCTGAAAGTCAGATTAAGGTATGAATTATGTTAAAACTTAAATATTTTGTTCTTGAAAATGCTGTTTTTCTATTTAAAATTACGGGAAGTTTATGATTCAAAATATAAATAAAAAATAGCTTTTGGAAAGGCAGTCTGGTAGTTGAAAGGCTTTGTGGGATTTTCTCAATCCGGCTCAGTTTGCCCAGTAAAATAATATGGTTTCTGGAAGTAATTTTTGACACAGATGGAGAATAACTTGCAGACACATTTTCAACTTCCTAAAAATAATTCTTCGGCACAAATAACAGCGTGATCCTTAATATTGAATCCCGCATTTTTTATTATTCAAAACAGCAAAACGTATTGTCATATTAAAGTTTGAAGGTTCATTCATGTAGGAAAACGCAGCTTAAACTCTGTTGAATGAAATATAACATTCACAACGTAATAAAAATGCGACTTAGAATAATTTTCAAATACTTTACAGAAAAATTGTCGCTTAAAAATACCTATATTTGAATATTTTAATCATCATAATTGGATTTGATTGGTTAAAATAAAACGCAGAGAGAGCAAGAGGGCAAATGAGTATTAATACCTGAAAAAGGCATGTTTGAAGTCTTCAGCATTTTGTCTTCGGAAAGAAAATGTCTTCTATTTGCTGTTCTTAATTAAACTGCATCGCTGACTGCAAAACTTTTAAAAGTGCGTATTTGTTCAAAGCTGTGTTGCATATATTAATTTTGTATTGTTTTGCGACGTGGTCAATACCCGTAAATATGAAAATGCCATATATTGAAGTAAAGCTAATTACTCTGGACAGGATTCCTTAAAGTTAAACAGCAAACATTTTGACGAATATTCGTATACCCTCTACATTTGAATGGTTTAGTTGGAAACTCTCAAAGTCCAAAGATAAATTTTTTCCCTCTTAAAATGAAGAAAGATTAATTCGAAAGAATATTTAAGTGTTAATAATTGTGCGGAAATATCCGTGGTATTAAATTGATTGGACCCTGTTATACAAATGGTCCATAATTGAAAAATGGGCCATTTCTTGTAAGGTGTCTTGAGGCGTGGAAGAGGTGAAGACGTTAGTTCAATTTGGAACTAGCATATTGGTCACCAGCATACCGTTGAATACGTACGGAATGTTTCAGATCTTGGCAATGCTCAGTGCGAAGTTAACAGAGACAAAGGTTTCTGAAGTAGAGTCCACTCATCTAAATATGTAGTTTGTTTTCCCTTTGGTAAAAGATATCCTTTTTAGTTATTCATAGCCACAGACTTTTTGTTTCCTACTTTTGGTGTCTTTCTCCCTTCCAAATTTTCCTAATGACGCTTCGGAACCAACAAAGTAATTTTGAAATTTTCGGTGTACCATTTGTTATTAGGCACTATTTGATCTCCATTGCGGTTGCTACTGCAGGAAGAGTAACAATGTTGCATTCTTCCCATCGGTTTGCTTGTTTTGCAAGCTGCTCCTACTCTTAATGGCACAGCGTTGCCCTATAGATCAGCCACCTGTAGGAGCAAAATTAAAAGGAATAATTGGGAAGAAGACACCAACAAAAGAACACAAACTACTGTGCAGAAGTATGTGGTTAAATGAATTAAATGTTAAATATTAAATGTTCTCAACACTCTAATACTGGTTACTATCGAATGTAACTGCTGAAGGAGTAGCAAAGCAAGGAGTAGGTCGACATACATCCTCAAGGGACTCAATTTAAAATATCTTATCCAAAATTAACTTGGAAGTTAAGATCTATCATGGATACTAGAGCAAAGTGATGGAGCCGAAAGCAGATAGAGGGGGAAATGAATGATAGGTTTCAGTTAAAATGCTATCTACCGTCTTCTTCATTGCCTTGTACTTATGCGACAAACAAGCAATCGATGTTCAGTCGTACTCCTTCCATTTAATCATTTACGTTCATTGTAAAAATTCATATAAAACTCTCTGCCTGGTACGCGGAAATTTGAAATAATCAGTTTTCTGCCCAAGGCAATTCAGCCTCCTCCGTACTTACCATTTTTCCAATTCACTTCTGTTGCTGCATATTAAGAATTGGTGTATTATCATTCGCTATGCTCGCGTGTCCTTATCGTTTATTCCAGAGCATCTCTGAGCAGACAGATTCTTTTCATCCATCTCAATAAATTTCTTTTTTATTGTCATCATTCTTATTTCTCGCCTGGACTTTCTAAAACAGCATATTTTCTCGTTTTCTTTGCCCCATTCTTCTCCATATCCATTCAAATACTTCCATTCTTAATTTTGTTATAGGTGTATAGAACATTTATTATTAAAATGAAAGCGTCCTTTACCTTTAATGTTCCGGTTTAGGTTTTAGCTATATTCAAGGAATATTAATATAGATTATTTAACATTCTCGGAATAGTCCTTGAATAATACGTGTGCATATTTAAAACATAACGAAGAAAATAAAAAGTGAGGATCTCATATTAGCATGGGCTTTATGAGCTTACTGTCGGCTTCATTTTGGAAACCCCTAAGCTTAATGAATAGCTTATTTGGCACCAGATTGGTTTCCCCTTCGCGCTCCAATGAGAACAAAAAAGACTGGCTGTTTGAAGGCAGTGAAAGGAAGAGTGTCAGTTACGTAGTTGGAGCTTTATTCCCTCACCTGTCCAACTAAACCAGCCCTGCTTTTATTATATGGTTGTCCAACCTCCCAACTTTTAATTGAACGGGTATTGACGTCAATTAACTTTCTTCTCGCGCTTTTGGGTTCATATCGTGTTGAAGGATATTACAACAGGAAGCGGTTGATAGCTAATAGCCTTGGAATAAACCTACGTAGCGGCGGTTTACAGAAGAAAATAAGAATAATGCTTGAGTTATCAGTTTGTGTTCAGAAACACAGATATCCTTAACAAATAACCAAGTTGCATACATATATAATACCTATATAATGCACAAAATGCAAATAAAGAAATACTAATCTTTAGGTTTTGTTGAACTGCAAGAAACTTATATCGCTTGTACGGAAGCCAAATATACCATGCGATGGAAACGTTGCTTGAATAATTTGTTGGCTTATAAAATATTCTTACCGAGCGAGCTGCCGCAGTGAATGTCTTGAGTTCCAGAGGTCCCTGGTTCAAAATCCAACCTGACCGAAAGTTTCTTTGCGTTTTCTTCGGCCGCTAGATCAATGATGGGTTGGCTAATTTGATATGTGAATGTTGCTATCCTACCTTTCATTTTGTTCTTCACCACCATACCAGCCATTGGGTTTATCACCCATCTTGGGTATGCTGTGATCCAAATTTCGCTCGCCTATCCACAGACTAGCCATTGGCTTGCAAGTCTTTGGCGATGCAGTCCTATAGAGAATGATACTTCATTAAAGAAGAAGAAGAATATGAAGAAGAAATTATCGTTACAAAACATTGCAAAGCTTCAAACATTTTTAATGGATTCAGATGCAAGGGCAGTTTTGTAACAGCAATTCCATTTATCATTGCCATACTGAATCTCAAATGACAATTACATACATTTCATTGAACCTCTCTCATATTCCTTATTAAATTATTGTAAGATGATGTAGAATATCTTTATGATAAATTCTCTGCTTCGCCCATTATAACTCTAATTTCGTAAATCGCCGTGATAGCCATATAACAGACTAAAAATCTCCTGGGGTTGATGAAAAACATATGAAACAATGCCAGATATGTTTCTTATTTTCTTAATTCCATGCTCTGAAATCTCCTAAATTCTAAAAATGGTGTATGGGCTTCGAAAAAAATACTTTATTAGTAAAAGAATAAAGGAATGGTTTGTGTAGTTTTAAATAATCATAGTAGTCTAACTTTTAAGTTTTTATACCATTTCTTTGGTGCTGTAGTTTAATAAGATAAACACTACATAGCTACAAAAATTCTGACATCAGTATTCCACAAAACGGCAGTGAAAGTTGAATATGAAGAATCCTTTCTTAAGCCAATAATCAATTTTTGTTTTGTTTTGTAATTCACATTCTCCAACGTCAAGTCATATCGGACGATGAATGACCGGTGTAAAGACGATTAGACATCGTCGTTTCGGTAGCGTGCATCTCTCCCATTATCAGGATGATTAATGAATAAAGCTGTAAATGTTTATTAATATAATAAAATGAGATAAGGAACATTAACAAAGACAATACACTACCAATTCTCGAATCCCTCTAATAAAGCAAAAGGCTGTTTTTTTAGTAATTAAATACTAGGTCAGAAGATGGCTTGGGTGTAGAAAGTGTAGGTGAGGTCGTATAAAATGCGACTACTTAATTTGGCGTTCAATCTGTCAAAATTTTTGCTCTTGAGCCGATTGATTTCCATTTTACGGCCGGTTTCCAAGAGGAACTGAACTGAAATCAGCATTACGGTTAAGTGTGTTCCTCTCAGAGGAAATGGCCAAAGCCGCCTTAACTCTCCGCTGCCAGTAACTGCTGCATTTTGCCACGATGATCCAGAAAGTTGGTTCTATGTTCCTTATTAAAGAGAAGTCTGGACTGGCAGAGCATTGCCACGTAGTTGCTTAATAACACAAATAATGCAAAAAAAAACGTTAATGCAGAAGTAAATCCAGTAAAAAACAAACAAACAAACTGGTGAATATTAAGATTCTGCCCTCTCGTGGCACCAAGTTTACCGCTTTGGAAATGACATAATACAGAGCCATTCTAAAACAACAATGCTCTCGTCTGTTGATGAGAAACATCGGTTGAAGGATTTCTCATGTGACACTCGACATACGATAATTATATCAGATTAAGCACAATGCCTTTAAACGGTAAAATGAAGAAAAAACTGATTGTGCGGGTTCTGTGATTACTATAATACACCCATCCACACATAAATGCCTGCTTTTTGTCATTTGAATGTCAGTGTAGATAACAAAGCAATAAGTGCGGGAATGAAATTTATTTTATCTCTGTTAAGAGCACCCATATATTTTTAATCCAGTTCCTGTCGTTTTGTGACATTCAGTGTCATTCTCCTCCTTTTCTTCTTCTTCCACGTTAGTGTGTTGAGGTAGTAGGACTTTACGGCGACATCGTGTTATTAGGGTAGAAGCTATTTGGACTGCAGGAAAACTGAAGACGAGAACAGGGGGATGGGTTAAACATAGTGACCCCTCCTAGCCAACCCTGTTCTAATCTAAGAAAATCTGCTGCCTATTTGCAGTTGGTGTTTTTTTATTTGCTTTCAAAATGATCTGTGACAAGTGATTATGGTTGGCGACATTTAAACTTATATCTAGTGTTATGCACTCGTAGTGTTTCATACGCCTGACGCCAGACGGTGCAAGAGTCGCATGGTGCATACTGTAAAGCACCAAAGGAAGGCATTGCAATTATTTTCTGCACATTCTATAAACCAACCTTGTAAAAATTAGAGTTTTTTTAAAAAATTATCTGGTGGTGTCCCGCCCCTTAGTGGAGTGGCAGTTCGCCTGGCTCTGGCGCTGGAGACCCGGGTTCAATCCTCAGTACTGGAATGAAATTTGTCCTCGCCCGGCGGTCTGGTTTGGGAATGCAATCAGCCTCCTTATACCAATTGAATAGCTATCCTGGTGGCGTTCCTAAAAGGTCAGAAAGTTGCCTTACTGTTGTGGTAGCCGGTGTGCCGGGCCTCGCCATATTATTAAATATCTAGCGCTTAAATAAATAGGTAGCTGTCTTGTGAAAAGATGGGAGTGTTAAGGGGTAAAGGAATCAAGTTCTCTGAGATTACACGCAGGTATACATTCTTTGTCTTTTAAATGTTAAGTATGTATCCCAATGTTATAGGTTAATTTTACCTATATGTTGGAACAACAATCTGTACTAAGGATATCCCATCTAATACATAAGTGATGCACTAATCCCTTTATTTTGGTACATTCAAGTTTCCTTTCTACTGCTAGCTGTCGTTGGACAGGCGACAGTATAATCCACCTGTTTATAGTAGCATCAACTAGACGTTAAAGCAAGCCGACATTAATACCTCTCTTGCGATAAATACCATTTGAGGCATTTTAAGCAGGTGTGTAACCAAAAAATGTTTGAGATATTTTTTCACCGGTGTGCCTCTTCTGAAATGAACTTGTATTCAATTCAGTGCTCTCTGGGCGTGATGACATTGTTGATTGTGTTGTAAACGGCGATTTGAATGCGCACGTTAGCACTCAAAAATGTAGTTTCTGCAAAAAGTAAGCATAAAGTTCTTCCAAAAATTAGACAAATTCCTTAGCAGTTCGAACTGAATGCAAATTTGAAGTTGCAATGTAGGGACGTGCCAACCACTTCTAATCGTTGTAGTAGAGATGAGTGCCAAAAAATTCTGTTGAATGACCTGAACATGTCGCGTGTTACCCAATATAGTGTGCCACACTTCTTGACATAAGACCAATGTGACGATCGCGTGACGATTTGCTGTGGTCATCAGTGGTAGTGACGATGATGCGGCGTTTCTCAAATGTTCTGCCACACTCGATATTCATCTGGTCTTGCATCGTGCGATTTCTTCTTCTTTCCTCACTTGAAGAACTACATGGGCGCAGATTTCATATACAGAGGGCATCCTGACAGTCGAAACAACAACAAAAAAGAAAATCCAGTGGCATTTGTGCCATTTTCTTTGAGCAATGCTTCCATGCCTTTGTGATTTTGCAGCCATCATCGATATTGTACAAAAGGAGTTTTACGTGAGGTTATTCTGATTCCTAACGTAAACTTAATATGTGTCATCTAGGACCACGCATCTTAAATATAACCTTTGCAATATACAGCTAATATTCGCAACAAAATAACATACTTTTAAATATTAATGTAGTGATACTGACAATTCGAGTAGTAGAAGCCTTAGGCCGTTGTTGATGTGGAACAACGGTTCGGGTGCCACTACGAATTACGAAAATAGGCCTCCTCAGCGTGCGCTCCGGGACCTCCGGTTTCCCCCGCCATTTCATTCCACCGGTGCTCCATCTTCATCTCATGCATCATCAGTGTCACCGCCTGCGGTGCCGTATGTAGTAAAAGCGGGCGTTAAACACTACACATCAGTGTGCGCAAATTGCATCAGAGCGTGCTGATTTCACCACGTCTTATGAACATGGTCAGAATATTTCAGCAGAGTATTTTCTCTCGTAATTATTATTTACTTCTTCTTTTGAAGTATCCTACTATCTCTACGATCATTACTATCTAAATGATTATACGAAAATACAACGTAGGTATTTTTAGAGATTACGAAGGTAAAAATTATAATACAGCACAATGACATATCTGCTCAGTGATCCAGTGTTTTCAGGTGAAACGGTAAGTTAATTTCAAGTAATGCCTGGTAATTTTGTGGTCGTAGGATTAGCGGTTGACTTCAGTGTATACCAGTAGTGTGGGTACTTGAGTAGTGTTTCTGGGTGGAGGTTTTTCAGCATTCTTGTGTTGATAAGGAGACACAATTAAGCCAGCACATCGCTTTAGCTATTTGCAATATTATGATTTCAGTAGACCAAAGAAATACGAACGAAATTATGTGCATATAGAAAATGTGCCTCGGAGTTGTGATTTTTTTTTTAAGAAATGCTAATATGACATTAAGAGATTACACGTAAAACTGAGTGTGTAATAATAGTTTTATGGCTACTGTTACGGCTATGTTTAAAGTACCCAATATAATCATTAATATATTGCCGGATACATTTGAGACGTTTACCTTTCTCTCAATTTGCATGTTGTGTTTTACGATGGTCAATATTAATGTACTTGTTAGGGATAAACGATCATTGCATTTGATCTCTCTCAAAAGTGTATTTACTTGTTAGTGATACACTAAGTACCGATGTCATGTCACTTAATAACACACTAATACTTAAGTTCATCTCGGGAACTTGAAAATAATGCATTACGTATTAGTATTCGACTAGCCCTAAGAGTTCTAGTAGTAAGTAGAAACTTTACATTCGTCAGAAAATGAAATTGTGGTAGGGATTTCGCCAAAATTGAATTAGTTAATTGTATGAAGAAACTATTGTCCTAAACACGAAATTAAGCAAATAAATATATTTACTTTATTTCAGAGTTTGTAATCACTGTCAAAGTAAAAGAAGTTAGTGCAGCTTGAAGTAGAAACAGCTCTGAAATGTTGTGAAATAGGCACATCATTTTTAGTGTGAAAATACCGTATTTAATAATCTTCAGTTAGGAATAAGGAAATACAAATGTCACCGTTAGAGTTGCTATTTTCAGGTAACTGTATTTGTTTGTGCTGAAGAAGGCAAAGCAATAATGACATGAAAAAAAAAAAAAAAAAAAAGATTGCAGTAACAGTACAGTGACAAAGATACAATAACACATTACAAAATGAAACTAACAAAGAACAAAGCGCAGCAAATTAATAACGATATATGATGAAACTAGCACTTAAAATATTATTCGATAATGAACATGACAATTAATATTAATTTCGTTTGTGATCTGCACTTCAGATTCCGTTGCCAGTTTAATGAATTTGAAACAATTCAATTGATTAGTTTAAGTTACGTTGTGTGGTTTTACCGATTAAATACGAAATATAGGTTAGTGTTTGACATGTAAATATTAGATATACCAATCACGTGGATGAATTAAATTGACTGAAAGGTTTATTTATATTGATTCTAAATAACTGACATTTAGGAATAATTGAATTCTTTTGTGACAATATTATCAAGTAAATGCCTCATGGTGAAGTAATTTATGTACATACTTCCTTATATTCTCCAGATTTTCTCTGTTTGGTAAGCTAAATGCTGCTCTTGCGATTCTTTCTCTTCATCCGGTCCTCTTAGGGTAAGCACAAAGGATCCTCGTTGGCTGGAGATGCGGGGTCTTCTCGACTGCTTTTTGTTGTATCGCTTGAGAACGTTTGCTTCGGTTTCAATTGTTTTATTTAAAATGTTTTCGGTATTGCTAATAGTCATGTACCATGCAAGTATACATTGCTGTGCAAACTTGCTTAAAACCTGCTTCCAAATTGTCGTATAATATCTATAATGTGAATACTAGCATCATAGTCTGGAAATATATAAAATATTAATATTATTATTAATTAGTGTTAAGACAAAAAGAAATAAAACAGTTAAAGGTAGATTGATCAGTTGAGCTTGCATTTTGATTAAGTTGAATAATTCCTACATCTGAGTATTACCCACAAATTATAATTTCGGTTCTGCTTTTTATGTTTAAATAGCTCTTAGGAAAAGTATGGTGAACTGAAGTTCTACCGACTTTTCCAAAGTTCATTGCCTTGTACAAAGAGTATGATATAGATGTGATACGGGCTCGTCTCAGCCGCCTATATGCTTTGGAAACTCCGGAAATTCCCATGTGGTTAAAGGGTTCAGGTTACACTTCCTTCGTTTCGAATATGTCAGAGTTGGCTGTATATGAATATCTGTTTCCATTTTTTCTTCTCCCCACACACTCAGATATAAGTGCTACATAAGATAAATACATAATTTATATGCACTAGTTATACCATCGTTTGTCCAAAGCGTTTGCATAGTAAACGTTTCTCTGTTACTTGATGCCACTATAGGAAAAGTAATCCTTAAGGAACTCTAATTTTTCTATCTGTACGTGTATTTTTGGAATGAGTTTCACTTCAAAAAAAGATAATAGTATATACTAAGTCTTCGAAACTGTATTTTAGACATAGGCAATTCAATTAGAACGTTATCTGAAACTACGTCTATCTCAAAAAATGCCTAAACCTTCACGCATTTGCAAACCTCTTCATCAGATTTCTGCAGTAAATTCATATGTTATAAAACAAATTTAAAATGGCACGATGTTTTTCTGCACGCCTATCTTACAGAAATGGTGCAGTCTTGTGACAACTTACGTTCAACGCCTTACTATGCTAAGAGTATTAAAGAAGGTTTTCCGGATTTTCTTGAATTAACAGACGAAGCTCACACAGCTCTCTAAAACCTAACTTCAAATAAAAAGAAATATAGAAGCCGTATAAATATGAGTGCCGATGTTTAAATGAATGTTAGTAATTTAGGTCAGATATTCACGAACTAAGTTCAGTGTAGAAATATACTCCTCTGGGTTTATAACACACGGTAGGTCGTACCTATTTACATTTAAGGACTATATCAGGAATTTCGACTTCTTATTCCATAACTTATACGCTGGTTCTTGCTTGCTGCTGTGTGTAGGTGTTTTCTTAATCTACATCTTCCCGTTAATAGCCCAATTGTTAGGGTTTATTGGCGATCTATTGGGTTTTGACACATTTTCAGTAGTAAGAAAGGAGAATATTCGCTTACTGTGTTTGCATCCTTCTGTTCCATTTGCTTATGGTGGGAATATCTAATCGACGATAATGGTTCTTCGAAGAACAGTAAAGGTATGACAGAAACTGTTTCTGGGCCAGTAGATGAGCATAACTTTAAAAAATAAAATGGGTTAAATCTCGACCTTAATGTTTAAGTCCAGCATCTCCCAAAAACAAAACTAGATCACACCAAGTTTCCTTGAGAATAATCATTTAACTTTATTTTATATGCCTGAGATATTAACATGTTAGGTAAAATGTGTCTAACGATACTACCCAAGTACTTTTTTACCATTCTACCGTAGCAACAAAAAGCTTTCGTATTGCAGGGAACTGGTTGAAATGTTTTCTGCATTGTAGCGAATACACACGAAACTAACTTTTGTATAACAGGCTTTTAGAACGCTGGAATGCATTTTATAGTGTAGAATCTTGCTGTGAGGGAAATTTTCGATATTGCAAGTCCTGAAAAAGGAATAAATTCTATGAAAACGAGGTTTAGCGTTAAAGACTTGAGTTTGTGCACTGAAAAGTTCTATTGAGTGGACTTTTAAATAACTGTATTGCAAGTGTTACGTGGTTTTTTGTAAAATTAAACTTTGTTTAGTACAGAAGTCTGTGGTGCAGAAAGAGAGTTACATAGTTACATTTTTTCACATTTCGTAAGTTTACCGAAGCAGTTTTGTAGAGGAATAGCGAATGCAGAACAAAGGTGTTTATAAATTAAAATGTACTTACATTTGTGCAGCCAAAATCTTTACAATATGCTAAACATGCATCAAGATTAACATGCATCAAGATTAACTTCAAGCTAATACCTTATTAGTTATTGTGCTTACAATGTACTCGTACATTTCTTGGTTTGACATTGCGGTCATGATTTGTAGTTTACAGTGATTATTTTGTCACTCATGTGTTTAAATATTAATTTTAAAATATGTGCGTTATAACCTAGATGCATTTATAAATGATGCAATGTGCAACAATATACAAATATGCAATTAGCTGCACTATACAAATTGACATGTTGCACAAAAGGACATGAATAATATTCCAAAACTTAATTTCATTTCACCAGTAAAGCAAACTAAATATGCATTTGTATGCATATCCGATGTCTAACAATGGTCAAAAAATGTATGTGTTATCTTCTTTCAAGAGATTCCACAGTTTCATTATAGTATGGCTCCAAATCCATAGAATGTAGTTCTGCAAGCATTTACAGTAGACAGGAAATTCTTTTATATATTAAGTATGGGAAATTGAGAGATAAAGTTGCATGAAAAGTGTATGTTTAATAGAACATTTAAACCCAGAATCTACGTATTTGAAATTGTGTAGTGCCAATTGCAAAATTAATATTTTGACCAGCATCACAATTTAATCTCCCTCGAGTGACTTTTTTGCTTTTGTTTTCTTAGAGGTGGGGTTCAGATACGAAATGTATTTATTATTTGTATTTATAATTAATGCCTAAATCATGTATCAGAGAATAACAAGCCCGCCTCGGTAGCGTACATGGTAGCGTGTCTGCCTCACGTTCAAAAGGTCCCGAGTTCGAATCTCGGTCAGGGTGAGTTACCTGGATAAGGTTTTTTCCGGGGTTACCCCTTAACCTTACAGACGAATGTCGGGTATCTCTAAGCTTCATGCACCTTGGACACATTTGAGCATAATTTAACCCATCTCATTCACCGTTCGATATGACTTAACGTTGGAGGACGTAAAATTAAAAAAAAAAAGAATAACAAAGTTTGTCCTTTACCTTTATTTCGTTATCTTTTTGTGCACTAATGCATCATCACTAGGTCCCGTATTTTTAGGTAGAATATTCCTTCATTTTAGGTTTCTTATATGTTTAAAATAGCTTTTTCAGTTTTTTTTTTGTCTGGATTAAAATAGGGTTTTTAAATGTTTTGTTTGTTTATCAGTACAGGTACTTATAATTTTCCTTTACTGCTACTTATTTGTAAGATTATTCAAAGCTTATTACATAGAAGTATATATCGTCAGATATTCATCAAAGAATCCACAAAGTAGAGTTTACTGTTTTCTTTGCAGGCTATTATTATTATTATTATTATTATTATTATTATTATTATTATTATTATTATTATTATTATTATTATTATTATTATTATTATTATTATTATTATTATTATTATTATTATTATTATTATTATTATTATTATTATTATTATTATTATTATTATTATTATTATTATTATTATTATTATTATTATTATTATTATTATTATTATTATTATTATTATTATTATTATTATTATTATTATATTTTTTGAATTGCTGTAGATAGTTACGTATATGTACACACCCAAGTTTTCTGTGTGTTTTTCTATTGTTACGCAACACATTTGTGTATGATGAAAACGTTCTTTCAGCAGAACGTGACGTCATTGTAGTGTGGACCATTGATGACAGTGCAGTAGGTTCTAGGGGTAGCTTTCCAGTATACTTTTCTTGCGGCAATACTGAGTTTATGATTTTCATGTCTTAAAAACCAGGATTTCGTTGAATAATGTTTTGTAACTTTGAAGAACATGCACCTCCTACAGGTTTCAGGTATTTGTTTTCTCGAAACATTCTCAATAATATCTAGAGCATCTTTCAGTGGCAGAGTTGTACTTTTCAGCTGGAGAATAACTTTTGGTATAAAACCAAAATGCCTGTTAATATAAGCAAGGGTAGCTGCAAGAGTGAGACACCCGAGTGATCTCTTAGACTTGACAATGGAGGAAGCTCTGTTTCATCTAATTCATTGACGACGTTTTTAATGTCCTTTAAGTGCTCAGCTTACCAACAGAACAGATTTCAGGAGGAACAGAATTCGAAGCTCGGTCGGATTAATTAAAGGTAGAATTTTGTATTGTTTTATTAATTTACGCTTGAATATGACCTTCGAAATTAACAATGAAAATCGGAAAATTGCATTCTTCGTTTCAAAAAGGTAAAGCAGCTATTTAGTTTATTTTAGTTGTCAAATTCTCATTAAGCTTTTTAGGTGAATTAAGGTGAAAACCTAAAAGTCCGGGTCCTATCATCACCCTATTACATGTATAAATCCTGCAAAAATGACTTGTCCCAAAAATACGTAAAATAGTCTGAGAAAAGGTTTACCGATGCTCTGACTCGGGTTTCGGTCAGTGTCGAGTGTATATACATCCGGTTGGATAGCCCTGCGCCCCACCTGTCTTGGCGGGACCTGCTTCTATTACATGGCTTCTTTGCTGACATCCCGGTCAAAACATTGGAAAAGTGACACTGTGCTGAGATCAAGTCTTGTAATGTGATGACCCTGAGAACGCTGCTGCAAGACGAGGAGGGAAAGTGTATCATGCTTACATTATCGTCTTGCTTGCCTTACAAGGAAAAAATATTCTCACAGGAATTTCTTATTAGCTGGAAAACTTGTGGGTCCCTACACATACGTTCATAAGTCTGTGGCTAGATGGCATAAGCTGATATATAACTTTTTTCTTCTTTTGAAATTGAGTTCTCATGCTTTCTGTTTCCTTTAATTCAGAATATAAATGTTGTAAACGTTATCAGTAAATAAGATCTTTATTGCAATATCAACTGGAGAAATAACAGGAGTGTTAGACACGGTAACATGATAATCTTTGCAAAAGTATAGTAGTACCTTTTATCTTGCAAAACTCGATTAGATGCAAAGGTTCTTATACCATGACGTACCCAATTAAGGGAGCGGAGGAATCAGTGCTGCCGTCGACATAACTCGTGTAGTTACAGCATTTGTTGTGATCACACATGCATTTGACGTGGGTAAAAGCATAGTTCGTTAGACATCAAGTAGTTGGCACCTTAAGATAAATAGACGCCTGGCACACTTTCTTCGTTCAGAAAAGAGAACAACTACAAGAAGATCTTGAGAACACGGAAAGGTGCAAATGGTACAGACATACCATGTCTCTTTGTATGTAATTCCTCTGAAAGTCTTGTTCTTCCATCACATCCTCTTGATACAGAGGATGTTTGCCACTGTTTCTCTTTCAGCAAAGCTCAGAATATAGATTGTTACCCGACATTCGTCTTGAAGGATAAGGGAAAACCCCGGAAAAACCTTATCCAGGCAACTCACCCCGACCGAGACTCGAACTCGGGACCTCCCGAACGTGAGGCAGACATGCTACGAAGCGGGCATTACCAAATGTAAGTAACAGGTATAACGGCATAGATTTGCGTAAAATCTATCTTAGGATTTTAAGAAAACTTAATACTGTTCACTAAAGTTTTTCATTGGCTAACCTTCAAACGGTTAGATTATTCTCCGCGGCGGTGTTTATGAATTGTATGCGGGCAGCGGACAGATTTACGAATTGCGTGTTAAGGTTTTCTACGGAGTCATCGAGTTGCGTGCCAAGTACAACATGCAAAATTTTCCTTCTTTGACTGGCAGCCTAGTTTTACGAAGTTAAGAGTGATATGGTTAGAGATATTACATGCATCACATTATACTTTTAGTTTCATAACCTTAATTATTCGACTGCGTGAAACTTCGGCAGAATGAACTGAAATGATGTAATTCCACTGGTTTGTAGTTCCATCATTTTATTATGAACAACAGTTTCTCTTCTTTATTATGAACTCAGTTTCCCTTTCTGGTGCAGATTCAGAACGTATTTTTATATACACTTCAGCTTGAGTTGGCATATGTTAGGGTGTGATGAGTAGAACAAACTGCTGAAATGTGCATGAAAGTACTCACATTCATTGGTTGTACGCATGCAAGAAGAAGAAAACTCAGCCCATAAATTTGGAGGAAATTGTTTACCATGCATGATGTAATTTTCTAGAATATAATCAGAAAATTCATGGACTCTCCTATCATTGGTTGTATTGCCATGATGGCATCAGTAAAATGGTCTTCCACTTGGTTGGGACTTAAGTACGAAAGACCAAAGAATAGCTTCAGAAAATTACCAATCTCAGAATTCTTTTGTTTATGAACATTAAGACCAACATTCTGAATCTTCCTCCACCAACTTTGTCCGAGGTGAAATTTACATCCCTGTAAGTTTGCACCTGGTAGAATTTCACTAATAACCAGCCATATTTAAGGCTTTTTCGAGGTCTACATATACCTATTTAGACTAAAACTTAAATTCGACTTCTTAATTAACCTTGTTGAAGATAAGATCAGCACCGTCTTGAAGACCCCAAATGACTAGTCACTTATTCGACTGCCCAATCCCAACTATTAAAGAGAGCCCGTCAAGCCATTCAAGTGCACGTTCAGAAATCCCTCACTCAATTCAATGTTTAGTTCTTCCATCTGGGCTGATCCCGCACGCAGTTTGAGCTCCTTCCTCCGCGAAAGCATCAAGTTCATGGCTTTCTGCTTGTCTTAACCGTATAGGTAATTTTGAAGTTTCGCCAGCCTTAACGGAAATTAGGTAGATATTTCCTGACAAGTTTTTCAATGGCTTTCCATTGCATTTTCTCCTCAACGGAGGTTTGTTTTACTCTATAAGTTTATAGACATCAGAAAATAAACCAGGATTAGGAATACAAAGAGTAAATCTCAATGCATTTTCAAGTCATTGTCTTCTTTACTTCTTACATTTCATTCAGTTCAAAATTTCATTATCAGATATACTCCTTTGAGTCTTTCAGCCTACATGAATGATTGGAATATTATGACTCAAATACGAAAGCTTTGAAGATATTCGTATTGAATATCACCCAGCGTACTTTTAAAATCGACATTAATTCCCAACTTATCTACCCTTGATACATCTTATAGGATGGAATGATTCAGTAGAAGGAATTAAAACCACAATCTTGTTCAGATACATGTAGCGTCTTAGGTTAGAGGAAAATAAATGTTGACAGTGTACTAGAACATATTACGAACCTAGGAAACCATGTCCTTCCACTCGCAGGTACACGTTATGCAGGATTTAAATGGAGACACGTGGCAGGAATGGAATGACTACACCACTTTGTGTCGTTAGCCTTGTGGATCTCTTCCTTCGCGCTTGAAAAGCCTTGATCAGACCGAGTTTTATTGCACGTGCCTTCTTCCTTCACTGGGTGTCGCTAACTATAGCCGTTCGCCCCTCAATGGCTCTATAAAAGGTTCGAGAGGATACACACTTACTAAGGCAATAACAAGAAGAGAGGAGCTAGGAAAGAAGGATACCTATTACTATAAACAATCAAGTTAAAACCATGTATCTCCGCTACCAAGAAACTTGTTTCACATTTATAAATGCCAGTGCAGTTAAGTCTTGTGCAGAAGTATCGGTGTAAAATTAACGTTTTCTCCACAGTTGCTACGTGTTTGAATTTTAACATTACTTATTTCAAACATTAACTTTCTTTACCGAGAAGTTAAATTCTCAAGAGACCGGGTTAATGATATTGAACAATAACCTTGTATAATAATGTTGCTGTTTAATTTTTCACTTCGGCGTCTTTGATTCTGTTTTGGTGTAGTTTCAGAAGTTTATTTCACTTATGACATACAGTTTTGGATTGTTTCCACTGCGGCGTCTTTAATTGAGGTGTTGAGCTAATTTAACACATTTATGGCATTGCTGCCGAACTTAAAGCAGCATTGTTCATATGTTTCATAACACGTGGATTTAAAGTCTTGTACATGCTGTTCCTAGCTGGTTAAAATGGCGAAACCTTCACAAAAGGAGGTGGAAGAAAATCACTTTGTAAAGCAACTGGAAAGCGGATTTTCGCCGTCAATATACTGCAACAGTCCGGGGTTTAGAAATAGTACTTATAATTTATGTCGATTCGGGGTTTGTAAGGGCTAAAGCAGATTGAAGGTATGGTAGAGTTGTTGGAAAATGGAATTTTAATATGGGACAGTTTACCCAAAATCAGAGTTGTACTTTAGAATATGTGTAGATTATCATTTAGGTATATAGACTGAACATTTGATAAAATAGCTGCTATGGGACATAAGTGAATTGAAATTTGTTTATACAAGTACAAATGACATTGTACTAAGGTCTGCATGAGGTTTCGACCTGATTTTACAAGTACTCATTTGTTTGCGAACCGTAAAGCAAAGCAAACTGTACTAGGTACATTAGTCCAGAGACTGGAGTCAAAACCTGTTTCTCTTACAGGTTATATGCTTTGAGAGGCTACATTTATGTAATATAAGATTTTAAAAGTTTAATATCAAATGTTAGTAAATCATGTTTTAACTTATATTCACGCTTGATGTGAGGCTGGCTCCGTAGCTCAGTCGGTAGCGCCTGCCGTGCGAAGGGCCCCGGGTTCGATTCCCGGCTGGGGTTGGGGATTTTTCTCCGACCAAGATGATTCCCCATTTTCTCCAGAGTCGGGAAGTATGAATGAGAGCGTGAATGTGTGCATGAAGCCAACGAATACGAGTTAACACCTTCGGTATGTTCCAAAGGAGAACGGCCGGCGATATGACCATTAAAAAAAAAAAAAAAAAAAAAAAAAAAAAAAAAAAAAAAAAAAACTTGATATAAAATCACTACATAATCTGATCGTTTGGGCTCCTGTACTACTTTCAAGAGATAATTTTTGTCTCACATGTCTGAGCCATTGCCTCTGTGAGGGTGGAAGGAAGTCTTTAGGTTACTTGAGTGTTTGCGAGAATTGTCCTCTCGATACTACTTGATAACTTTGTGTTTCACTCTTGGATGTCGGAAGTAATTTATTTGTCGAAAAACGAAAAAAGAAAAGAAAAAGGAGCATGTTTGATTTAATTGTTCTAAAAGAGGAGATTTTTAAACAGATTATTGCAAAAGACGTGTTGGTGGCAAACGGTGACAGCAACATTAAAATTTTATTAGAAATTTGAAAATTTACATGAAAATGTTTGTCTCAACCTATTTGCATATAACAATATAAGCTTCTAGAGCAATAAATTGAAATGAGAGTAATTCATGACATACAGTATGTTAAATCTTGAGGTTCACATTTGCTAACTTGATCACATGGATATCATTGCTGATGTCCCTGTTGGATTGATCAATGGAAATTTTAAGACTAACATATCTGATCGGAATATCCCACTTTATTGACTCTTGGATTATGCACTCGGTGTCCAGTTTTAGTAAGGTTTTATTTTGAGAATTTGGCCAGGTTTTCAGTCTCTACTCCGCTGTGCATTGTATTACGCTGGAAAATGTGAAATTTGTAAGCTCTTTAACGAGATGCACTATTGTTTTTATTAGAGCATAGTTTTTAATTCGATTTCTGCACAGAAGTTATTAATGGTCTTTGATATTCATTTAAGGTTTTGAAATTTTTGTTCAGTTTTCAGACCATTAACTACTGGAGTCGGGTATTAACCTTGAATTTTAAACATTCTCATTTATTCGAGAGAGATGTAAAACGGCGACTTTTCAACAAAATTGAGTCTCTTCATATTTAAAAGTGCTTTAAGGACAAAATTCTACAGTTTCATTACCGTAGTCTGATGAAAACTTTTACTTCAACTTGAATATCTGGTCTCTAAGATGGGGCTCATTGCTCAGCCTGAAATTTTCAACCTATTTAAAGTTTTCTTGGTAGTCTTGTGTTTTATTGAGGGAGTTTGCTGTCG
Source organism: Mantis religiosa (assembly GCA_030765055.1). Taxonomy (NCBI): domain Eukaryota; kingdom Metazoa; phylum Arthropoda; class Insecta; order Mantodea; family Mantidae; genus Mantis; species Mantis religiosa. The sequence continues at coordinate 119,432,189 of CM060950.1, forward strand.
AATATAATTTTAAAATCAACAAATGAGAGTTCTACGGAAGATTATCGTGAATCCTATGTAAACTAAGGATCCATATAAATAATCGATATGCGCTGATGCAATTATAGAACGTTTATGTGATAAATTACTTCTATGAGAAGTTGAGAGAAATTTATGTAAAAGTATGCTAATAATCTGATTTTGCAAACACACTGAAACATAAAGATCGAGTTTTTCTGGAGTTCACAGCATACCTAAAAGCAATATTTCTGAAAATTCTTTTCATTGAGTGGATTGAAGCCAATTACGGATATTAAAAATGACAGCTTTAAATTTTTAGAGTATCAGTTGTTTTTAATTTTTCTGAGGAAATACGAGCTATTTTGTAAATAAAAGGTAAATCATAAAACAAAAATTACATATAACCACAAGAGACCAATCATACCAATCAAATCTCTTTAGTGGTAATTATGGAACAGGTAATGCAACATTATGATTTTCAATAAACCTGCGAAGCTTTTTTGGGATTCCGGAGAATTTTGGGTTGTTTGCTGTTCCAGCAGTGAGATACCATGGCGTCCTTCCTTCTCTTCATATGTAAAATTGTCTATTGCCAACTCTCATTCATGGAACTGGCACGATATGGCAACCCTGAAGAAGCAAGCAGAAAAGTTTGGAGTGTTGTCCCATCTTCGGACCTGACCGGACCCTACCACGGTTAACTCCTGTTGAAAGCAACTGAGAGCAGTCAATAAAATCATTAAGGCAATCCCTGTTTGAGCTGCTTCCTGTGTATGACCTCGCATACCCAGGTGTCGCGTCTGGCTTTCAAGAGTGGAAGATTAGGGGAGGGAGAAAAGAAAAGCGGTGGACTCCACCCGCCTGTGTTGCCCGTTCTTTTCTCACCTTCGCCACCCTTCTTTGGTCCGCTTTGAACAACTTGGTGGCAGGCTTAATCTTTTTCTTATGCTTTTTGAGAACGACAATCTTGCAGGTGTCTCAATTACATTCATGCTTTGTGACTTTTTGCCTTTTCTCCTAACCGAACCTTCAGCTTACTTGGATGTTCTCAACAAAAACAACTTCGAACCATACCAGCTACAGAAGATGCGACTGAGATGAACTCGGATTTGTTAAATGTACCCTACAAACTCTATTCATAGTGTAAATTACACGCGAGCTTATGCGATGAACATAAAATTTGGCATGTTCGTGATTTGTGCGTATATGGAGTTATTGTCGTCTAAAATATCATTGATATTTTAGGGCAGGGGCACTAAACCCTAGCCCGTCAAGATATTCTGAAAAGCTCTCCTATGGCTATGAGACCAAGTGTGAACTTAGTTAACATTACGAATCCTTCCTCATTCAGATTTGAAGACATAGGATAGTTTAATTCATAAAAGCATTTTGCGTTTTAGAGGCCGAGATTCACAAATACTATACCTCCTTGCAAATGGAAACAACAGAAATCCAAAAATATCCAGGTCTTTGTGTTGAATTTGAAGAAAATGATTCATCCACGTTAATTTAACTGGATTTGGTAATTATGTCCCTTCAGACCGACTTCCTGAAATTCATGATCTTGTTCTAAGGCTCGTATCTATATTTGGCTCCACAGCTTTATCTGGGCTATGAATGTTACTAACAATAAATTATAAATTGTGTTCAACTGTTACTGGCGTTCATCTTTCATGCTTGTTCTGCGTACACAAGCTTACGTGTAATATTGGGAAATTAATAAATAAAAAAAAATAGTTCAAATGCCTCATTGACGTTACAAGTCTTCTTAATTGGAATGTAAATGAATAGTGTGATGAGGAGTATTACTATCATAATTCAGTTATGGTTACGCAAATAGTGTAAAACTTGTGTCCTTTCAAAATAAAAAAGTGAATAAAAAGAATAAAGACATGAATTTTAAAACATAATGTCTACATCGGAATCTGAATACTTAACTAATACATATACAATACTTCAGTTTAAATTAAAAATAATTATGAATATAAATTTAATTAAATAGCCCCGCTAAAAATCTTATCAGTTTACCGGTCCACGCACAAAATTGTTTTAGCGTATTTTGAACTGTAAACATTAACAGAACTCTCTTCATAGGTGATTTGTTAATCAAGTTAACAATGTCAGAAAGCCATTACGAAAGTCTACTATCTAAATAACAGTAATAATGAAAATTATTATTTTCCTGTAGTTTGAGGGAGCCTTACCTATTTTGATGTCCAAAAACTAAGATGGTTGTCTTAAGGTCAGGGATATGACCAGGTTCGGAGATGAAACTTGGCACCTTGTCCTATTGAACATCTTTCGCGCCTATCCGTCTCCAGTAGATGAGGTGAGGGATACAGAGTATCGGACTTAGGAGACGTGACAGCAGAGGGCAGGGTCACCACAGTTTCAAGTTTTAACTCCCCGGTGGTAGCTTGTGTATCCGGTTCCCATCCTTCCCTGCGGGTTTACACACCCCAATGAGGGTTTCCACTCTCGATCCCTCTTCCCTGCCATGTAACGCCGAGTCTCCTGCCAACATTAACATCTCTGTAACACCCAAGCAGGATGAGAGGTGCCCGTCTCGGTAGCTTATGGTAGCGTGTCTGCCTCACTTTCACGAGGTCCCGAGTTCGAATCTTCTGCAGGGTAACTTTTCCGGGGTTTTCTCTTATCCTTAAAGCAGAATGTCGGGTAACTAAACTCTACGGTTTCATATCACCCATTCATTCATCGTCCGATATGAGTTAACGTTGGAGGACGTAAATTAAAAAAAGGGATGATAGGTGAAATGAGAAATTAAGTGAAATGGATTACAGAAAATTCGGGGGACGTAATTAACTACTCCAGCATTCACCTAGTGAAACCCGTGAAAGAGCGATGGAGCGTTTAATACAATGGGAAAGTAGTTTTTTATTCGACATTTCTCTTGAATTAAACTTTAACGCGCGCTTTTTCTGTTGTTTTTAGGATTTTGGTAACGATGTGATGACTACACGCTACCGGTAAGTGATGTGCAAGGTTTGCATCGTAGTTCTGTTTTCCGTTGTGCTGCCTTTTATATAACAAGGTGGGTTTGCCTCGCCGTATATTGTTAAACTGTCTGCGTATGTTTTAATATCCGGCTTCTAAATCCTAACATAAAGCGCTAAAGTTGAATCTCCCGTTAAAAGAATGAAAAAGAGTGTAAATATAATAACGTTTTAGTGTGCCGAGGGTCGGGGTCATTACGCTGTTTGGCTTGCAACTTAACCGCCGGGTTGTGCTCTTAAGTGTCTCGATCCCATTGTGTTGAAAATGAGCAATGAAGCCCGTTAAATGATTTCTCGTTGCGCCTTCAAATTACTGCGTCTAATGAAGGGGTTGGCGTTCTACTTACGCCCACTCCAGGAATGGCCAGAGGAAACGAGATGAGGAGAGATTATCCCAGAGTTTACAGTGGCGTACCGGATTTACAGGATTCCTTTAGCTTATCAGCAAAACGACTAACGCTGTCAAAGGCCGCCGGTGTATTAAAATAAGTTGAAATAATCACGTTTTATTTTAATTCTTTCTTTCTTTTGTTCTTTCTTTCTTCCGTACTTTTTCTTTTTTTAAGTGGTTTCAGTGACACAATGTACTTGAAGTCCACTTTTAAATATATTAAACTCTTCTTCTCGAGATAAAACTGATTTCCAGCTGATTTTATTATCTTTTGTTATACAGGATGCTGTATTGTTTACCTCCGAAAGTTTATAATACGTGAAACACATGTAACATAGCTTCATTTTCAAAATTAACTAAATCCTATAAGAAATTTTAGTTGCGATTATACGATTATTAATATGCTAAGCTCCTGGAATAATTACAACAAAAAATGTCCAGGCTTAGCAAGGAAGAAAGTCGTCTTCCACCAAGACAATGCCCGCACACATTTGTCGTCGCCATGGCAATATTACATGAACTAAGGTGTGAATTGCCACATCCGCTTTATTCGCCTGATATAGTCCCGTCAGACTTCCATTTCTACACGAAGCTGGAAATTTTCCTTTGGGGATATAAATGTGTAGTGTTTAACGCCCGCTTTTACTACATACGGCACCGCAGGCGATGACACTGATGATACATGAGATGAAGATGGAGCACCGGTGGAATGAGATGGCGGGGGAAACCGGAGATCCCGGAGAAAACCCGCCCCAGCACCGTGTTGTCCACCACAAATCTCACTTTACGGTCGCCTGGGATCGAACCCGGGCCGCCTTGGTGAGAGCCAAACGGTCTAACCACTGAGCCACGGTTGTGGATGAAGATTTGCTTCATATGAATTGATAGCTGGAGTTGACAACTATTTTGGAGTCCTGGAGTTATCTCATTTTCGAAATGAAATCAAGGCATTGGTACATCGCTGGACCAAGTGTATTAACCTAAAAGGACACTATATTGAGAAATAAAAATAAGAAGTTCCAGTGACGTAAACAATTTTTTTTCTATTGTGTTCCGAGAACTTATCTAATCAACCTCTTAAAATGGAATAGGTATATTCTACTCAAGGTCTCATGAATCCAAAAATGTATTAAAGGGCCCCGGATGAGTGTATGTGTGTGAACAGTATAATTAAAAAAACGATAAGTCGGTAAACACCAGCATCTTCCAAGGATTTTTTTTTTAATTTACGTCCTCCAACGTTAAGTCATATCGGACGAGTCCTCCAAGGATGCGACAAGAAGATATTCAAGAAAGTCCTACTACCCTGAAATGTCCTTTTCATAGGATCAAATTCGAAAATGTTTATTTCATCAAAAGAACTCTAGATTTTAATTAAATATCACACCTTTAAGATATTTTTGTAACTAACTGAAACTCATATCTTGAATTTTCTGGAATTAACATCTGAAGTCCTTATTCTGGATGACTTGCATATCTGTAAACAGTAAGAAATGTACAAGAAATATAGAACTCATTAAAGCACACACATTATCTCCCATGCAATTTTTCGCCGTTTTGCGATATTTCTTGTTATTAGTTTTAATATGCAAATACTACTACTTCTTATTCTTCTTCTTTAACATCCATAGTTGTACCACTATCATGGTGTTAGAGGATTTTTGTTCCTCTATCCCTTTCAAATACTTCTACTTGTCTAAAATATAAAGTTATTATTTTTGTTTTTGTCTTGCCCATGCAAAGAGAATGAAGTATTGGAACATCATTGTCATCACATAGCGATCACCTCTTAAAAGATTTATGTTTAAGCCTTCTGTATTCCTTTATTTCTTTTGTACCTTAAAGAAAATAAACAATAAGCCTATTTCCGCAAATGCTTAACTCGAGTAACATGAAATGGATAAAAAATGCGTTTGTAACAGTCTCTATAGAACTTAAGAAGATATTGTTTACTTTGAGATGTCGTTAAATTCACACGCACACGCACAGGCACAGGCAAACGTACACGTACACTATAGGGAGCAATAGGTAATGCTGACATTATCATCTTAGCCGGGAATGGAACTTGAGTTCTCTGGCTTTGGGGACTAATATGCTAACTACCAGGCAGTACATTCTTGTACGTTTACAACTTATGATTGCCTTGAATTCTTTAAATTTGACCAAAATTTTGGAATCTCAGAATCTTCAGTTTGTATAGCTTTCTTCGACCTTATTAAGTCTTAAACGTTGCAGTTAACTGGTTCAAAAATCGTAATATAATTGTTTAATTTTAGATATGTTCCCATTATTTGACAAATATAGCGCTATGTTTAAAAATTTAGGAGATTTGGCTATTTTCTAGTTGCATTGCAATTTAATATTAAGAATCTTAACAGCTGACGAAAAACCTAATAGTAAATTGGAAATTAATTGTTCCTTCACACTAACCGTGCGTAGGACGCACTATGAAAGGGTAGAATCAGACTGAAAAATTCAATGCCATAGCCGGAATTTGAACCACGGATCTTCTGATCTCCGTCCAGCCGCTCTTAACCATTGAGCTACTATGGGCAACGTGCCAGCATGACATTAAATTCTCCAACTGACTCGTGTTTTTGTAATAAACTATATTAATAGATGTTTGTAAAAACTAAATGTTGGTCCAAGTAATTTGGTAATTACATCACATGGACTATTTTTATGAGAACTGTTTTACACTGCAACAAAATAACTAATTAAAAATAACAGACGGTATAGGTTTCAAATTTGGCAAATATCCCTGTTATTGTGCGTTCATTACAAATCTAACTTGCTGATTATCATCTTATTGCTGAAGTTATCAATGTAGTATTCGGATTCCCTGATTATTGATTCCTACTGGTCGCATCCTTCATTCGGTAGCTAGCGTAGAATTCTTTGTTACTCCACTTCCATTGAGTAGAAATTGATTGATACCTAAATTTAGCCAATCAGTGACGTCAGAATATTTTCCCCATGTGGAATAAATCATGAGACAGGAACTGTTTGCTCTTTACTATTGTGAACATCTTAGTTGTGATGTCTGTCTAATTATAAAATCGACTATAGACATACTGTCTAAAGAAGAAAAATGAAAACTTCAAGCTATCTCATAGAAGAAAGTACTTTAAGTAATGTTTGAAAACGTGACTGTGACGTTTATATTGTTACAAAGTAGACAAATAAACTTAAAAACATGTAGGTACTGGTGCAAATGAGAAAGCTGGATAAGTGCAGTGAAATTTGTTACTTTTGCTCGATTCTGACATTTGAGCAACGGTAGCGAAAGGGCGAAAAGGAAGGGAAGAGGGAGAGGCAGATGGCAAGGTTTCAGGTGGCTTCTAGAAGGTTGTCTCGGGGATCTTCAGTCCATTCTAATAAATATGAATTTTATAATTTTTACTTCTTCAGTCAAAACGAATCTAAGTCTTGTTGCTGATCCTTCATTTGTTTGAGTGTACCTCTCACTAAAGTTTAAGCAAATGCTGTCACAAACTAGAGATTTTGTTGTAAAAGCGTTCGGAGAATAATTTTCATAGCTGTAACTACATATGTCTAAATACACAGTAAAGTATATTCTTGTAACTGTTGATTGCAGTGTCTCTAGAAATACGCCACTGCACTTTAATCTATGAGTCTGTATCTCCCAATGCCAAATAGTAACTTTCGGACGATTACATGTTACGGCAGCGCTTCTCTTTCTTAAGTTGAAGCAGTATAGGTCAGCGAATAACAGGCACTTCGTTTAATGTCATTCTAACGAGAAAAAGATCCTAAGTCGGAGTTAACGCGAGCGGCTCCATCACAGTTTTGAATGCGAGTCTTTGTTTTCCAAACTTCAATGTACTGTATTAAACGTGGCATGAAGTCACACGAACTCTGGTGAGTCAAGGAGGAAGGTTTTCATTAGACCTAACGCTCACATTTCCCTATCACTTGCATCAGCGGTTTCCTGCTCGTGATGCAGCTTTGGTATTGCCGCAAATTCTTCTTTTGCTTCTATTGCCGGGAATGGCACGGCGTTTTCCCTTTATCCGGTAAATGAATGGCCATTGTCTCTAAAACAAGACGAGTTGCACAGGGCAGTTTTCCTGGAAGCAAATGTAGATTATTGTACAAAAACGATTACATGTTTCCCACATGGCTGGTATCTCAAATTAACCTATAAATCATTATTTTTCTGTAGATGTGATTGTGGTTCTTTATAATCTCTTTCAGTCTGAATCCAGAAATGTTAAAAAAAATCTTACCTCTGGCAGTAGCATAAATTTTCTCCTTCAACTATTTCATTGGAGTGCCAAAGTAGTATTTTAGACGGTCTTAAATGCTGGCGACTGTATTGATCCTAAATTGGTACTAGAAAAATTAAAATTTAATGGGATATGCAATAAGTATTATTTATTTTTTCCAGCCCTATTTTCTTTGTCATAAAGGAACAGTAAAAGTGGGTAATTTCATCGTCTGATACAGTTGTACATAGAATAACTCAAATTTCTGTTTTGTGGCCATTATTATTTTCAAGGAAATGAACATGAACTCACAGACAAAATTCAAGCTTAAACTCTTATAAGAAGAGGCTTTTATGTGCTATAAGATTAAAAAATATTTATATTATATCTTAAAATACAAATATTATATAAATATTACATATATTTAATAAATGACAAAATATTTTCTTTCATTCTCTATAATAGAACAATTTGTGATAAAATTAATATTTTATCAACTCACTGGTAATGAATAAATGACATGACATCAGTTTATTTAAAATTCATTGGAGTTCCAGTACAGTCTTGTTAAGTTGTCATTAAAAATTTCTGCCTATTATTGCCCAGTATTGGAAGAATGATCATTCTGTCACATAAAGTCTTGCATATTTCATAAATGGCACGTTACTATCACACCTAATTGCATTCCTGAATTTTTACTTAAAAATTATCCATCAAAATAAATACAAATCTGAATAAAATTCACTACGCATGTTAGGTTCTGAATATGAGCTGGAAGATCCTGTTTCACCCGAAGCAAATACTTCGTAGTGGAGTGAAAAGCTGCAATAACATACGAGTTGCCGATAATTGCTGCGTTACTTGGGAGCATTGATTGGATTTTATACACTTTCCACATTGCTGACAGTATAGATTTCTTTTTGTATCAGCGTTGAATGTACCCAAGACCTTTTAACATACTGTTGTCACTACATTTTGGCGAGAACAATAACGATACGCAAATCCGCAACACGTATACATGGCCGAGCACGCCGTTCTACTGGCAGTGCATCATATAATACTCTAACTTTTCTCTCTAAAATTCTAATTAAATTAGGACTAATAATTAAAAATATTATAGATAATACAAATATTTAATCTGTATATATGTTTGTAATGGTGTGTAATCGAAACAGACGCCAGTGTAGTGTTGACAACAGGTAGTAAACTAGCCCACAGAATACGAAACTTTCAGAAGTGCTGCTCGCGTGTTGATCTTTGGCAATACGAGGCGATCGCAGCGTCACATAGTGAGGGGCCGCCGGACTAGCCTATGAAAAATCGCGCTACCAAAAGTTTACTTTACCGGTAGGTACTGCTACTGCTGCTGTATTTTTCATACCTGTCTAGCTTCCTAGCTATTTTCTAATGCCGTATTGCTACTGATGAAGCAAAAAGTTAGGTTACGTAGGCTTCAGTAGTGGAGACTGTCTATGAGGTATTCAACTTGCCTTTAAAGGTTAGATTATAGCTCTCATAAAATAGCTTATCAATGTCATATGTAGCAATTTTGAAATATACCAGCTGAACAGAATAACAACTAGACTGCTATGAAAAATACACTTTATACAGTAGCGTTCATAATTTGTCATGTATTATTAGTGGGTTTTGTAATGGTTGCTAGTCCAAGTCACTGATATCTGTTCCCAGGAGTGTTTCTAGGATATAATACGTAATTATACCATATTTAAACTCAAATTTTTAGGTTTGTTGTAAATTTCAAGATGTTCTAATAATTTTTCTGTGTGCTTCATAGAAACAACTTTTGTAGACGAAGTTTTGTGTGAACATGCAGCCAACTAACAATAGAATGTGGTATTTCACAGGAAATTTTTGAGAATTACCCTTGTTTGATACTTCCGTTTATTTCTATTACTGTCCAGATTATGCTAGTATTCAGTAATACATAATACTCCTCAACGTTTTATAACTTTAATTATGATCGATTTGTTAAAATGTGTTTCACTCAAAATTGAAACTTTTAATTGAACTCTTGAAGTACATTTTCCAAAATTTATAACGTGTTGCGCAAGTAGCATTTTGTGTAAATCAGAGCTAATGAAGTAATGAAATAAGAAAAAAACGCATATTCACTTGCTTTTTAAATAGATTTGCGCATGTCTTTTGAACAAATGTTCTGTTAATCTTAAAAATAGTGAGCTTTTATGGTGACACTTATTACGCCATGTCCAGTTAGAATAAGAGCTGAAGCGTTCTAGATAAATAAAGACGGAAGTTTTCTTCTAAGTTAACCATACTTCTTTAACCAAAGTTAATTTGCAATAAAATTAGAAAATAAAGTGTAGGAGGAGATTCGATACCGAAGAATTGCTGAATAAAAAGCAAATACAACTTAAGGAAATGAATAAAACGCTGATTAAGATATGAAGGTGTCTTCAAAGCTCGAGTTATTTAGTTATTTTCTTGCAACTGTTTGCTGAAAGGTCTTAAGGTCTTTTCTCTTCTTGTGGTTCCTTTATAAGAAAACGCGGTACCATGTTTTCCATTTCTTCAGTCTCCGAGAGACTTAACTGTAATGCGTCTTCAGCACAATTAATGAAGATAAACGTTACGTTTATGGAGATATAATTCTACTCCTACTGGTGTTAAAATTTGGAGGACTTTCTAAGTTATCAACTAGAATTATGAACATGTTTAATAGCTTATGTCTTAATAGACCTTCTAATAGATGGCATACGCCCGTATTACTGAAGAAGTCAGTCCTGGAGAAATAACTTATTGGTGATTTGAACCAGATTCCGCTTGGCGGAGTTGGAGCGTCCAGCCCTTGATTTACCCGTGCTGCTTCCTAGTGAATGTGCCCACCGGGGCCGGCTTATATTATAGATACCGCTCTCTGACGCACATTCGAAACACAATGCAATGGCTCAATAGCTTCCAGAGTGGTAAACAATTCACAGGCAGATTTGCCATAGGTAATCGGTGCATATCCAGTCACGAACTTAAATCATGTGATTTGCACAGTTTCTTATTTAGTGCTTTAAGACAGCTTCTGCTAGAACTAAAAGTACTACCTCCCATTTATCATCTAAAAGAACTAACTTTGATGTATATGCTTACTAAAATATTGCTACTCCACTCTCCGTTCCTAATTTAACAAACCTGCAAAATTAAGGTCCAGAGAAACGTTCTAAGAATTTCTAATATACTTATTTAACTATAGTTTCTTGTTTGTTGTTGCAGGTACTAAATTCAAAATTGATCTTAGATTTTACTTTCTAAGTACCAGTTTTTCCTCACAACGTGCTTTAGTACTTTCAGCGAAATTAATGCGTCGCAATGTCGCTTCCCCCCAATTGTGGAATAAGACATTTTTCTAGAAAATATTAAGCGTATAATATTTTATAATTAACCATTTAACCTTTTCATGTGACATGGTCCTTATATTCTTGTTATACTCAAATGCAATTTTACATTTCAAGGCTTTGAAATTCTTCAACAAATGCTTCAACCGCTCAGGGTCCTAATTACCTCAGTAAGCACATTTTGAAGGTAGCGTACTAGAAAGGGAGTTTCCTTTAAGATCGCTCCTATTACGGACTTGTTTCAGTGGTCATGAGTCAACAGTAATAATTGTAACAGGAATATAGAACACATGGATTCCAATGCCTTTTAATCGATACACTTGTCATTATAATCATATTTGTAGTCCTAAAAGTCGAGAACTGTTGAAATAAAACTGAATTTTAGCTTTGTGAAAATATATCAGAGAGGGTAGCTTGAAAGTTTATTTTTGTTTCAGCGCAAAACTAGCTCCTAAAAAGCTGTTTTCTTGCAGACTTGTAGTACTGGTGTACTTAAGCGTACCATAATCTTATGAGGACATGTAACTGTAGCTCATTATCGAAACTGGTAAATAACTTAGTGTTTCGGCTACTGTAAGGCTGCACATGGAACTGCGATTTTATTTTATTGTTAAACATTAACGATGGGAAAATTCGTTGCTGCAATACATAAACTTATGCTTCCGTACACGAATATCCACAGGAAAATGAGAAAAGCAAAAGCAGAAAATATCAATGAAGGTTTACAGCATATCTGTAAAGAAATATATCAAAATAAATTGCATGTATACGGTGTTACATACAAAATAAATAAGAGACAATTAAATGAATGAAGTCTGTCATTAAGATTATCCTTTTAGTGTTCCACAGAGTATACTATACCACATAAGAAGTACTACACTATTCTTAAGTGTGAACTCTTTTAAGTTGTGTATTTAGAGGTGTTTTGGAATTAACTGCTAAATATTCATATACTTGCCTTTTCTAACTAATATTGCTATAACATACAGTAATCGTTTCTCATCTGATTGAATACATTTCAAAGCATTGGTTCTTAATCAGTTAACCTAAACAGCCAAAGCCCGCCTCGGTAGCGTGGTGGTAGCATGTCTGCCTCACGTTCAAGAGGTTCCGAGTTCGAATCTCGGTCTGGGTGGGTTACCTGGATAAGGTTTTTTCCAGGTTTTCCCTTATCCTGAAAGACGAATGTCGGGTAACTCTAAGCTCCATGGACCCTGGGCTCATTTGAGCATCATTTCACCCATTCCACTCATCGTCCGATATGACAACGTTGGAGGACGTAAATTACACACACACAAAAAAAAAAAAACAGCCAAAAGCTAAGATATACCTAATTTAAGATGGGCCATTTCTCACTAAAATTCTTGTATACTCTTAATACCCTATTTTGAGCTCTCAGGCGCTGATGACCGACGTAGTTGAGCGCCCTTATACACATCATCATCAGTTTGAGCTCTCATTTGCAACATATTACATTCATCAGCTTTGCTATCTTAATACTTACCCATTAGTTTATTTGCATGTAAATGGACTGTGTCAAAACCTCCAGTTCAGTTAGTCCATATTTTACCTGTGCCTCATTGATTATCTTGACCCTGGGCTGTTTGAGCATTAATATATTGAAATAAATATCCTGATTTCAATAGGATCCAAAGTAAAAGCTACACGTAACTGCGACTCTGAAGTTATTTCTCACACTGTGCTGATTTACTCACTAGAAGAAACTGGACAATGACTTTTTCTCACTCTAGTAGGAATTTGTTTTCTTTTAGTCGGTCCTCTATTCGGTCCCGCTGCTGGTCGCTGTGGGTCTGATGCCCTCAGTCTCGGCCTTGGCCTTGGTCTGGGTTTTGGTTCTTCTGCCTACCGCTACGCTGCTGCCCACTTCAGTCTCACCAAGGCCCATTGTCTATTACTCAGTCAAGGTAGGCGTACAAAGCACACTCTTCTCTGCTAACCCTTCTAATGCTGAAGAAAATAATTTTAGCTCCCTCAGAACTTCTGATCTCGAGAATTCAACTTCTCTGTTGATACAACAGACTTAACATTCGAATATGATGTCAGCATTAAGAACTGAAATTAATTCTTGGTCATTGTTTCCTTCTTTCAAGAACGTTGCATTTAAACCAGTGGCGTTAGCGAGAAACATCGCAAGCCAAAATAAACTTGAAAATATAATTTTACTGTACTGTTTGACGGAATGTTAACGTTGGATATGTCACTTAGCAGCTTGGATAAAGAACTACCCGACAATTATTGCAAACGGCTGCAAACTTATTTGAAGCGATGAAGTTGCGTCTCGGTCGTTATATTTTGGTTAATAAAACATGCATATTATTAGTACTTTCAAAACTGACGTAAGAGGTCGACAGTTATATCATGAAATTTAGTCATTCCTATGACTTTTTATTAGGAAATCTGCTATAGCTCGTCAGTCTTCGTTTATTCCAACTTTTTGAGTTTCGTTTTGCTCTTCAGTGAACGTTGTGTGCTTCCTTTAACCCTCCCTTAAAATTAACATTAAATACATGCAAATTAATGCTGCAAAAGCACAAAATAGGTCATAGTACTGGTGCAGAACTCAGAAAAGTTACGTTCAGCCCCTGCTGGTGGTATAGGATTACTACAGAGGGGATTCCTTCCGGGAAGAAGGATTTATTGTACCTAAGCTCCAAGTGGGGCATCACCGGGAGGAAGGATGAGGTGAGAGGAGACAAAGGGTGGCCGACTCAAGAAGTCACGAAAGTGCTGAGACATCTGCTTACACTTATACCCTGAAAGAGACCACTAGATGATGTGAAATGATAATGGAGACGAAATGGTGGGACAGGAAATTCAGCGGATGTAATTAACTTACCCAGCTTTTGGCTGGCGACCCGGGAAAACTCCCGGAAAAACCCATGGGTCAGGCAGGTCGACCAAGGGAGTCGAACCTGGTCCTCCCGAATGCGGGCCACAGACGAAACCACCTGAGCCATTCCGCTCGCTTGTTTGTACTTACTATTCTTTCTCTTTCACTATTGTCTCTTGCGGACAAGTCACTTTCCCAGGTATGTTTGTTTATACCGGCAGTTTGAAAACTGGAGATTATTTCTGATCCCGCCTCCTGCCACCATGGAGTTAAGTACTTTGTACCAGAAGTCGCTGAACCTCAAAAACGTGCTTTCTTTTCAGGAACCAACACAGATGAATGAGTATTGCTTTCTGAAATAATCGTGTATCCAACGAGCTTTGTAAAATCGCTGAACAAACAAATTCTTCTGTTTTATCCAATGTCCATCGCCGATGTTATCACATTTCTAATAACCTCTTGTGAGAATTTTGTTTATTAAACAGCAGCAGATCATCTCCACACTTTTATTTCTCGTACCTGAAAGTTTCTAAAAATTATGAGATTTCATTCCTGTATAAGTGACACTCAGTTCAAGAAAGAATATAGGATAGTAGCATCCCCTTCCAAATTGAATGGAGTGATATACTCTCTAAGTTGTTTTCTTTTGAGCTCTTTGTCATTAAGGGATGCATCACTGCTAGTGTACCCTTGAGTATTTATACTGCATGTCTAAGAGCAAGTAGTGCTATCCGTTAAGGCTCTCATTACTGGATATATGCTCTAGGAGAGCTCATTAGTTGCTAACTAGATCCGATTTACTACATATTAATCCAGTGGCTTAATAGCGGGTACACTGTAATCAGTTTTGTATACCCCCCTGAAGTCGCTCCCCGGGTGCTATTCCATATGTAGCATAAGATATGTGTTAACAGGAATAATCTCTTGAACAACGACTGGATAAGTACCAACCACCAGATGGCAAAAACGTTGTCAACTGTAACAACAAAACCGAGTCGTCGATTCGTTTTAGCTCGTCTGGAGAAAACATTGATCCCAAATATATGGTTAGTGCAATCGTTAGTGGGAGGGAGGGTGTATTTGTGTAGGATCTGGTTAATCCGTCCAGTCAGTCCCCAGGCTTTGGTTCCTCTGTGCTCCCACCCTCAGTAGGTTTCAGCGGCCAGTTGTCGCGGATTACAGTGCAAACAGGAAGAATTGCAATGAGCCTGATCTGCATACGGTAACGAGTAGAGAGTCGACATCTGCTGCCTCCACCTCACTCCATTTCTCGCTCTTCGATACGAATCTCAGTAGCCGGACCAGAGGAGGACGAGGGGTGGCCGTACGCACACACACTTAATACCCGCTAACAGGCTCTTTCAGAAAAAAAGGGCGCCGTCCCTGCTGCAGTCGATCGAACACTTGCTGCAGCACACGCTCCAATGATGAACGTTTCAGTCAGCATTTAATGAAGAAGCTTCGAGTGAAATATTTATAATCTTTATAAACAGAGATCACTGTGCAGTGGTGTTGCTTGTGCCACCTGAAAGCGATCCGTAAACAAGGCAAGGAGGTTTTGCACAAATTTCTCACATCCATCATGGTTCACTGGTTTCCGTTAAAGTGTGGTTTTTAAACGACCCTATCACATATCATTGGTGAGACTCAAGTCCTTTGGAAGCTAGCGGTTCCTTTATGATCAAACTTTCACTGTTTGGAAGAATCTAACAACAACAAAATGTCTTCCGAATAAAACCTAAATTTGTTTCAACATTCCAATCTTTGCACAGTAGGTACATAGTGGCAGTAACTGACATTTTGAAAAGAAACACTAACCTCCTTTCATACTTGTGGACATAATTTGACATTCCTAATTCAATCAACGCGTCCTATTCTCTCAGTTTTCACAGATGTTGGAGGGACCAAGTGTTACCGAGTCTAAGAGCACTGCATTCTCATGGATGAGCTAATTTCACTTCTTTGGTTAGATTCATGTATGTAAGATCACATGACACTGCCAATCACAATCTTGTTTCTAACCTTCAGGCCCCGAGCTGATTAAACCATTC
The DNA here is from genome assembly GCA_030765055.1 of Mantis religiosa. Taxonomy (NCBI): domain Eukaryota; kingdom Metazoa; phylum Arthropoda; class Insecta; order Mantodea; family Mantidae; genus Mantis; species Mantis religiosa. Next base: position 119,448,090 of record CM060950.1, read on the forward strand.
GTTAATCATCGTTATTTCGTTAATCGTCTTGAAGAATCTCATAATTAAAGCTGTGCATGATCTCGTACTGTGTTGGGGGTTGAAACAAAAGTGAAAAAATATTTTACTATATTCATCATGTGAATTTTAATTGTTATTAAATATTTTAAACCTATGGTAATTTATTGACAATCATTAGTCTATGTTTAGAAAGTTAACAAGACGTAAACTTTTCCGTGTAAAGAGAAATTAGAGACGAAAACAATTAGTTCATCAATGTGTAGTGTGCTATGTTAAGATGCCTGAAATACTTATCGCAGCATATGCATTGCTGTTGTAATAATATATAAATGTTCGCGTAGCCCAAAATTTTGTGGACAATTGGGTCACGAAAGCTGCAAACTCCGCCTCCTTCGTACATCCACACCCAGAAAATCTTGGGCATTATGTGGTCTTACAATTATTACAATTATATTACAATTATTACCAACGGCTGCAGGCGTATATGAAGCGCTGAAGTTGCGCCTCGATCGTTACATTTTGGCAAATAAAACGCATATCATGACGTACTACTTCTATTGGCGTTATGAGGTAGTAACCCGTGCAGACCTCTATTAAGAGTTTATACCCAACGTTAAAACAAAGTTTCCAGTCATGCTTTTAACTTGATTATAAGCATTCACTTCTTACTTGAAGAGTAGGAGACATTCGAAACACAATCACATGTCTTGGCACAAGTTACTCATATGAATTGAGTCCCCTGTTTCAATACAACTTTGTCGCTGTGGAAGTAAATTTGTCTCCGGGAGCACAGAATCTGGTGAAGGAAATGCGAGGTTGATTCAGGGAGCAGATAACAGCTGATTCTAGTGCGCAGCTTTCTTTCCATTACACAGATATTCCAAAATTTAGTCATAACTTCCATGGTTATAGCGAAAGAATTACTTCAACTTAAAATTACCGCCTGTCACAGAGTCAGCCATAAAACTACTTTTTAGATTATTTTGTCATCGAAGTACTGCCATGAACCAAACTTATGCAAGTGAAGATTAGATGGAATATGTGAAGAGGTTCTGTATTAAGACCTTATCCTTCATTCATCAAACCTTCATTGCATCCTTCTAATATGCTGTAGTTGAAGGACTCTAAAATACCAAGACCATCCTACGTTTATTGTTCATTAGAAAATCTCAATATAAGCAAGACAGTTTCTCCTGAAGGATGTTTATTAAAAGCAGCACTTTGAATTGTTTGAAGTTCGTTATTTCGCATTCATTTAGAGTTTATTATTCATATCTTGCTCCGTTTCACAAAATAAATACTACATGTAGGCTATATGCATATATTGACATAGTAGTTGAGGGTTTGAATTGCGAGACTTTATCGCTGAATTGTATTCAAAATACCGATGTGCTGCTTAATACCCTAGACCATATTTTATGCATTTACCACCTTCTGGAGGAAAATAAGGGTACGATTTGTAACGCTCCAGGTATTTCTGTGGTTTTTGATCAGAACATATGTCCATCTCAAAAGACGTAATTTTTTAGAAAGAAGTTTCTATTTAGAAACTGCATGAAAGTTAGGCATATAAATTAAATAAAAACATTCTGTGATGTGTTACTTTCATTTGCATTTGGTGTACACTAGAATTTTGATTATTAAATTAAAATTGCTATTTTAAAAGAATATTTTTGGAGATTTCTGACCATACACTACAAATATGAAAGTTTGGTACGACTAGGTTTAGATACACTTGCACTTAGTGTTTTCATTGTGTTCCTCAACTTCTGGGAGCATAAAAAATAACCTTTAAGTACTGTCCGTTCTGCATAATGTCCAGCATTAGGGATTCGGGGTGCAGAAAGGTCTTGCACGCCCGTTCTTTCTTATTCTGCGTTTAGGCTGATGGTGCCGTATCTTATGCAAAAGAGGTGATGGCGAGTTTGCTTCCACCTAATTTTCGCAGATTTATGACCCATTCATTCCATTCAAAAACGAACATATCTAATGCATGGTTACCTGGATGAATTAGAAATGCTCCATGTACCAGTAGAACGATAAGACGATAAGTTGAGCACATGAGAGCCATAGTCTGCATAACAAAATTTGGGATATAAATTTCTTTAATTTTTGCTTTAAAAATCCCCAAGAAACATTGTGATATTAATGAGAGTTACTCCTTGTAAACGACATATGGGCTTAGTCTCTTAGAATACTGCTAATTAGTGTGAAACTATATAGCACTGAAGTGGCATACTTAGAGCTAAAGGGAATGAGTCCTTTCTGAAGAGCGTGCACGATAATAATTTAAGATTTTGGGAATGTATTATTTATTTACCGAAAAAAGGCACAGAGGAAGTATTCTATTTATTGTGGTCTGTTTGAATTTTAGAGTGATTGGGTATCGATGAAGTCTGCCAACTCTGTGAACTGTGTCGTACCTTGCTCTTGTCAATGGTTCCTTGGACCCTAAGGTGACTTCGACGTCAATTGGTTTCAATGGAGGGGATACCACCCCTGCTTCCTGCTGTTGAAAGGGCAGTGGAATGAGGATGGCCTGTTAGTAGTTGGGATCCATTCATTTGGGTGGCCTGGCGGTCTTAACATTTTTGTAACATTTTCTGATAATTCAGTTGGAGATCATGAAGAAGAGGAGGCAAATAAATAGCATGTATTCTCTTTCCACGATAATTCTGTTAGTTTTCCAGCATTTTTTTTTTTTTTTTTTTAACTGAGAGAATTCTGAGGTTTGAGGCTGTGCTTTTTTCATTAAACCCATACCTCGCTACCTAAGAAGCAATTTGTACCTTGGTTTAACAACTTTAATTCACTTAAGTATCTTAAGTTGTGCAAGATTTTATCCAGAAACTGAGTTATTATCTTGTTTTACTTCTTACGTCGTCATCAAGTTTATGGCATCCAAATAATTAAAAGCCGTTACCGAAATATTTGTTCCCCAAAATTACAAGTTGTTTAGAAGCGTTTGTGTTAAAAATGTACTACACGTTATGGTAGATGTTGAAACAACCTATCTATTACAAAGGTGGATGAAAAAGTAACTAAAATGATGCTCAAATGAGCCCAGGGTCCATAGAGCTTAGAGTTACCGGACATTCGTCTTTCAGGATAAGGGAAAAACCCAGATAACTCACCCTTACCGAGATTCGAACTCGGGACCTCTTGAACGTGAGGCAGACACGCTACCATCCACGCTACCGAGGTGGCGAAATAATCTAATGCATACGTCGTTTTGTTGGTTTTATAGCGAAAGCGTTTAACAACAGATTGCCTAATAGGTAATAGAATAATTTGTTTTCAATATCGTACATTTTTTTTAATCAACGCTCAATTGCATCAATTCATCGGAAAATTTGCCTTCAAAATTAAAGCTTTAGTTTCTTTCTCGGTGGGCGACAAATTGGCCTGGGGATGTGATGTGGAAGCTATGATCATGACGGTGCTCTATAGAATAACAGGACTGAGACCAGTCAATGACATCTATATGGTTTGACATACCCTTTATCTTATTACACTTGTTTTGCAGTTCACCTATTTAACAGCTCCTGTTTACTTAAATCACCCTTTTTGTTTGCTTGTTTAACTAACATGCAGAGAAGTGACGCGTGCGCAGGTCCCAAACGCTTTATTGACAGCGTTACTCGCACAAATGTTTTTAATTCTAGCATAGTTACACTATTAGAAGTGTGTATGTAAAGACTGTGAAGACTTGGGTGATTCAAATGTTGTGGGTAACACCTGCACACGTCATGTATGTAGGCATACGACCTATGTTATCCCAGGTCACGTTGGGAAACACACGAGTATTTGTGGGACCACAGAGATCAGCATTAACGGGCTCCCCTTGGAACACTTTGTTTGCAATTGCCTCCACTAGATAAATGGAGAATTAGAAACCTCCCCTCTTACGGAAGAAATGTGCTTCATTTGCATTAGGAAATATTCCACACGCATTTGTTCTACCTGATTCGGAATGCTATATCTTAAGGGCTTTACAGCCAATGTTACTTCCTCATCTGAAATAGCTTTTGTAAAACAGGTAAAGGCAAAGGAACGTTGTACCCCAACTTTTGCAGGCTGCGTTTTGGTTCATGATGGGGAATCTTCAATCTATAGTACGGCGTAATATAATCCTAGTACAATAATACCATTTTCTTCACTGTAAACATAGGCTAGTTGCAATATCTCAATTTCAGTACTATTGGTTCTTAATTTCTACCACATTGTTTCTTAATTTCTATCACTGAACGACTCCGTATGTGAACTCCAAATTGATTGTATAGCGATATTTCAAAATATTTGAGTTAAATAGACCAATAGTATCACGAGATTAGAAGTGACAACACATTCACCGGACCATAAACTGTTCCTCTGGGTAACAAAGTTAGTCCACGTATCTTCGAATCGAATTTTCCACCTACCAGTGCTATCCTCCGTTCAGGACTGCTATATAGGGACATGTGCGCTTGAGTTTTGCAGAATGACAGTTGCACAGACGAAAGAAGTCAGGTTATTAGAAATGAACAGCATAAATTTCCAAGAAGTATAGTTTTAAAACCGTATTGTCTGAACAAGTTCATTTCGGTCCGCAGAAGTTAGATAATATCATTATAATATTAAAATATTAAAAACAATAAAACATTTCCATGAATAATTAGCAGTTTTATTGTATTTTGTAATCAGTATGTTACATTTATGCATTATATTGAGGTATATGAAATGTGTGTTTAAAATAACTCATTTTGAATAAGGTCTCTGTAACCAAAGACTTCCACTTCGCACGGAATAGGATTCTAAGCAGGTATAATAAAGTCTAAGAAGATGCGTAGAAGGGTATACGTTTCCACGTTTTTGCGTCCATTTGTATGTTTCTACCTTTAGTTGCACACATCCCTCAAAATACGTAACACCAAAGCGAAACACTTTAGAGACCGTGAAGATTGAGTAGCTAAAATTTTTTGAATTATTTACAGTATGTCCGTATTAATTATTACTTTTTGAAAATAAGTGTAGGTGTAAAATATTTCATATTTAAGATAACTTCCACGGTAAGGTAAACTCGCGTTCGGGAGGTAGTATTATGATTCCCTTCGTCCACTCTGACCGCAAGTTTTTCGTGTTCTTTTCTGGTCGTTAGGCGAATGCCGGGGTGGTGTGTTAACAATCACGACTTTCTTATCATATTTCCAGTTTATTTGTTTCCTCCTAATCTTTCAGTTGTGATTTTGTTTGGCGGTATAGAGCGGTGCCTACAAATGGCGTGGATGCTTACTACATGAAAAGGGTAGTTCCTGTGAACACTAGATGGCTGCTTATTTCTGGGTTGTTAGGTAGTGGGACAGGTGACGATTAAGTATTTGGGCGAGACCTCGACCTAAGAATATTAGGAGCTGGTCTATGAGTCCATGGTCGCGAGCTCCAACCTGGCCGCAATAGTATTGAAAAGTTATTTCGTTGACTTCCCACGCTTCCAAGCAATGCTTGAATTAGAAGTCTGTTGCCTTTTAGTTTGACTTGGATTTGTTGCAAAGGAAGGATCACAGTGCCATCTTGTGAAATGTTAGATAAATGGTGCAGATACCACATATATACAGCACGCTTGGAAATATCTGCTACAAACTTGTAGAAGTTATAGAAGCGACAGATTAGAAGACTTTTTGAAGAGAGACCAGTTTCCAGTAGCATTGCCTTCTGTGCTGTACTTTAGAGTTACAAATCCAGTTTTAAATTCCCAGCTAATTATGTCACTAACATCGTAGTATGCATTGATTGCGCCACAATCTCCATTGTGAAAGGGGTAAAACAGACCTTCTTGTTATCACATCCAAACATTAAAAGCATTTTAGGGATTAATCTCCCTCTGAAAGAAAATAAAAAGATTAAGTTAGCGTGTCTATCCCGTAAATACGTGTTAATATACTGGTTCACTTAAAGTGATGGTTCAAAATAGCATCTATGAGCTAAGGCTAAATCAGCTTCATTCAGAACTCAGTTAACACTACATGTTACAGAAGTATCTGTACTTCTTCCCAATGTTTTGCATGCGTTCACTCAAAGTGTATTTAAAACTGTTATCCATCAACTCCTGGGGTCGTGTGCAGGGCAGTAACGTGGTGTCAATACCTTTCATTCCTTATCTAGCATAATGTTAAACGCGACAATGTTCAATAATGCAAAACGTAACATATTAAAAGTATCGAAAAATTATGGAAGGTTTATTTCAAAGTTTTATAATTAGGCATTCTTCGATACCACCGAGTTTTCAATTATCGACGTATTGAGGTCCCACCCCTATCAGCAAGCAAGTAAAAAAATACGGTGAATAAATAGCTCTATTTCCTTAAGCATGAAAATGAAAATATTTATTGCTTTACCTGAGTTTCAGGTTGTGAGGAATCTTCAAAAATTAGCAATATTGCGTATGAATTCCTTCTATGAGTAACTTAATATGATGGCATATAATGATATGAAATTGAAATTTTGCGCATAATTTATCGCTTGCACGTACAAATTTTAAATTAAATAACTTCAAAATTATAGAAATTAGTCTCAGCTTCCCTTGAGAATATCGAACTATAATAGCAAGGTGAGACGTTTTTCTACAAATGTTCAGTGCCACATTTTGCAGAAAAGGGATAGCAGAAATCAGGAGTTAAACGTTTGATTTGGAAATGCTACTCCGATTGTTGGGAAACTAATTATTTATCCACTCTACAATTTCGGAGCATCTTGTATAGATTCTGAACGGTTTAGTTTACGATGGTGTTGCTGATGACGCAATAAGCTTTCTAAAGTCAGAACCTCGTCACGGAAAGGTTTATAAAGAAACTTGAAGTTTGTGCAGATTTCCCTAAGTTGTGAATGAAGGCAATATTGGATAGCAGGCATCTCAATGAGTCACGTGCTAGTCAAGGACTCATATCCTGTCGGCACAAGCGATGTCCTGGCCTAGATTGACAAAAAAAATGTAATACATTTTGACGAGGGGTGTGGCAGTGAAGAGGGGTTGCCCGTCGTATTGAAGCGCTTGGCTTTATCAGTGCGGAGTCGTTATTACGGGGACGTTGCTGTACAACAAACGGAGAAGAGGTGGCCCCTTTTATCTGAAACTAACATAATTAAAGTACAAGCAGCGTAATTTCACTTAATTAAATTCCCTTCTTTCGGAGACGATATGAACTTTTTTCCACCCAATGAACATTAAAACTCGGCGTTTAATTTCATCAGGATCTAAGAGAGATTTGACCATAAAAAGAAGGGGAGAATAGAGGGCGAGAGAAAAAAATCGCACGAAAAGCTCAAGGAGTGAGAAGGGAGCGAGAAGATGCTCGGGGAAAAAAGAAATAAGGAGGAAATAAGGCATTGAGTAAAGTTTTCGGCATGAGAAAGTGGCAAAGAGAGGACTTGTCAGGGAAGCAGCAGAAATTGGGGTGGGAGAAGGAGGGAGTTTGTGTATACTTATACAGAAAAACCGGGTGTTGATAAAGAATAAACAAAAGCCTGGCATGCATAATGCTTGTTTATTCTTGCGATATCGGTTTCCATAGAGAAAAACCCGACGATATCCTGAATGGTTCTACAAAACAATTGAAATGAAACAAAGGACATCTTTTGAGTGTGTAAACGGATGCTGCTTCTTTGCAAAGTAGGATATTAGATTCTTGAACCAAATGATTGTGCAGCCGAACTTTGATCAGAAAATAAAACAGCTGCAATCTCTTTGTTTGAAAGGAAGCGTTTGATGTCTGCTTCCTGAGCGTTCTGGCCGTATTTTTGACCTATGACATCACAAACTTACATATGTCTCTCGGTGACACGCTTACGTCTGTAAAGTTAAAACATCCTCCAAAACCTCGAAGTTCAGCTAACATTACATTTTACTATTTTCCTTAGTAAGTAGAGGAAGTATGGCATTACACCAAGAAGTTTGATATTGATATTCGAACAGAAATGCACGCGTTGAGACTCCTTTAATAATGATGATGATGATGATGATGATGATGATGATGATGATAATAATAATAATAATAATAATAATAATAATAATAATAATAATAATAATAATAATAATAATAATAATAATAATAATAATAATAATAATAATAATAATAATAATAATAATAATAATAATACTAATACTAATACTAATACTAATACTAATAATAATAATAATAATAATAATAATAATAATAATAATAATAATAATAATAATAATAATAATAATAATAATAATAATAATAATAATAAAATTATAATAATGCTTTTAGAATAAGGCCCATCTTTGTGAACTGCACAATTAAATAAAACACTGGTTAAACACAAGACTATGTACGTGAGTCTGTGTGTGTTTGTAGTTGGGGTGGGTGTGGATGTGGATGTGTGGGGGAGTGGGGAGTTAACAGCTCGTCGACATCTAGGTTATTTGGGCACGTTGGTACGTAAGTTCCGCGTCTTCTAAGGAATTGCGATTAACACGAAAAACATGCTTTTAGGTTACCAAAAATGACAAGCAAATGTGTTGAAAATACCATTTCCTCATATATTTGCATATCAAATAATATGTATTTCTTAAATTTTCGGAGAGTAGGTAATGGAGCCCTTTTCATTCTGAATGACAGCAGTAAACGGAAGGTGGGGGGGGGGGCATCTCAGTACACAGAAAACAGATCACGTTAAAGGACACAATTTGTATGGTTTTTGTGGCGCTAAATATTTTCAAGGTACTGTTCGTTATTGATTTGAATATTTTCCTCAACTGCAAAATTCTATACTTTGGTTTTTCGTCATATAAAGAGCCATCACTTAGCGAGGCACTTTTAAAATTTTTGACTGCAGTTTTAGTTTACTGTGTTTTTGTACCTGGAACGAAATGTATACGTGTGTAATGAAAATATAATTCTATTAGCTAGAAGTGAAAGAAGAGTATGTATTTAATGAAAGACTGAGTGAAGAAACTCAGGTGAACAGAACACTTAAACCATTTTTCTCATTCTTACGGCCGCGCCGTGGCTCAGTGGTTAGACCGCTTGGCTCTCACCAAGGCGGCCCGGGTTGATCCCAGGCGACCGCAAAGTGAGATTTATGGTGGACAACACGGCGCTGGGGCGGGTTTTCTCCGGGACCTCCGGTTTTCGCCGCCATCTCATTCCACCGGTGCTCCTTCTTCATCTCATGTATCATCAGTGTCACCGCCTGCGGTGCCGTATGTAGTAAAAGCGGGCGTTAAACATTACACACATTGCATTTCATTCTTGCAGACAGTGTAATAAATTCAAATCTTTTTATAAAAGTCGATGATAATGATTTTGTGTCTTTACTTCATAATTTCACCTACGTTATTAAAATCAATACCTAGTGCATCCAGTCATCATTACTGCGTTAAATTTCTCATATAATTGAGAAGTTACGAAAGGCACCTTTAATTTTCGAATCCGCCTAGACAAGCGAACCCTCCGCATTTACTAGCTTCTTACATTTAAGAACCGTGTTACCTATCGCAGAATTCTGAAACTTGGATACAACGATTATTTCAGATGACGCCCATTTGCATATATCCCACTGTATTTACGACATCAGATTTCTGTACCGTAGGTTTCAGGGCAAACAGAGTTAATTATTAGTTTTTCACACTAAAGCACAAAAAGCAGTTGAGTAGTGGCAGATCCAATGACTATACATTATAAAGAGCAGGCGAACATAGATCGTATTTGTATATTTCTGGGAATGCATTACTCGTTGATAGTTTATGTACTGTATTTGTTTGTTTTTTGTATGAATTATAACAAATGTTCACAAGAAAAGAATAGTGATAATATACAAATTGCTTTTTGCACCTATTCGTGGCAGTTACGCCGTAGGAAACAATATTAACACGATTCAGTTGGAGAATTTAATGTCATGTTGGCATGTTGGCCATAGTAGCTCAAATGGTTAGAGCGGCTGGACGGAAACCAGAAGATTCGTGGCTGAAATCCCGGCTATGGCATTGAATTTTTCATTCTGGCTCTACCCTTTCATAGTGTGTCCTACACACGGCTATTGTGAAAGAACAATTAATTTCCAATATTAACTGTTACATCTATCCAACAGATCAGCTTCCTCTTTTAGCATAAGCTACTGAATTACTTAAGTGTATGCCGAGCAAACTCAGCTTTGGCACCCTTCAGGTTCCAAAACCCAGTACTCAAAAACACAGATAGATGTTATAAATGAAATAGTGCATGGATATACTTAGACGTAATGTAAAGTATTAAAATTGTTTGTATTTGCATACGAATTTAACAATATTCTATACGTATCACGTACGGGATTGATGCTGATAAATGCAGACGTTATAAGAGAGATTTATCCAGAAATGTATTTGCATTTAAGGAATAAACATCGGTTCAGTCAAAATGTTCGAACATTAAAATAACACAAAATTATCAGTTGAATGTGCTTTATTCACGAATTCATTTGTATTTACGTCACAAGGGTCAGCGCTCTTGCTTAGCATGTAGAGGTGTCAAGGTTCGGTTTCCGGCTAGGAGAGAACTTCAAGGCTCGAAACTGTAGTCTGTGGAACTGCATTCCACAATTAAAATGGTCAGTGACAAACCATCGCCCCTGGCAAAAGTGGATCGGTTTTCAGGAGAACACAGATCATCACAGGTTCCTAAATTGAATGAAGCAATATTAGTGATTAACAATTTTGTATTTACTAGTACCAAAACCAGGCGCAATTGTGTAGAAAGATTATGGTGTTACAGCCTAGAATAAGCCAAGTCCGACTGTACAGTCGCTATATCCTTTGCCTTTGTGAAACAGGGCATTATAGAAAGAGTACAATAGTGAGGGTGATATGTAATGAGTTTTACTCTTGGGCGCTTAAATGGGTCGCTGCTCAATTTCCCAAGAACCTCTCGAGGCTGAGTACACTCCGTACAGCGGTTACCAGTTGAGAAGAATATACGACGCGGTTCGTAGAGTTAAATGCAACATACGATAGGCAAACTGTACGAGTTATTTAATTTCCACTGAAATATACCACTTAAGGATCACTGCATTCAACACAGGTAAATGATCAAGATGCGAATGTTGGCTTTCTCGTTTAGCAGTAAAGCACTTAAGTAAATGTTTTCGAGCAGCTAGTGAGGTTAGATTTAATGGCTGGCGCCGAGCCCTCGCCTCGTTGTCTTTCGTTTGAGTCCTTCTCCACAGAAAGTTTTGGTTAGTAATGTAGAAGCCGTTGTGATCATCTCCTACTTCCATTCTGTGCGAACAATATTAGGAAAGTTATGTCATGAAGTAGACTTACAGGAAACTCTGGATGAAATGACCTCTAAAACTGGCCATATCCTTTTTGTTGTCCCATATAAGCCTTGGCTTTGAAACATATGCTGTTAAAACATTCTACAAGTTATTCTTATTTCTTTAAGGCGTTGTGTTGTAATTGGATATCTTAAAGTCTGTGCTGATTTAAACGTGTTTGTAGTTAGGGGAGAAACTGTACCACTGGTTTCATCACCCTGTCTGGGTTTTTCCATGCTTTTCCCCGAGACTTTGACAGGGCCTATCTAAGAAATAATTTCTCATCTGGTATATAATTTAAGATTTTTATACGGACGGGCTTGATAACGTAATGCATTGTTATGATAACTGTTGTTAAGTTTTAGAAAGCTGGAGCGGTTGCAATGTGAGTATATAGCAACATTCGTGAATGTGCTTTACCGGCTCACCCCTGTTTGGGTTCAAATGATCCAAACTGATACCGGTACATTTGGTTTCATTTGGTTCGGTATTTGACACGCTTAGTCGAGGTCGATAAGGCAGAGATTCGTGAACGAGAGGCGAGTACCGTCCTTCTGGACGGAGATCTTTTGCAGAAATGTGTGTGTGTGTGTGTGTGAAGGTGTGTGTGTGTGTGTGTGTGTGTGTGTGTGTGTGTGTAGTGTTTAACGCCCGCTTTTACTACATACGGCACCGCAGGCGGTGACACTGATGGTACATGAGATGAAGATGGAGCACCGGTGGAATGAGATGGCGGGGGAAACCGGAGGTCCCGGAGAAAACCCGCCCCAGCGCCGTGTTGTCCATCACAAATCTCACCACTTTGCAGTCGCCTGGGATCGAACCCGGGCCGCCTTGGAGATCTTTTCCAGGTTTTCTTCAGTCCTCATAACTGGCAATTCTGGAAAAGTGTACTGAAATTAGCCCTGACATTTTCTTTCTAAGTGTCTCCTGTGACGTCGTATATAAAAAGAACGGGTGTAAATAACTTCTACAAAAATTGGCTCGCACGCATGGGAAAAGAATGGCATTTTCAAAGTCTTTTTTTTTTTCGGCTTTCACAACTTACGCAGTGAAGAATCAACAGCTCTGATACCAGAAATTTTTATACATTGTAATAGTACTTAATTAATGCCTCTATTCCTGTTGGATGTATGCGGTCATTATCAGAGGCCGAAATTGTAAGCACAATGAAATGGTGAAATAAGCAAGCATATAGGCTTGAAAAATGAAGCAATTAAGTACCAAAATAAGCAAATAAAAATAAAAAATTAATCATCAACATATTGTCACGTAGAATTCTTACCTTACATAAGCTTTTTACACTACAAGAGGAAGATTATGTGGAGATTGTCTTGTGTGAAGTTCCTGCATTTGTCAGTGAAGAACTTTTTATACAGTGAAAAGGATATCTCAACGTCCCATAACGTTACTGGAACATGTGAAAAGCACCACAGTTCCTCTTGAGTGAATTCCCCTTCGATATACGTTTCTGTACCAGAAAGCTTTTTAGAAATTTTACACTGTGTTTCGTAACCAGGGTTTTTCGTTAATATCTTACTGAGTTTCTCAAAGGTAGTTTTAACAATACCTTGAGCATCTGAAGACGTTACTAAAATTTCATATATCAAAGAAAATTAATGTTCCAAGGCATTATTTCAAGCTTCTAACTGTGTTATAATAGCAGGTATTTTGGAGAAACGGTTATGGATGTACTCTGTGTTATCTTGGATGCCAATATTAGCAAAACATTCCTGTGCTGTAGCAATTCTGCTTGCATCTTCTACATCTAAGGAGTACAACACTGTTTCTACTTCATTGAAAAGTTCTACGTAGTATAACACAGCCTTTAAGAAAGAACTCTATTGAAATAAAAATGACTGAGGAGGTAAAGACATCTGGAAGACTTCATGAAATTTTTGAGCTCTATTCGACGAATTTACAAAACTTTCTTTACGCTAGACACAAGAAGATCCATGTCTCTATATTGGCTCCTTACTGTTTCAGCGAGACGGTGTAACTGTCTGAATGATAAAATGATGGCTAGAAGTGAAAATTTACTTTTAAATTGAATTTGTTTAGCTAAAATAAGCCATCTTAATTAAAAGTGTAAAATAAGTAAACAAACCCCGTATTTTAGCAAAACAGCATATATAAACATTTATAAGCATTTCGCTTAGAAATCTGGGCTCTAGCCATTATGGTCAACCAGGGCTCCGAAATAATTTTGATCAAGGCTTGACGTTAAATCTGATGTTAGACGATAAATCTTTAAATGAAAATCCAATGGAAGAAAATGAGGAGTGGCTGCGATAATTACCTCAGGTGTTACAATACTTAACGTGTTTCAGAACGTACATAAATAGTACACTTCCACCTTTTAGTGGAATTTTTAGTGTAATTTTTTAATATCCCTCATTACACTTCAAACATGTCACATTAACCTAAAAGGTAGTGGTTACTGTAACTGGTGTTGCTAAATTCATTTTTATATAGAAATGTACCGGAAAAAAGTATTCGGATTACCTGTAACGTTTACAGGAAATTTTATCGAATTCGCGTCCCAGAATTGGGTTGTCTAACGCGATTTACATAACATTTATATTACATCATGTTTTTCGAATTTAGAATTATCTAAATTGATGGAAGAGATAAATTGGTGGAAAATCAATTCAGCGTGACCTAAGGTCATAGATGGGTATCACGCTCATTATATTTCTATACTGAAGGTAAAACTTCCTGCGGTATCCTTCCGCGGAAAATTGGCTTTCTGGGGCAGCAATTTTAAACCTTTATCGAGAAATTCTACTGGATATTTGTAGCTTCGTTGTGTCTAGATAATGAGTTAAAAACGTATCATGTAATTTGATTGATTGTTGTGCTGTCAATGTTGAGGGTACTGCGTCGCTTAGTGCATTATTTTCTTGCCTCAGGACTTATCTATCTTAGATAGATATCCTGAATTTTGGCATACCTCTTTATCTTTGTAAATCTTTTGTCTGTGTGCTTTTTTGAATAACACAGTTCTAGCCTCGGCTAAAGAAACAAAGGCTTCATCGGCATCAATTTTTTAGTTTTTATAAATCAAAAAATGAAAAATTCAAGGTGGTTTGTGGATGGATTGAAGGCCAACAGACGATTCCAATTGCATATTGTGGCTGTGCAGTGTTCACAGTCACTTCGCTGTTATGATCTAGTTCAAACTAGACAGTTTCATTGTCATCTCATTTAGATTTCTGTATCATTTAACTTTCTTCGTGACTTACCGGTGTAATGAAATGCGCACGACGTAGCCTCTTCTTTCGGAAGGTTCACTCTCTCCTGTAGCAACAAACGTGCACGTCACTAGCAGTCGTCACAAACTCGCTCGGAGCTAATACTTGGTGCACTTAGTAAACTCTCTGTTCACTGAGAGACTCGTTAGCGTATATAGACTCTTCAAAGTTTACGGGAATGTTCTAGAATATTCTGGACACGCGTTAATGGAGGCATGAAGATGAGGAAACTTCCAGAAGATTCTGTTTATTAATCGATAAACTAATGTTCACTTTGGGCGGGTGTGTTGCCTATCTCTGTTATCAGATTTATGATCTACTGGCTTCGACCTCCCGACGTTTGTAAATTAAAAATAAGTTTCCAGTTTGTTGAGTATTGGTAGCCTATGATTTTTGCTAGATTTTATAATATAATTTTAGAATATTTTGTCACATGCGTTAGCATTGCAGATTTATACATAAAGGGGCATTGGGAATTTGACAGAGGTAGTATATGCCAGTTGTAAGATGACCTATAATTAGCATTTTGTCCCATAGAATAGGTATGCATTTTTTTTGTCAGTATAGATTACAGACTAAGAGAGATAATTTGAAAAGAAGGGAACTGGGAGTTCTGAGGATTTTAGGATAGTATATAAATGTTGGCAGATGCTATTATTCAAATATAACAGATTTGGTTAGGTTACCCAAAAAGTATTTCTTGATAAATATGTTCACAAGGAAATTTATGAACACAGTGTAAAACGTCGTCTCCTCCAATTAAGTACCAAAAAGTGTCCTGTTGTGCTCGATCAATGACAACGTAATTAAATTGAGTGGCAGGGATATCAAAATACTCTTACAGCCCTCTTGGCTAGTTGATTTCTTTTGCCACTTTGAACTTTGCTTCTGCTCATCGTGTTCTCGCTTTAAAAGTTTAAAAATGTTTGCCTTTTGGCTGCGCACTGTCATGTGCTTATACGTAGTAAAATTGTGAAGAGCTCATACCCTCGAGAATTATTTAGTGGTGATATTATTCTTCAAATAATATGCGTGGAAGCTATGGAGTGATAGGTCAGTGCCAAATATACTGATACTCAGCTATGCATAGCAATCTTCTTCAAGATGGCTAATATTTTGTTCGGATAGAATGGCCTAGCAAAGTGAGATGTGATGAGAAGCTTTATAAGTGCAGTTTGTTCTGGGGGTAATCTCGAGTAACGACATGATGCTCCTAGCTAAAGCCGTATCACCCTCATGATGCGGGTAGCTCCCTGCAGTAATATCGGATCTAAGGCACCATCTCGTTCCCAACTTGATCCAGGTCCCTAAATCTTTCTTGTTGACGTCCCGCACTTCTCTTGTCCTCTTGGTGTGTTCCAGTAAACAAGACGCGGCTTTGACCAGGTCGCACAGATCGAATTTTAATTTAATATGCAACATTTAACTGGCATATTACTTTCTTTAATCTTCACTATGTGGCCGTGATATTATAGACTATCCCTTTCATTTGATGCGCAATAAATATCTGCATATAACTCGTTTTATTGGGTGGCAACAGTTTATTTTACATAGGTGACGGAGGTATTAAATATCGTCACATGACATTTATGAACCTATGAAGGAGTCGAATATTTCTGTCAAAATATCGGAAAACGTAACTGTAATACAACAAAAACATTAGAAATAATTTTGGTTACATTTTATGGCTTCCCAATTATTCAGGTATACAAACTTATGACCAATGTTGCCCAGTGTTTGTCTTTACTGGTTTTAACCAGTGATGGTCTCCGTCGCGGTATAATAGTGAGACTGTGTTGCTAAAAATCCACCAGTTCCAATAAACTGAAGAGAAATCCGTTTCTGCCGTGAAATTATGTAGATATGGAGACACATATTAAGTACAAAGCCCTCCCTGTCTCTGTAGCTACGGTAATGGGACAGCTTTTCGAGCTAGGAAGTATTAGGGATCTCGCGCGTCTGTGTGGCCTCTCCGTCTGAGGCCTGTAGCTACTTATGGTTTCCTCCTCCATTCCTTCCTCCTGGGAGGTGGTAGCTGCAGTAGATCTCACATAGATGGTGTCCTCTGGTGGTCTGTTTTATGGGAATGTATGAGACACACTTATGAGACACTCGTTAGCTAAAATAAATTGCTTGATGCTAGGTTAACCAGTCATCTCAAAGAGAAAGTTTCGAATATAAACAAATTGCAATGATCTACAAAGCTTTATATTTGAGTAATTTCCTCAGACTGCACTCACATTGAACAGTAAAGACACGAAAATGAAGCCTTAGACCTTTACGTCTATTCGCACAATTTATGCCAAGAAACTACAGTACAAAGCTCCAATTATCAGCCTCCTGGCCTTAACATAGGGTCGAGTGGTTATTAGATAAGAACTCGCAAAAAAGACACAAGTTTAACTGTAAATGGTTTCAATCTTTTTCTTCATTCTTTGTGCGAGTGTGCCATCTCAAGCTTATGGGTATTGAGCATATTATGGAAATTGGATTTAACATGGATCGTCACAAAGATTAAGATAAGTGTTGAAAAAATGATAACTCTGCTCTGTTAAATGATGTTCATTGTTCAAACCAGGGCCGGCAATATGAGCACCCGAAGTGCGAAATGCTTTACCCCTAAATTCACTCCCTCCCTTATCCTTCTATCCTGTAAGTAAAGAGAAGGTGACGTGTGCTACAGTGGCATCATCAGGATTTTGAATGAAACTCTGTTGCAACGTAATCAAATGTAGACTTTTCAGCTGAAAAGTTGAATAGGAAAACACAAAGAGCGTAAATGACACTAGAGAATATGAGTGAAGGAGGACCGAATAACAGTGTTAGAGGACTTATATTGGCATTGTATGAAAAAACCACTCTCGCGCCTACGGCACATAGTCAAACTTTAAGTTGACAAAATAATTTTATAGAATTGTCATGTTTATTACCTTTGTTTTGTAGTGCTAGCTATTTTCCTTATGCTGCTTAAGACATTTAATACCTTCTATAATATATTCTTTAAAAATAAACGCCACAATCTATGTAGAAACTGCATTGAAATTATTTACAATATATAGTTTCTTTCAACAAGAGTGTCCTATATTTAACATGTGAAGGTGCCGTTTTTATTGAGTTACAGCAGTCATTTTTGTCATGTGGTTACAGTTATTGACATATAGCCATGCAACAATACAGCATTGAGCAACGCGTAGAAATTGTAAAAATTTAATGTCAAAATGGATCAAGATGGAGAAATTCTGTCAATGGGGAAAAAAAAAAAAAAAAAAAAAAAAAAAAAAAAAAAAAATACCGGGCTCTTATAAGGGCTATTGTTTCCTCAATTAGTTGGTATGGATCTCAGAAACATCTGGTTCCAGCAAGATGGTGCCACATGTTCGAAATAATCGAAGGAGAAGTTCAGAGGTTTCATCATTTCCCGTGGTGATGTTAACTGGCCCCCGAGATTATGTGATTTAATGCCGTTGAATTACTTCTTGTGGGATTATGTTAAATCTCGAGTTTATGCCAAGAAGTCAGAAACAGTAAATTATGTTGCGAATAACATCATGCCTTTTATTTCTGAATTTGGACCTAATTTACGTTCTTCTGTGATTGGAAATTGGGTCAAGAATATAAGCGCAACCCAGCGAAGTAGCGGCGGTCACTTAACTGATGTTCTCTTCCACAAGTTATGGCATTGATCATGTTCCAAAATAAAAATGAAGTAAACCTCTCTCATTTATACAATGTGTTTTATTTAGGTTCAAACATAGGACATTGTTGTTGAAAGACTCTTTACATTGCTAAATAATGGTGACGAATACATGCGGCTTGGGAAATGTGTATACAAATCTAAACCATATTTTCCTGAACCGCGCACTGGTGTGTTGCTTTGAAGGTTTATAGGCTCCAGTGTGAGTCGCATTGAACCTCCTTAGGGTGGAGCTGCTAATGTACCCAATGTTAGTAAGACTTAGTAAGACATATATAAACTACCACATGTAACCACCACTGTACTTTCACGTGACTATAAACAGAATCATCCGGTTTAGTTAGCTGCGTTTACCTGTTTGTTGAAAGTAGTGGGGACGAGAGGGAGAGTAAATTCACACGTACATTGTCTTCCCTCCGCGCCCTGGTTTAAATATTTGGTTAATAGAATTATATCAACGAAGGAAAAATGACCGCCTGGTATTATCCTACTGCTCGAACGGCTCACATGGCTTTATCTTTGTTAATAGAAAACTCTCAGAAGACGCACTGATTATTCTTGTAAGAGTGAGAGGTAACGGTCGCGTGCAAAGCACCAATGAACGCATCACTTTTGCCAATGGAATGCGCAGGAATCACAAATGACGGATATATGTTATGTCCACGTGGAGTAATCAGTGCGTTATCTGAGAAGTTTCTATTACCAAAGGTAAATCCATGGTAACCATTCGAGCAGCAAAATTATACCTCCGTCAGTAGGTCATCTGCTTGCTCTTCTGGAGGTCCCGGGTTGGATCTATAGACGAGGGTGGTAATCTGTCTCTAGCCAAATTGATTCGCTATGTCCCCCTTTCCAGTCTAGACGTATGAATTCGAGTATGAATGTGTGCATGTGTGAGTAATCTAAGAAAACCCACATACTGAGTTGACACCGTTGCCGGTACGGAACATTTTCTAGAGATAACAGGCCACCGGTATGCCAGTTGCAGCTATAGTCGGTGTGGAAACAAAAAAATCGAAAGAAAATCTAGTTTTTCTAAGGGACGAAGCAATAGTGGAAACAATGCAACAAAAATTAAGTTTATCCATTTAAAATCTATCCTTTTCCCTACCTTTTCAAATTTGTCTCTTTATTAATTCTACCAAGTAGGTAGTTAATATACCTGTAAGGAGAGCTTAAGTTTATTAGACTTTGACGCTACAAACGCATGCATTATATTGAAAGGGTTATTTAAACGAAACGGAATGGTACATGGAAAAATTCAAATTATGTTGTGAAATTAACAGACAGGACTTTAACTTTTAACTTAAGTGGCAATTGTGTTTGTGTGTCAGGTGTGATTGCTGACATAATCGATGGTTCTGTTTAATCTCCTCAGTCCGGAAATATTTTGTACGATAGTGGACTTTAGTGTGTAGTAATACTGTTCCGGATAAGAGAGAAGGATAACTAAAGAAAAGCTTAATTTCCCAGATTAAAAGTTGGTTTAGTCGATAACGTCAATTTTTTATGGCGAAAACGGAAGCGACACCTGATGTATTGCATTCTTGTGGAGATACATTGCTCCTTATATGCTAGTGTAAAATTCAAACCCGAAAATCTAAGAATTGTTTATCGTGCTACAAATTTTACTCTTCATTGAGACTTTAAAATTCCAAACGTATGGATTTACTAAAATTTAAATTTTCAAATAAAAGAAATACATTTCCGCAGTGTAACGCGGGAGTACAGGTAGCAAGTTTTCAACATAGGGCTGAGGAGGTTACATTTGTGTGTGTGTGTGTGTGTGTGTGTGTGTGTGTGTGTGTGTGTGTGTGTGTGTGTGTTAGCGCTTGTGCTGCTGTGCCTTGAAAAGCAATTGCCAATACTAATTATTTCTTTTGAATGCATTTTTTATTTTAAGTGCATTTCAGATCTTCAACGAACGCCATATTTTAAGAGGAAAGTCTACACTCTATGACCACGGCAGCGTAGCTGTACTCACTTTGAGTGGGTTTGCAGCTATTAGTAACATCGTTTCGCATGAATTTTCTTTTATGTGCGTTCACGTTTGAACTACTTTAAAATCAAATAAATTTATTGGATTGAATTTTTGCAAAAAGAAAACAAAAATCTTTCATCCGTATGTTCGAATCTTAATTGTTGTCATACGAGATAGACTAGCCTCTTATACGCTTTTGTTAAATGTAAATGTTGATGATATTTGTTTGCGAAGAGCCAGGATCTCTTTAACTAAGTGACATTATTTCCAAATTTGCAGATGGGCCTGGCTGGGGCCCAAGAGCGCGGCCCCCTGGTCACGGTCACTTCGCGGTCTCTCCAGCCTCAGCCTCACCGAAGATGTGGCAATGGCAGTTCCCCACGCAACTAGGACTCGTTCGGGGTGTGGGTCTGGCCCCTGGGCCTTTCCCCATATTCCCGCGCTCCCATCTCGTCACATGTTAGTTCTCTCTCTTTCTTTACTTTAGTTCTCTACACTGCCACCATCTACCTGACTGCCAGAGCGACAGCATCGCTGGTACAGAAGTTTGTAAGAGGCCTGAAAACTTGTTACGACAACAATGAGATTCAAGCAGACGGCTTTAGAATGCGCAAACAGGAATGTGGAGTCTGCTCAATAAGCTTGGAAGTTTTAGTTTATTTGTGTATTTATTTATCTATTACTATGAAGATTACATTATTTAGCACCCCATTAAAACAGGCCATTTTAAAATAACTGAATATATAATCACAGTTAACATTTATCATGTGAAGTTATATCACAAATTGTAGTAAACTATTAGGTACTACAGATATTACCATGGAGAAACTATGCAACAAAAGAAAATAACATGTCTTGTTATCCAGTTATTGTGGTTTATCCACTCTGGTGGACCACATTTCATAATCATAAACACAGCAAAGAACCTGCTCTGTCAGAAAAGGGAGTGTTAAATATCCCATATACGGGTATATCTGAACCTCTATCCCAAAATAATGGTTGCATTTACTCAGTACTATTATCTTATCTGGAAACCAGGTTTGATCACCAAATACGATGGTAGTTCGGCAGTTGTGGTTATTTTCGAATTGGCGATTTGTTGGCTTAAACCATACTTACGAGAGCATAGAATCTTGTAGCTATAGACATATAATACTGATGTATCAGAAATTAATATTGCGGTAAGACCCAACGGACGTTTATGAACATTTCTGTGTTCTATGCACTCAATACGATATGGATCTGACATTAAACGGGACGTCACAAAACCACAGTGAGTCCTGAGACTGTAGCCATGGATGATGATAATGGTCTCCGCATACACCTGTGCAGTCAAACTTGAAATAGCCAAGGTAGGAATATTCTTGATCTCCTGTCCTTCAGCTTCATCTAGTCTCTCCAGTATCAAGCAGGGTCATTAGGTGCACTGCAATTTTGAAGATCCTCCATTATCTTCAGCAGAGAGATTCAATAAATATGACAAGCACTTGATTGAATGCATAATATTCATAGTTCTTCCAGGTTGTTCAGCAGAAAAAGCTGCTACAGGTTCCCACATTTTGAGGCATTTTACAGGAAAGTTTGTCTTTATCAGCTCATGCTGTTATACACTGCATCAGGTGACGAAATATCACTGTATTTACTATTGGGATTTTTCATTTTTAAGGGTCTTACCTGTATTAGTTATTATTTACCCAAAAGATAATAGTTTAAGAAATCCAGCTGTTGTTTTGGTATAGAGGTGGTGTGTAATATTTTAATGTCTTTGTCTTTTATCAGATATTAATATACTTCGCTGAAATATGGAACGTTTAAATGGACTGTATAACGTTTAAATCACTTAAAGAAAATATTGAAGACTGAAAAAAAAAACACCAAATGTAAACAGACACTCATTTAGAAACAGCTTTCCATATGAAGAAAAATGCTATGGGAAAAATTATGTTGTTATCGTGTTGTTTTTCTGGTAAGTTTTGAAAGGAACCTAAATGCTGTACTAATACCAATGGACAATTTAAAGTATGAACACAAATAGCTTCAGATATAACGCAAATATAATAGAGTGGCCAATATGTAAAATGTTTGATTAAAACTTAGAGATATTTTTCAATACGAAATATATCCGTCCATGTGGCTTTAGGCATACAGTATAGTGCAAGTCGGTGGCATTTCTCTCTCCAAATTCCTGCTTTGCTGGTAGCTGGACTCTAAGGTGACACTTTATATAGGACCTCCTTGAAATGATATACAAATCTGAAATCAAAATATTGTAGACAGAATTAAATGCTTTTCCGTTCTCCGAAGGAAATCATATAACAATGTTTATATTTATCTGAAATAGTATTTCACAGAGTAAACACAGCATCAGTTATTTTTAGGCATATGTGACGGTTAATTTACTAATTATGATGCAGGAGTCATTCGAAAATTGAGTATATATGAGAGTGAAGGAATATGTTGATCTTAATTTTATGGCATGATAGATCAAGTTAGTTCATTGAACAAAATATCCAATCTTCACGGGTGGTGATATTTTGGTTGATGCAATTCATCTATAGGATTGATAAATTGATCTTCCTGCTGTTTTAAGAAAATGCGAAATTTGGCTTGCCTTCCATACGCTTAAGAATTTCACAGTTTATTGTCCCTACATTAGCACAGGTGGAGCTTTATTCGCATGTTTATATTTTCAAGAAAGTTGTTGAAGAAAAAAAAAGTTCATATTTTGTGATCTCTTAACTCAACAGGTATTGCTCTTTGAATCACGTCTGCTGGGAAATCAGAGAATTAAAATTAAGACATTAAGGTATTTAAAATTAAGGCATTCTGTGCTATGGAACGAGTGTGATTTTGCCTTCGCTTCCTTCTGCAAACGTGCCATGCTCATAACATATACTTCTGAGGAAAAGCAAAATACATTCGGTGCCGATTGTTAATTATAGAAGCTAAGGTTTATATTTGTATCCAGTAAAACAATTATTCAGAACTATTTGTGTTTGTAGTTTAACTGACATAGTCACAATTCAGGTATTTGCATTGAAGATTTTACAAAATAATGATGAATCTGTCATCTTCAAAATGAATTTTGGGAGGTAACACTCAGCAAAGTGTCATATTGGGTATAGGGTAACAAGGTGGTGTTTAAGGTTATGCTCCATAACCTGAGAATAAGTGGAACTGTTCACTTTTCTGTCATCCATTATTAATGCTGTACTCGCCGTTAAAGCTTCTTAACCGGAACCAGCAAAGAGGGACATGTGTATGTTGATTACCTTGTAGCTTCTGGAGAAAGGAAAACCTGCGAATGCCATGTCAAATATTTCTGGCCTTCTCTCAGAATATATTATTGTACTTCAGAGAAGTGCCACACAGATATCACTCTGCCATATTAAGAGATAACAGTTCTAATGTGCCATAAATTACCTACCTTCAAACACCAGTGTTTAACTTCAGATGGAAAGGAAGAACTATGAGTAGTATTTTTGGGAAGAAGTCAGAAATTTCCAGAGACATTAATCATCGCGTTGCATTTCTGTCCAAATGTCTAAAGATGCTGGTGTAGCTGAGTATTATATGGAATTAGTTTGAAAATCGATGGTGTCACATGAACTTGTTTATATTGATTCAGTTTGCAGTACAATGACAAAAAACCAAAGAAATACTAGAATTCTAAATACTTATATGTTCAGAATATTGTTCCTTTCTAAGCCGCACCAGAGGTCCAAATTTTCAGAGAGTACAGATGAGCTTCCTTGTGAAGGAACATTAAAAGGAACATTTTAAAATAAGCTTTTGGATCAAGCTTGGCTAGTAATAAAGGTTATAGTAAAGGGAAAAACATTTAATTTCAACAGCAACCTGCCCTTTGTAGTATTTAGAAACGAATCATCCATTGTCACCAAATAGTGGGATGCGAAAAGCAGCTGAGGATGATGGTTTCTGAAATAAAGGAAACTTAGTGCATGTCGATTTTTTTTTACGAAATTTACGCTAGCATTCTGTAAGTTTTGTTAGGGAAAATGACAACTGCAAGAGTTGTTTTAAAATGGAAAACTGTTATGCTGTATCTCCTGGGAGCAATGACGTTGAAGCTTACTTAAATATTTCGGAAGTGTGGACGAACAGCATAGGCCATAAATCAGAACATAGTTTTGATGTTATTTAGAATTGCTTAGCGTGGTATTTGTTTTCTGCAAAGAAGGGAATATCCACTGAGCGCTACCTTGCAATGTGCTTATATAAACATTGTTTAATGTGTGTCCAAATATTTTTTTACAGTTTTTTTTTCCTTCCGGTTTAATATGATAGTAGAGAACATAAAATTTCTTTTAAATTAATTTGTACTAATTATTTGCAAATTATCTTTTGAATTTTTTTCTTGTTGCTTAGTTATATTTTATAATAAAATGTATATCTGTTTAACTTACTCTTAAGCCTTCATTGTTCCTGACTGAAGTGTATCTATATCTTGACTTTTATAGGATGAAAATGCAGAAGGAAAATTAGTAAGTCTTTCATTTACTAGCATTATTTATGTATTGCTAAACCATTTAGACATCAAACCATATTGATGAGGAGCCTCTGTAATATTACTTAAGGCAAAGTCTAGAAGAGTAAATATGCAAAATTTGGAGTAGTGGTTGTTAAAACTTTCTAAATAAAGTTGATTATTGTGGACAGTGAATCTGTTAAAACAACGCTCCAAGTGGAGAAGTTCGAATGTTATAAAAGCTTTGTACTATCCCTGTAGTCTGCTTAATAAATAAACTGACATCACAATTAAGATATTCACAGCAGTAAAGCGGAAACATGTCCTATCATGTGATTTACTCCACATGGGGAGAAATTCTGATATGTCTGATTGGTTAAAGTTAAATATAAATGATTCCCATTGGATGGAAGCGGAGTATCGACCACATCCTTCATTGCCTAGAGTAGGGTTGTTGCCACTCTATTCAGTAGAAATCCATTCTTAACTAACTTTACAGAATCAAAATATCTTCACCATGTGAAACAAATCACATAGGAGCTGGTTTTATTTTACTGCTGTAAACACCTTACTTTAGGTGACGGTCTAATTATAAAATTCACTATACTTGAGCCGTTCTTGGACTGCGTTCGTTTCAGAAAAGGCTACATTATGAGGTGGATGAGAAGGGCCATTTATTGTAGTCGAACAATGCACAGTTACAACTCAGAGGTTGCTTTTTTGCCCTTAGTGTCAGCATTACTGAAAATCGAGTTTTGAGGCACGTGAATATAATCAGCACTTCAGTAAAAAAGAAATTGGCATTTGACTGTCATTTGGCAAATGCCTTCCTTCACCAGTCTTACGGACTTTACTATTACACACACACGCACACATATATGGATGCATTGTACATAAAGCATGGCTGTGTGGAGACGGAAGGATGCAAAGAGAGTGCATTAGGGTTCGTGCTTCTAGTATTTTCACTGTAGTCGGACTAGGCAAGTTATAGTTAAAATGACAATGACAATAAAATTCTGAACGTAATTCCTTGATGATTAATGTATTAAACAAATTTCGGTGGTTTAATAATAATAATAATAATAATAATAATAATAATAATAATAATAATAATAATAATAATAATAATAATAATAATAATAATAATAATAATAATAATAATAATAATAATAATAATAATAATAATAATAATAATAATAATAATAATAATAATAATAATAATAATAATAATAATAATAATAATAATAATAATAATAATAATAATAATAATAATAATAATAAATAAATAAATAAATAATAAACGGCTATTTCTGTACGAGCATAGCATAATCAATGGTTGAAGTATAGGTAAAGTATGAGGAGCTTCTAATGAAGCTGTTGAATAATGATCGAGTAAATACATTATCTCTTCAGCAGCAGTAATTTATATATTATATTATACGCTCTAGCGACCTTGGCTACGAGGGCCGGCTGGTGCCCAAGAATGCTTTAGAAATCTTTTGTAGCGTTCAAATTCTAGTTTCTAGAAAGGCTCAGTAAAAAAGTTGATGTATTCCTAAGTTATGTTCATGTTTGCTAAATTCGTCAACATTTAAAGCATATTACAGCTGAATTATTTGAGTATTTAGCAAACAGCAGTTAATTTTGGGTCTTTCTGTATTTCTGTTAACCTGATCCTTAACTGAAATATGTAAAATTTGATGTTAAAAATGAAGCGCAATTGAATTAAACAATAAAGAATAAAAAGAATAAGAATAAAAACAATAAAGAATATTACTTCACTCTATCTTTAGCACAATCCTGAACTTAAAATTAAATCGTGCTCAATATGATTGTATTGCATAAATGTTAAAATATTGACATTTCCAAATAATGATCAAGCATTGCAAGGTGGTTTAGTTTTGTGCTCTTGAGATTTTATGGCACTATATTAAAATTTAGGATATTAACTGGAGTAAATATTGTAACGGGAGCGCTGGAACACCCTGTGAAAGCAGCTGGCAGCGGAAGACAGGGGAGGTTCGGTTAGCCACACCTCCTCCTCGTTCGTCTTGTAGTGGTGACAGGCTGTGGTCAGGGAAAAAACATGACTGTGTCGCCTGTTTTCTCTACACCTGTTTCTCGATCTTTCTGTTACTAGAACAATCCTGTAAACACCAGAAAACGGGATATTCCGATATAAAGAGGGTTACAGACAGACGCAGTTAGTCAGTTGTTGAGTTGGTCAGTCAGTTGGCTAGTGAGTGTGAGCGAGGAGACAGTCGCAGTTCTTGGTGTAAGAGTTAGGCAGTGACGTGTAAATGAACGAAAGGGTTGTGCAACGGAAGACTGTACGTAACTGGTATGTGCATCGGAGTTTATGTAATCGCGAGTACAAGTGAAATTGTAACGGACGAACTGGCAAATTGTAATTGTGTGCAGCAAGTAATTCTGTGTAATTGGCAAGTGTTAAACTGTAAGTCGGTGGAAATAAAGAACATTTTTTAGTGGTGAAATTGGACTTTTCATTCCACGAACCCACAAAGTCACACTGGTGTCAGGAAGCGGGAAAACAACATCACCGAACATTACAACGATGGAGGCAGCATTAGAAAAGATTTTAGCGGTACTGGAAGAAATGAAGACGGCTAAAGACAACATCACCAGGAAGATGGAAGAAATGCGGGCCGAATTAACAGAGATGCTGGAGACTAGAAATAACCTGGCCGCGGAACTGAAACTAATCAGGACGGCTAAGGACAACATCACCGGGAAGATGGAAGAAATGAAGGCCGAATTAACAGCGAAGACGGAAACGGCTAACAACAACTTGGCCACGACAATGACCTCAAAGATGGCCGAACTGACAACGGAGATGAGGGCGGCGAACGAGGCTCTCGCCGCAAAGTTTGAGGAACGTTTGGCCGGCGTGAGGGATGACGTCGCGAACCTGGGCAAGCGGAAGGGTCAAGTAGACGACCGCCTTAATGATTTAGAGGAAAAGGCCGACAACATCGCAAAACCCCTCACCCGCCTGACGGAGGAAAACCGGCCTTATGTGTGGACGGAGGACGCCGAAGACGCTTTCCAGCACCCGAAGGGGACCCTGTGCAGTGCTCCAATTTTGGGTTTCCCACAACCGGGTGGCGCCTTCATTGTGGACACCGACGCTAGCGACCATTACATTGGAGGTGTCCTACCGCAGTTCCAGGACGGCCATGAGCGCACAAGAGTGGAAGAGAAGGAGCGTGCCGCAGCAGTCCGAGTAGTTGTGGCAGTGCCTGCTGAAGGCTGGGATAGCGCAGGCCTGAGGAGGGAGCAGCTGGCGGACGCAGACTTGGGGCCACTCTTGAGGGTAGTGGACGCAGGGACGAGACCAACCTGGGAGGACATCGCACCGAGGAGCGCCACCTACAAGTCGCACTGGGCCCAATGGCACTCGTTGAAGACCAGAGAGGGCGTGCTGTTCCGGGTATGGGAGTCACCCGATGGGAAGGCGCAGAGAGGACAGTTGGTACTTCCCCGGAGCAAGGTCCCGGAAGTCTTGGAGGAAGTGCACGCCGGTACTTCAGGAGGACACCTGGGAGCGAACCGAATGATTCACAAACTACGGCAGCGCTACTTCTGGCTGAGACTCCGAGCAGATGCTGGTGGTACACCTGGACCGCCTCGCACACTACGATGGGGCTGTTCGAGGCGAACAGCTTTGAGGAGGGAGCAGTGTAACGGGAGCGCTGGAACACTCTGTGAAAGCAGCTGGCAGCGGAAGACAGGGGAGGTTCGGTTAGCCACACCTCCTCCTCGTTCGTCTTGTAGTGGTGACAGGCTGTGGTCAGGGAAAAAACATGACTGTGTCGCCTGTTTTCTCTACACCTGTTTCTCGATCTTTCTGTTACTAGAACAACCCTGCAAACACCAGAAAGCGGGATATTCCGATATAAAGAGGGTTACAGACAGACGCAGTTAGTCAGTTGTTGAGTTGGTCAGTCAGTTGGCTAGTGAGTGTGAGCGAGGAGACAGTCGCAGTTCTTGGTGTAAGAGTTAGGCAGTGACGTGTAAATGAACGAAAGGGTTGTGCAACGGAAGACTGTACGTAACTGGTATGTGCATCGGAGTTTATGTAATCGCGAGTACAAGTGAAATTGTAACGGACGAACTGGCAAATTGTAATTGTGTGCAGCAAGTAATTCTGTGTAATTGGCAAGTGTTAAACTGTAAGTCGGTGGAAATAAAGAACATTTTTGAGTGGTGAAATTGGACTTTTCATTTCACGAACCCACAAAGTCACAATATGTTGAGGGTTGCCTAAGAAGTCCGGGGTACTAGCCTGCAGAGCTAGTAGGTGTGCTAGATCACCAGGCGGCCCCACCAAGGTTATTCGGCAGTCTTCCCTGCGGGGTTGATGCGCGAAAGTAGCGTATCTACATCCACCCGTCTTGAGATGAGGGTGGGGGGGGGGCTTTTTAGACTCAAGGTATTGCTCCAAAGAAAGAACCCCGGAGCTGTCCATCGCTCCCGGGCTGATAGAGGCCGGAGTCTTTGGTCTTTGGGATAGACCTCGCGACACAACTACAGTGAATGTATCTCCCAAAACTATTCCACCAGTTCCTTCTGTTCAACGTATACTTTTCTGCTTTGCTTTTTCTATAAATTACCTTTCTAGATGCTTAGTTAGAGACTGCGAAAAATTGGATGCTGAAAAGAGGTCTAATTAAAAAAGACATTTATACATCACTGAATCGTTGAATATTTTGCTCCATTCTGAACCTTTATTCACGAAATGAAAAACCGGAACATTTCTGGAAATTACATACAGTTTACTGCTTGAGGGATGGAGTAAATTGCGAAGCAACTTGAGTTTTGTGGTACTCGTTGGCCACTGTTATTCTTATACCATGGTTTAGTAACAATGTCAAAAAATACGTTAAGAGTCAAACGAGAAATTTGCCAGAATTCGGATTTCGTCGACGCTAACTGCAACACTGTTGGGCAACATTCGTTGGTTTTGCAGAGCAGGCGTGCATGGCAAAGATAAAGAAAGAAAACTAAATAAAAAACAAAGTTTCCTTAATTTTCAACATTGTATTCTGCCACCCTCAAATCGTGTAAACGAGGGTAACTACTCTTTATGATTTACGTGAGTATGGTGAAAGATGGATTATTATAAGAAAACAGTGATGTAAAATGTAGCTATTGGCAAACTGCTCTCTATTAACGTTGTGGGTCATACATAAAGTGGTTTTTGTGTTACCGTTAATTGCATAAATGTTTGGTAAAATCAAATGAATTACGAGTTTTACTTCAGTACCTTTTTTCGGTTCTTATCAAGAAATTTTTGGTTTTTTTTTTTATTTTTTTTATTTTTCTCTTTTTTTAATTTTAGTTTTGCAGATTTCAGCATATTCGAAAAATTTCAGAACAGATTATTCAAAAAAATTCCTGCGCTCATTGCTTTAACCTTTGATTCCGTATTACAGAATAGCAGCGCCAGAATACTTATTACTGTTTAGTACATAATAGTCCCTTCTTAAATGTCCATAAAAACGGCGCTGAAGTATGTACGAGCAATGATCTACCTTGACCAACTTGATAGTAAGAGAGGGGGAAAACATTATGCATTTATTATGGCTTTACTCACCAATAATTTCGTATTTTACACATTATTTGCAGCCCAGAGAGCTTTCGAAATTACTAAAAAGCGGGGAAATCACTGGACGTTAAATCTCAGTAAAGTAAGACGGATATGTTTACTACTGACGAAAAGTTTAATCCCTCTACTAGGATTATTAAAACCGAAGAGATAGAAGAGTTTGTTTCATGGAGTAGCAATCCACAATTCTTGAAAAACAGAAACACAATATACTGTTAGGTTCAGTGATTAAACTCTCAAGGCCTCCCAGACCCATGGCTTTCAAGTGTGCCATGTGTCAGTAGATTTACCGACATCTACGATTCTGGGGGACGAAATTTCGCCACATCGGTTGCACTGATATAATCCTGGCTATTAACAGCGTCGTTGAGAAACGAAATATTAATTTTTATATTATCCTTTAAGACAAACTATAAATAACGTACACATGTGTATTATATTAAGTATTAATAAATCAACAAGTGCTAATTGTTTCGACATGTACAAACAGATATGATACGTTTTTCAAGTAGATTCACAGAAATTCGTTTGAGTTCCTGTTTTCAGCGCGTTTATATGAAAATCCAACGATACAATGCTTAGGGAAAAAATTCAGTAAGTCTTTAATTCTAGTTTATAACTATTTCTCTAATTAACCAGCAAAATGTGCTACCAGATATAGAACATTAAATCCACCATACCCCAAAAATAAATTGTTAAATATTTTCAAACACTTCGTTAATGCCTCCAAGAAGATTCATGATAGCTTGTACATTCAGTAGTGGTATTTTTGGCAGTTTTTAAGACCTGTACCTCGAAACCTTTGACTTCAAATTAAATTTGGCCATACATTTGAACATTTTTGCCTTTTCGGAGGGGTTTATAAGTCGTTTATTATAGTAATATATTCTTAATGCCGCCATGCACAATACTGATATGATAATGTGTAATAGTGCCTTGTTGGGGAATACTTTTAAGGTAATGTATGCACAATACTGTAATTATTTTTATTAAAAGTTTAATAGTACTTTCAGTGACTTGGATAGAAGATAAAACCATTGTGTTTTTATTAGCATTCCAGTGGCCTCGTCATAACTCTCTTTTCATGGAGTGGGGCTTGAAATCATAGTGTTGAAAAATCGCTGGCATAGGACATTACGGAATAAAATGAAAAGCGCCACTATTTAGGAACCAGGTACCACTTCGCTGGTGGGAAGTGAAATAAAATCAAAGCGTTGGAAAGAAGAAAGCTGTCGCTAGTAATGTGACAACTAACGCCTTGTAGGTTTCATTGCTTCCAGAAACAGGTGGGAAAGGATTCAGGACATTTCACCTCCCCCCCCCCCCCAAAAAAAAAGCAGTCAAGATGTCTTACGGTCTTTTTGCCACATATTTTGTCGGGATATTCCATTTTGCTCTCCTCAAGTCTACATTTTCCTATATATTCCGACTCTTCCTCACCTTCCTCTACATCTATCTTACGAGAAAGAAAGGGGTTAAAGAAATTGAGCCCTCAGTACGAACACGCGTGTCGCCGCTACAGAGGCAGGCGGTTATATTAGCTCTCCCTGTTGAGTTATCACGGCAATCCCAACCCCCCTCCCTCTCCGACCTTCCTCCTCACGCAAACCGTTGGTTCTTCCTGTGGGTTTCAAATCCCATTCCTCCCACAGGAATTCCGATGATAAATACCGCAGCAGAGCAATATCCCTTCCACTTTCCCCTTTTTCTTTTGCTACACGAAAATAAAAGGCCTTTACAAATGTTATCACTGCCATATATTTATGAGTTCCCCAACCATCTTTTCCAGCATTACACTCATTCTTGTAATATTCCGTAAATTTATGTGCTGCAAATATTAGGTTGGGTTTTGCGGGGACATGGCCATACCAGGAGCGACACGCTGGGCAAGGGGAGGGGGTTATATTGTCGTGTCGCCCGTGCAAGGACTACACACACATACACACACACACACACACACACACACACACACACACACACACACACACACACACATCCACAGTGAGTCAGTATATGGATGTCTGTGTGTTATTAAAATCTTGCGGTGATGGATGGAGCACCCCTCTGGCTCTAGCCATTGTGTCCGCTATTGATACACTGATATTACCAGGCGGTGATGGAGTGGAGATGACCACCGTTGTCACCCTCTTCCACGTCTTCATGAAATATGAGTTTGCGTTGTCGGAGACGCAGAGGTCCTCGCATTCTTCTCTACTCCAAGGAACAAAAAATTTGCACAAGTTGAACCAACAGCACGTGATGGGGGACTCAAGTATGTTTTACAAGACCATCTTCAAGGGGAGATACGGATATCAGTTGCTAAAATATAAGTAGGGTGTGTAATAAAATTCCATAACCAGATGCTGTGAACGTCCCCGTAAATACAGGGTCTTCATTATACTTTTCATCCATCGTTGGGGTCGGCTATATACTGGGAGTGTTCGGCCATCGAGAGAGGAGGCTTTGTAGTGATGCTTTTGAAAATGTCTTAAACACTATTTTACATTCGTAGTGAAGAATCTAAACCTGGTGTTTAAAACTGAATATTTAATCTAAAAAGAAATATAAAAACTAAAAATCTGTTATGTTGCAGTCACGTGACCTCCACTCTTCAAAACCATCAAAAGTTATTCTCAAAAGAGCTTCTACTTCTGGTTGCTTTTTACCGTTCAATTTACACTTATACTTCCTGTGTAGCATATAGTGGGTAAAGCGATATTCATATTTACAAAAAGCTTTTCAGTATATGACAGGTTTAAAATTCCGTGTTCTTTGCTCGACTTTAACGAAGTAGAAAAACATCCAGTTGTTTGAATTTCAAATCAATAACAAGGAATACCTTTGAGCACGCGCCTAAGCAAACGAAGAATTGTTTGGACATACATTGTGTGCTTTTGTTTTCTAATGAGATTTTGCCTTGTGACTTAGGCTTGCGAATTATGCAAAAGTCATTTAAAGAGAACTTCACAGGCAATTCTTAAACAATTTAAGACTTGAACTTCGTTTTCATCAGAATATCGTAAAGATATGGTATTAATCAAAGTTGGTGGAGCCATTTTTGAGAAAATCAAAACATTCGAAAATAAATTCAATGTATAGTTTCCGGTGGGAAAGTTTTCTTGAAAACGTGTCGCACCCTTGGAAGTTACTGTACTTAAACATTAAGTTTGGTATTTGGCTCAAATTTCGCTTTTGAGTTATGCCATTCACAGATACACGCTCATGCGCATCTGATATACCGGCGCCGTACTTAGTTTATGTGGCGATGTAAAGAAATGCACATTTACGTGTGCTACATCAATGGCTGTCTAGCCTTGTAAGTCTCTGCGGATGAAAAGTATCCTTCGCATATCATTTTTAAAGACAAAATCTAATGCAAAATAGATGTATAACTTCACATTATTACAAATGCAACCGTCAAACAGTAATTCATTAGTATTTTATTCGATAAATGAAGGCATAATTTGTGTGTATTAATCAAAGTGCACGCTGCGCTTGCGCTGTTTGAAAGCAGTAGAAGGGGGGGGGGGATCAGTTGTATATCATGGCTGCAATATGAAACATCACAGAGGGAAACCGTTAAAAAGTGGTGAAAAACATATTATATTGAACGTGTTTTGCACGTTTTATGAAAAATGACCTACTTTAGAAATGGAGGACTTGATTTGTCAGCAGAATATATCGGTGTTTCAGCACCAAGTAGTAATGTCGCTCGAGGTGAAATGAAAACGGGCCGGGTTTCTACTCCAGGAAAACATTGAAAAGGAAAGAAGCCGGTAGTGGAAAGTGAATGTGATGAACTTGTTAAGTGTTATTCGTCGCAAGGTTCACAACTTCTTTGGAAGAAACTAGCCACCAACAATTTTATTACATAAGTGCTTCAAGCAGTAAACAATGATCCGGATTTGCCGAGCTTTAGAAAAACGAGCCTTCACAGCATTCTTTGCGACATAAGTTTCAAATTTGTGAACAGAAACAGAAAAAAATACATTCGTCTTTCTGGATAAGGGAAAACCCCAGGAAAACCTTATCCAGGTAACTCGCCCTGACCGAGATTCGAACTCGGGACCTTTTGAACACTCTACCACCACGCTATCGAGGCGGGCAGTGTGAAGAAATATCGTACTGTTGTGGCTCAGGAATTATCAAAGGAAAACTCGAAACTGAAGCCCTTTAAGGAACTTGTCCATTGTCAGATTCCAGTTAGGTACGTAAAGGATTTCTAGTTGTATGACAGTAGAACCTTCAAGTAGTTGCCAAAGGGGCTACACGCAGTAATTTAGTTTTTAATTTATAAATGAGGTGGGTTTATGTGAAGCAATAACATATTTGCGTAATTCTTGCAAGCATTGTGTCACGTTTTTATGTAAAAATGGATAAAATGTATTACACAGTAGACACGCCTTTGCATTTAATCTTATCGTGAAAGTCCTACTGCATAAACTACTGTAACATCAAAAACGGCAAAGCAGAACTTTGCATAGAAGTTCGTTCACGGCGCACATGTTTGCCACGTTTGGATAAAAGAGCTGGACTGTACCCTACAATCGTAGTCTTCGACGGAGCAATACATTTTCCCGCTTTGTTTACATCGCCACATAAAGTAAGCACGGCACCGTTATACACTTATATATATATATATATATATATATATATATATATATATATATATATTGGGGACTCTGTTAGTCCCTAAACGTGTAATCTAGGTGGAATCTCGGTACCGAATTAGAAATAGGTGGAAAACAATGTTTCCTCTATGTAAGTACTTCAGGTAAGTAAGAGTGAAAGTAAATATTACGCTGAGTCGTGTTTTCCTAGCATGAAGGACTATGGGTTCGATCACTCCTCGGCCCTGCCTTTGTAAATGCGTGTTAAAAACATTTACGAACAAATACTAAGCTATCGATGTAAACGAAGTAAATGGAACAAAAGTGCGACGCCATGATTTTAAAATTCAGTGATTAAGTTACTTAAAATACGAAGTAGAATTGTTATCCACCAAATTCGGAAGCATAGACGAATGTCTCAGAAAATGTGACGAGGGAGAGAGGATTTGTGTATATATGTAAATGTAGAAAACGAAGACGTAAAAAAGGCCTTGAAATGAAACTTCAAATATGGAAAGAATGAATGGAAAAACAAATGTTTTGTTTGTTCACGACGTAGTTAATTGCCAGGATCATATGAGCACCGTAGATGTGCCGAAATTTCGTCCCGCAGAAGTTCTTTTATGAGCTCTCGCTGTCCGCTTCTGTAGCTTGTTTGCCTCAAGTTTGAGAGGACCTGAGTTCGAACCTCGATTAGGATGAGTTATCTGGATATGGTTTTTTCCGGGGGTTTCCCTCATCGTGAAAGGCGGATGTGACATTAAATGCCATAATAGCAATAATAATAATAATAATAATAATAATAATAATAATAATAATAATAATAATAATAATAATAATAATAATAATAAGTAATGGTGAGAATGATGATAATAATAATAAGTAATGATAATAGTAATGCTGTCGCTGGTCGAATTTGAACTCGCGATTCATTAGGCCAACGCCTAACCAACTGAGCCACCTAGATTGACAATTGGATGGGTGAAATCATTGTGTATTATACGTTTTTATTTCTTATTTGGATGAATGGTATGTAAGGAACACGTATAAGGAACAGTAACTTTTATTACATGGTTTTGTTGTACCAAGTCATTCCTGCATCTTATGTTTACGCACAGCCTTGTGCTTTTCTTGCTGCAATCCAGAAAATTTAACAGCCGCTCTTGCTAAATTTTAATAAGAAGTTATCAGTCAGTAATCTGAAGTTAAACATGTAAACCACGTTAGTATTTTTCCGGAAATGTTCTTGCTTCCAACAGATCTCCATTGCCCACAACTCTCCATTGCAGACGTGGACAAGGCTAATCCTCGTTTCAATGCAGCTAAATTCACAAATATAAAATTGGGCAAAATCTAAGGCACCAAGTGCATATTAAACCACCAGAACTGGTGAAGCACGTTGTCGGGAACACATCTAATCAACCTCTCTATGCTTCAGTACAAACCATTTTGCGAAAGAAGGAAATTAACTATGCAATTGATTCTCAAAGCTGCTTGTCCACCTTTATTAGAAAAGCAATTGAAGATTATGTGGATATCACTTTCCTTAGTAAAATGGATGTTTTCAACCTACAATCTTTGAAATTGCATTTGTATATAACATCAAACAAATGCCATGGGTAAATGTATCATATGTCTCAGAGAAATGACGTCTTTTTAGACTGAAATAAGTCCCAAAAATTTTATTAAATTAGTAATCATAACATTTTTTATTGCGTTGAATGTTAATTCTGTCAGCTCAGTATTACGGATACAATAACATTTATAGGTCCATACAAATTAAAGTTTACAAAACTCCTTCGAAAAATTCATGAAGGATTAAATCAAGGAATTTTAGGGTACCATAATAGTATCGTTAATCGTATATCTGAAATTTTGGTATTGAATAAATCGGACTAGGAGATATATTAAAGGAACCACAGATAGGACGTTTTTGAAATAATATAGCTGGATATTCCCTCAAAAGAAACAATAGGGCTAACAATGGGAGACCAAATATACTTATTAATTAAACCGTAGGCTATTATACAGACTGACCCATTTAAAACTTACTCTGCAAGTTCTTTGAAGCAACAATCGATATAGGCTTCAGGGGTATGAGGGCAAGAGAGGGGCTCATTAAAATAAATAATATAGGTTATTCAGAAACAAGCAAATATAAGCTTCAACATAAAACTCTCAAAATCTATTGTTTCAGAGATACTTGCGGTGAAACAAAATTATTAAACAAAATTAGTCCCAATATGCATCACGAAAGTAAAAATATGGCCCAAAAATGGTCTTGATTTGTACACCAAAACGAAAACTACCGAAGGCAGTCCATATACGGAGAGAGAGTGATAAGAAAGTATCTGCCTTAAAGACGAGAGATGTGATCGTTCCCCACAGAAAACTCGCAGTATTTGCTAAACGTCAAATTTAAATAATTTTGAAGACACTTGCACAGATACAGTGGGCACTTAATTTGACTGGTTTAGCAATGAAGAGGGTTTCCAAATACCTATGTTATTGCAAATATGAAATATTTATCTGTTAACTGTTAACTATTTATCTGCAACAAGGTACTTATTTATGATTATTATATTGTATTTCTTTTCAAGCAAAAATTGGCCCATATGAAAGAATCCACGAAGTATAAGCAAGCACTCTGTTGAGTCTTCGAATTTCTTTCCTATGTACAGGAAACACAAGTAACGGTTTAGATTACCTTTCTTCTTTAAACGGTTCCATATGTAGGCTGTTAGCGGTGTGAGTACGTATAATGTGTTGTGCTTAACGCCCGCTTTTACTACATACGGCACCGCAGGCGATGACACTGATGATACATGAGATGAAGATGGAGCACCGGTGGAATGAGATGGCGGGGGAAACCGGAGATCCCGGAGAAAACCCGTCCCAACGCCGTGTTGTCCACCACAAATCTCACTTTGCGGTCGCCTGGGATCGAACCCGGGCCGCCTTGGTGAGAGCCAAGCGGTCTAACCACTGGGCCAGGGCGCGGTCTGAGTACGTGTAGATATTTGTGTTGATAATTGAGGACATTGTAATGAACAATATTGTATGCTACTTCATTTGCGAGCTTAATTGTTTAATTTTTAGGAATAGTGTGTTTTCATGTTAGTACTTCGGAGGAGCCATGTTCCAAACACCCTATACGTGTTTATTTTGCCCAAGAGACCAGATAGGAAGACGTAACGCAGAATGGGCTGGCCTCATGTTAGCGAATGAACTGAGTTTGAATTCCTTCTGCAGGTCAGTAACCATACACTATCTGGGGCAGTAGGGGGTGTGATACGTGGGAGTAAAGCGGTTAGTCTATATTGAAAGGCGTTCATTTTGTAGTTTAGTTACGACCGTACAAAGAAAATCAGGTAGTAAACTATGTGGTTAGTTAGAAGAAGAGAAAAAACAAATAACACACCAGAGGGAATGCCAGGTCAAAAGCATCAAAGGAACCA
This sequence comes from Mantis religiosa, assembly GCA_030765055.1. Lineage (NCBI taxonomy): Eukaryota > Metazoa > Arthropoda > Insecta > Mantodea > Mantidae > Mantis > Mantis religiosa. The sequence continues at coordinate 119,486,494 of CM060950.1, forward strand.
ATTGTCAAAATATCTGCACGTATACCTCTAGCATTCTGTAGATATGTGCTACCCAAGTCATATGAGGGTGTGCCTGTTTTCTGTTAGCGGCATGTTGTAGACCTCAGAATGGAAAGGGATTTAACAGCATAACGGTTCTGAAGTAACACACATAAAATACTACGGTTTGCTTTTACCCACAACCCTCGACGAAGAGACGGAAGTGTGATGACCCTCAAAATATCATTTGAGGTGGACCATCTCTGTAAGACGTTAGGGAGTTGAGAATGTGATACAAGAGGCGCCCGTTCCGAAAGTTGAAAGGGCTTAACGTTACTTTGTAACGTATTTCGAGTGTCGTCGCTTTGGAAATTTGTATCTCTTTCTCATTAAGATTATCACGAGGTTTAATTAGACTGCATGTACCTTTTCGTACTCTCTCGTGCTCTCATGTATCGGCTTATGGCTTTCTTATATATAGGGTGAGTCAAAAAACGCCGACAACACTTAGTATGTTGCGCAGTGCGGCTCACTGATCATATATTAAACAGGGTCCCTTGTCCGGAAACGCACAGTTTGGATTCTGTAGAACGCCAAAGTTAGAGAACACACGTGACTTCTGTAACTTCAGAGGTGGACCTCATTGCACGTGTACTTGGAGTAATTGCCATTCTTTCAGGTCAACCACACTTATGAGAGTATGTACGCGAAGCTCAGCGCCACCGCCAGCATTAACGTGGGGGGTACCCAGTTTGAACCCCGTTTGTAGTGTTAATCTGCTTTGTACTTCATACCGGTTATTCGTTGTATTGACGACATGTGGAACGGACACTTTGTTTATTGCGCCCAAACCGTGTTTCCCTGACATGGGTTGTTGCTTGGAAAACGATCCGTTTGCCATCCTGTACAATATACCGAGCATTGTCGGTGGTTTTTTGGCTCATCCTGTATATATATATATATATATATATATATATATATATATATATATATATATATATATATATATATAATATTTCGTGTGTGTGTGTGTGCGCGCGCGCGTGCTTGCGTGGGCGTGTGTGGGCTTGCGTGCGTGTAGCGATACCAGTAATTACGAAATGTGTAGTGTTTAACGCCCGCTTTTGCTACATACGGCGCCGCAGGCGGTGACACTGATGATACATGAGATGAAGATGGAGCACCGGTAGAATGAGATGGCGGGGGAAACCGGAGGTCCCGGAGAAAACCCTCCCCAGCGTCCAGTAAATACCAGGTACAATAGCCAGATATGAGACTAACTCTTATGCGCTACTGCCCTGTTAATGAATTTCACATGCAACAGTGACGGTTACATCTAATATTTATACTGTTTCATTAAAGCTTGCGTTCTATATGTTTTGTGATCACTTTTACTCTCTCATTTGTGTCGGCTTTTCGACTAGATATTCAACATATAATTCTACGTGAAGCTAAAGAAATGATCAACCGAAATGCATAAAAAGCAGTGAATCAGGCGAAATATTTCAAGTGGCATTCATGAACTAAAATAGCAGATATCACCGGAGAACGATGAAAGGCCAGGCCAACCGTTCACCAGCACCACTAGGTAAATGTAGTAGCCATTCCACAATTCGAGACTATGCAGCGTGAGTTGGTCTCCACAAGTTAAGCTGTGAATGGTGCATTTTACTGTGATGCTTAAAGAAAACTTAAGCAGACTTAAAGTGCTAACGTTCGAACTCTGGACGTAGTACAAAATGTATTGAAACTACGCCAGCTCCACAAAATATTCAGAGTGCTCCATATTTGCGCGCTCCTCTCTTAACACATTGGCTCTCTCACATTGGCTATCCGTTTTTTTTTCCTTCCTAAAGTTGAATGTAAAGCTAAGGACTCTGTTACCGTGGCTCTGTTAACTGAGGCTCTGTTACCGTGGAGGAGATCCAAAGGCTTCAAGAATCTATGGGGCATTCCAAAACTGGCAGTTGTGCTTGCATCGGCAATAGTTGTCCAAAGGGACTATTGCGAATCGGACGTAAAATTGAAATAATGTTGTCTTATTTCCGTTTACGAAATTGATATTCGAATTCATTGAATATACTTCCTATATAAGTTATTTTGCGTTTCTTTTTTCATATAATCGCTTTCAGTCGCTACCAGATATACCAAAATTGTATACATAGCCCCTTTACACAACACCGAGCGGGATGACTAAGGCGGTTTCTTCTGTGGCCCGCTTTCGGGAGGGCTGGATTCGATTCCTGTGGCCAACCTACCTGGCCCATAAGTTTTGCGGGGCTCCTGGGTCGCTAGGCGAATGCTGGGTAGGTTAATTACATTCTCCGAATTTCCTGTCCCTCCATTTCATCTCCATTATCATTTCACATCATCTCTCAACTGTTGATCTCTTTCAGGGTAGAAGTGTCGACGGGTGTCTCGGCGCTGCATGGCAGGTTGATATGCTCTGAGGTAAACTACTTTCCCCTCCGGTAGGTCGGTTGCCGTTGCTGGGACCATTTTGGGACCGCCAGCCAGGGACATTTGGGGCTCGGCTGCTGGGCCCGTTGCCGTCCTGTAGTAGGGGAGCGTGTGCGTTGTCCTGGCCTGTCGGGGGAAGTCTATCTAAGTAAACTATAGGGACCCTGCCCTCTTACTGTCGTGGCTCCTTGGGTCGGCCGCCCTCGGTCTCCTGTCAGCTCATCCTTCCTCCCTTGGGTGCCCCACTTGAGGAATAGGCACAATGAGCCCAGTTATCGAGGAGCTCGGACCGATTATGCTAATGACACACCAAACTTTAAACAAGCAGTCAGTAAGCGAAAAGGTATGTCAGAATTAAACGAGAGGCAAAATTTTGGAAATAGTAGGAATATATCCCGGAAGCCTGATAGTAAACTGATAGCAGAGACCTCCTCCATCTTTTGCTTCAGGTTCCAACTCAGGAAAGCTTCTCGTTATTCATTTAGAAGGTCTAATTCTGTCAGGTTTGGTTTGATGTGGAACTATATTGAGGCTCGCATAAAACCTTTTCAAATAAACTGTGAATGTGTAAGGGGGATTATTACTTGTAGTCCTATAAGGCTATTCTTAATTGTTGCCCTATGCAGCAAACATATTTCTTTAATGTCATCTTACGGCTATCCCATTTAAAGCTTATAACTGTGAAGGAATCATAAATATAATTAAAAATAATAAATACTTAAAGTATTTTCATTCCAGTATTCACAAAACAAAATAAATAATATGGGTTGTTACAGAAAGAATGTTGAACTCTGCATTCAACTGATTTGAGCAAACAATTAAACATAGATTAATTTTAATATTGTTTTTGCAGATAAGCGCTCGAGCTGAGTTTTATGTATCGTTTGGTGTTTACCATAAATATTTATTGTTTGTTTTTCTCTTTATGCATTGTGCAATGTGGTACTACCTGCTCTTCTTTTCGCACAGCACACACTTGGATCTTTTTTTTTTTCGGCTCATGGTAGGTATTTTCTACATATTTATGCGGAATCCCATTTATTCCAAGTCTTGTGCCTTGCCTTTGGAGCTTGCACTGTCTGGGCCAGCATGGCTCACGTGGTGTACAAATGGAGAACTATTTATCACTTATTTCGCGATATGGTCCTGTGGATTGCAGTTCGTACTGTGATCTGTGAAATAGGTTTCCTTCATACACCAAGTGGGATGGTATCGTTTTTCCTACTCTTAGTATCCATCTGTGAAACATTGTTTTCACTTTTTGTTTTCTTATCAGGTCGCCGATTTTTAAGCTTTCGCATGTGCGAAAGTTTCATTTGATTAACCTTTAAATTTAAGGAGATGCTACACGGAACAATGGTATTTGTATTTGAAGACTTCAAAAATATTAAGGGGCCTTAAATTCAAAATTTGCATCGTCTTTTGAATTAAAACAACTGTATTTGTGTAATATAGATTAAAACAATAAAATGTTTTTAGTTTTGAAATATGAGTTGTGAAAATAACTTTTCCAGAAAATCCATATTTTTTTCAAAATGTTTCACATGATGATTTTGTTGATTCTCAAAACTGAGCATTTAAATCTATCATATTTTTCTGTTTCGATATTTTCTCGTTTTCTAGCTCTTAGTTTTTAAAAAGTATATAAAACTGCAAACATTAGGAATTTCAATTAACAGAATTTTAGAATTATTTGCTCATGAACATATTATTTGTCACATTTGTGCGTTAAAATCAGGTAAATTACGTATAAGTGAAAAACTTGCACCGTGTAGACCATTAGGCATAGAATAATGAAATGCAGGTTTAAAAGTGCAATAACTCGGAAACTAAAAAGGATATAATACTGAAATTTAAAACCATCTAATGTTCGTATAAAGTAACATGGAAAATGCATTTTGAGCTAAATTAGGTGAAAACTGTAGAAAATTACATTTTTAATATAGCATCCATTTAAACAGTGTTTGAAGCAAGAGTATGATTGTTGGCATGTACATCCGTTGCAGCGAAGATTTTCAACTTTCGTCATCATTCATAAGTTTTAAGTAATAAACTTGTACTATTGGAGTGGAGCAGCATATTGCAGGAGAGGTTGGAAGAACCTGGGAATATACCTTGAACAGATCAAAAAATACTAAATCCCAGATGTGATGGATATGTGCAGAAAGGACCAACACCAACGATTACAATCACCCAGATGGAAAATTGTTGATGACTACTAAGTGAATGCTAAGTTTGTGTAGAAAAGACTAAAGTATTATTCCCGTAGTAGCAGAGCGCTAAATACCCTGCGTAATTCTGGAAAAGGATTAAGAACACTAAATAAAATTACCTCAAAGACAAATGTGTTAAAATCTCTGAAGCTTACTCTGGTGTCAAATCGGTAAATGTACAACTCCGCACACGTGGACCAGCTCAACGTATGAAGAGCTTTCCCTCTTGTAGGGGGCTTTAGCACCTCATAGAGGCCTTAGTAATTTATGTCTTTTCATTTCAGTGTAAGCAAATTGAGTATTTTGTAAATTGTATGATAAGCGGAATAGTTTTGTCACTCAATAAGTCCTTTATGACGATTTGCAAGTTGCCCTGTGACGAACTCCCTGAAGCTTTCTGCCGTTGTAGAGACTGCGGATGCTTAATGAAACGGACAAATTTTGTAATTAGAACACCAATTTCCCCCCTGAATAGCACTGATTCCTTTGAATTGCTTTGGAGTGCACCATAATCCAGGAAGAGGGAAATAGGATGGAATGACCCACCCCGTTGTTTTTCTCCCTTCCGCCCGTCTCGGCTGGACTAATATTCGCATGATAGATTACCAATTATGAGAAACGCATGTGTGAGGTACTTTAATAATGAAATTGTTTTAAGGCAATTACCGATATCCTGCCCCACGGATACGTTTAAAATACTGCGCTACCAATATCGTGAGGGTGCTTGTGCAAAATATACCTCGAAGTGATTGTCATATTTTATAGGTCGCATTAACGTTTTCTCTAGAGATTTCAGGAATCTGTTTCTTCTCTTTTCTTTCTTTTTTATTTTGCGGTGTTTAGTTTCCAGTAGCTAGCGTACCAAAAAGCAATCAGAGTGGTTCATTTTACTTCTTTAAACTATACACAAGTGCACAAAAACTTTGCCAAAACTCGATAAAAAGCCTAAATATGTTATACATAGCTAATATAAAACATGAAATATTCTAGAATTGTATGGGTAGTTTCCAATTTATAGTGTTATTCACACAAAGTTTGGGATTTTTTTTTTTTTTTTTTTTTTTCCATTTGGGGGCAATGTCAGGAAGGTAAACAATGATAACTTCAAAGCTTAAAAAACTGCACTATCCCCATCAGCATATTCACACTCGAAGCCAACTTAGCAAAAATATAACCATATTTAAAAACAATACTGTAACTGTGGCTACAAGGCATTTACTCTGATACCGTCATGATTTCCTCCAACTTTAAAGTATGAAAATCAATCAACCACTCTCTTATATAATTCTGCCAGACCCACATTGTCAACTTAGTAATTAATCACTGCAACTTGAGGATGACACGTACTGCAACAGAAGGGAGATCCTGCTCAACACAGATTTTTAGAAATTCAGTTCAACTTTGAAAAATTTTGAAAATATGGTTGGGGCAGAGCGTTTAAAAATACGGCAGTTATACACACTAGTGACACTCCTGCTCCTTTTTCAATAGCTTTAACCACCACTGCAACGAAGCCATTATACTGCATTGCGAGACACTCAATTGGAGTGAATCACATGATAGAAGGTAGTTTTGGTTTACTGCTGTGAACAGCTTATGATTTCAGTCTAATTATAAAATGGACCGTATCTTTATACGGTAGGCATATAATCTGGAATCTTCCTCATTCGGCGTTCCCTCAATGCGTGTCTTAGAAAGCGGATTCTTCATGTGCAGCATCCTATGTTCCTCTCTCTTATTGGTTTAAATAGTTTACTTGTTTCGCTCATTCTTTCTAAGACTACTTTATTATCAATTGTTTCACTTCATTCACACGCATTCTCTGCTTGCACATCCGAAATGTTTCCAGATCAGAAAGTATATCCTCACTGAAGCGAATTTGATTGCCAAAATCATTTTAATATGAACTAATGTATAACACCACTAAGTAGCAGTAGAAATAAGGAAAATTCTGTCAACAGAAGGAGCCACTCGTAGAGTAGCGAAGTCATATTTCGACACGTCTCCATTAAACTAATGGAAAATCTTGTGCCCAAAATCATCCCTTTAAGAGAATTTTAATGGTCACCAATTTTTAAGTTATTGTGTGTTCATATTTGCAACTGCGTGTTCATGAAATTGCTTTGAAGAAAGTTTTGCTTGCTTAGACGACAGCGAAAAAAAAAAATAGCAAAGGGAGTTTTCTGTAACTCTCCAAATCTCTTCAGTTCTTGTGGCGGTTACAGTCACGTTTTTCGAACGCGTGAAAAACATTTAAATGAAAAAGAAGTGCCGGTTTACTAGGAAGATAGCTGTTATATTTTGCACTTGGAAACGTGTAACAGTCGTCATTGTCTTGGAAGTTTAGAGGGCTGCTACGGATGGGTAGACGCGTGCACGGCAGCTAATTGCGACAACCTGTTACCACTGAAGCATGCTTGGGACGCCCTCCTGGTCTCAACACTTCTCTCAGCATTTAGATTCCCCGAGTCTTCTAATTTCTTACTGTTCTCATGCAATGGCGCAACTGGAGACATTGCATTATAACAGAAAAGCATTTTAAAATAAAAAATTTTCATAGTATGTCTCAAATCGCAGAATAAGTGTAACCTAAGAAATGAACTGTAGTAATCCTCATTTATTCAATAACGTTATTTCGAGATTTTCCTCGCCTCATAACTCCAATGGCCTGAACTTAATGGTGAGCTTGCTTCTAATAGCAGGAATGCATATTTGAACGGAATAGAACCAATCGCGATGTTTGAATTGCCTACTAATGTGAACACTTTTAAGTCCAGAAGTATTAATCATTGTCATATTTCTTCTTTTTACGCTTATAGTTTCATCCCCTTTGCCCATTTAAAAGAAAGCATATTGACAAGTTTCGGAATAGTTCAAGAAATGTTGTGGGGTGTGTTGAAATGTGGAATCTATGGACTAATGCGGAAGATATTCTAAAACACAGTTAAATATTCGTATTGCAAATAAATTATTAAATAATCATCCATCATTCACTCGGAAATAGTTTGTATCCTCAACAAAAATTGGAGAATCTCTAATCTAGTTTTAGTCCGCACCTGAATTTAAGTGCCTTCACCAGTGCAATGTCGATAAATCGGAAATATTTTACATTTTTAAGTGTGTTTAGTGAAATAAGGTGTCATTGTTTCATTGACGATAAGATTAATATAATTTGTAAGATTACAAATTTAGTTATGTCAGACATTTCATTTAACTCGACCAGGGGTAAATTAAAGCAAGTTTTCCTACTCTCTAGGATGCGATAAATTCAAGTAAGAATTAGTCCTTTTTCTAGCAAAAGTATTTTCTCTGATATATTGCGTTTTAGTGCAGTCCACTATGCCTTATACTCCAAATTGAAAGAATGACTTCAAGTGGATGCGGGTGATAAAATCCTTAAAATTATTATTATCATCTCAAATTGAGATCAGCCACTTCAACACAGCTTCCTTACAGCAAATGTTCTTCACAATTAAAAACACAGATTCAGGTATATCATGCTTCCAGTCTTCTGAATTTCATATGTCAAAGAGGGCACGAACCTAAAGCGTCTGAATTTTGACTTGAATTCTAGCACTATCATTTATACTATATGCAACTCGAATGTACCATTACCACCTATAAAAGGTTGGCAGAGAATTGTTTAACCCCGTGTTTATTACTCGAATGTACTACCTCAGAAGGTTTTCCTCTCTTCTGAACGTTAAATTTGTGTATGTTGTTTATCTTTCTTATTTTAGTAATACTGATGATAACGTTTAGGCTCGTAATGTCTCCAAAAAACAAATCGTACATTTTAACTGTATCAAACGGAACCATATAAACAAAATTAACGATACTTTAACGGCATTCTTTCTTGTATTCCTGACTATTAGCTTATTTTACTGAGGCAAACATTTCTATAGTTCCTTTAAGGATGCGACTGACATTAATATTTTCGCCTATATACTAAAAGGAAGCAACTGTAATAACTAGGGGGGGGGCGGATTTTGCCCTATTATCCTAGTTTATCCCTTTGTTCAGAAACGTAGGCTTTTACGTTAAAAGCACGTTTCCTATAATTATTAGCCTAATTTCTTAGTTTTATAGTGCCTATAAATGCCTAGTTCATACGTCTCTGCCTATTCTGCTTATTAGTGCATAAAACTGCATTTTTAGCCAATTTCTTCTGCTCCTAACTTGTGACAACAGCTTTTGCATTTGTTGGTTTTAACGTGAAGTTTTTGGGGAAGAGAAATTTCTTACTGCGGCACATTGGATATACAAAAAGGGTTTTATTAAGGACATACATTTGTGCAAATTGGCCCAAAACTTTCAACAATACCAAATTAAGTTTTATGTCTCAATATTAATATAGACATACTTCAATACCATAAAGGTTTTTTTTTCTTTTTCTAGCGGCACTACAGAAAACGTCACATGACTATTTAAATAACCCTACACCTGTATCGTAGCTGCTATTACGTAATTTTAACCTCAGATTCCATATTTTCTTCATTTTTCTAACTTCAAAATGTTACACAAGATGCAGTTTTCTATTAATCTGCATGAAATTCTAAACATGCCTGTAAGGCAACTGCATATTAAGTGTATCCATTTACATTTGTTGCATTTTTGTTATTTGTATTGAAAAGGATTATAATGCTTACTTCTTGCTGAAAACGCTTAGGAAAATAAAAATTGTTAAATAAGTATGATTACTTTTTTTTCGTTGACATGGCGAAGACAAATATTTCACACAGGTACAGGTCATTAATAGGTTAAAATGAGTGCAAAAACTTATACTCCAAGCATTAATTTATAAAATAACAATATGTGGGGCATTTTGAAAATCGCCTGTAATTTAGACATAAACTGTTAATTATTCAGAAACTATTGTAACTAGAAGGCTGAAGGTTGGTATTATTCCATTCTTGATCGATCACAAAAATAAACAGTATAAATTTGAAACAAAGCTAATAAAAGCTCCAGATATTTCAGTTTTCACCCTTAAGTCCCCCTCCAACCCATGGTATTTTCTTGGCATAGTTATTAATACTCCACTCCTTTTTGCACATTATGGTTCTTACTTACTGAAGTATATTTATATGTATTTTAATTATACGACAATACCTGTTAGTTTAACTTGCTGCGGAGGCATTTATGAAATTTGGAATAAATGTAGAACTGTTTCGTCTAGGGAACCACGAAATAGTGTGTTTAGCGAATTTGTTGCAGCTTATGTTGCGATTACTTTAATTCTGTTATAGTGCATTTTAAGAGCCATTTTACTAAAATTTTGTATTTCCAAGTGTTTACTTAGCAAATTTTAGTGCCTATTTAAATGCCTATTTTGACCATTTTAGTGCCTTTTTGCTTGCCTATTTCACACATTTTTATTGCCTATAAATCCGCCGCCAGTAATAACTAAATATATTTAAAAGATAGTTAGTGCCTATTTTAACTCTTTCGTTCAAACTTATGTAAAGGAATTAACTTATAAATTATATTAATTTTTAATATGATTCAATTTGTAGCACCAGTGTAGTGGGAGATAACGATCTTCTGAAATTGTTTTAGCATACAAAGAAAACGTATGATTAGAAATGACTCACAAATATTTAATAATTAGTTTCAGTGTAGCTAAAAGAGTATATTTTATTTTTAGTTTAATGCGTTTTGGTTAGTGAAATTAAGGGGATTAAGCTAAAGAAATCCTGTATATATGTATATATATATATATATATATATTCAAAATTATCATCATTACAGAAAAAGCTAGGAATGGTGTGGTCCTACCTTAGTGATAAAGGTGATAATCTAGATACCGTTTCTATCATCAGTTCGTTACACAACAAGGGATCAACAAATCAAGTGAAAGAAGTTTTCCGTTTTTGTTTGCTCCTTAAAACGTATGTGCTCAAGTTTGCCAAATTACCTTTAAACGTATGTGCTCAAATTTGCCAAAATCCGCAACATTCTAATGGTTAACGTTAATAATACATGCAAAAAGTTCTTAGCAAAATGTGATTTCTCTGCATCATATGCAAAGTAGAAATGATGCACGTATTTTATGGGCATTGTTATTTTTTGTATCGATAATCAGGAAATCGAATACCTTATTGAAATTATCTTTGCTAACGGATTTTTTACCCTTAGTGCGAATAGAACACCATGTCTTAGCTGTTTAAATAATTTGAAACGGCACGTCATAATAATTTTCTTATTTATTTACGCTTCGCAAATGTCACTGTGTATATCTAGAATTGGCGTGTCTAGACTTATCGTCAGGAATTCGATATATATTCTAAGCGCAGTTTGGGTATGTACAGCAGTATGTTGGTATTGTAATTTCACAAAAGTAATATGAATTATATAATTTTAAAGATTTGCGTGTTACTCTATTGTTAATTAAATGAATGTAGGGTATCTGAGAGAAGTTGATGCTGAAAACTTCAACATTTCAAAGTAATGAAAAATATGCCTGTCATGTCTTCTTTCATACCATACGACGGAGGTATTGGTGTAGTTCCCTTGTCATTATAAGAGAATTCGATAAAGATACTGAATCCTTTGACGTGCTACCCTGATATAATCCTATGTGGTTTATCATGAAAGGCAACAGTGCGAAGGTTGGTGGCTAGTGTGCAAGACAAGGTCACTGGGACAGTAGTCATATCCCCTTACGGTCTGCTTCTTTCGCATGACAGTCCCGCACCACCTACAGATGCTGCGTGACAACCAGTTAGGTGGTTTCTCTTGGTAGGACTCACCAAGGAAGTAGAGGCGTTTTAGAAGTATTCTAACATGCTCAGGTGAAAAGCGTAACCTAAACCTCTTGAGCTTTTAACTCCTTACCCCGCCTTCGCTTCTGGCGGCGGGTGGTTTTTGAGGTTAGGTCATGGGGTCAGTGAGGACCGACCGCAGTGTCCGGTCTTGTTAGCGCACTCGGGTAGAGACTTCCTCTCAGCTGCGGTTGAGCTGAGGTTTGGTCAACCCCTCCCCCCTCCCACAGCCGAGCTAAGCTCAGCTTAGCTTACACTTGCACCCTGGTGTTGTTCGGAAAAGGGGACTTCTCACAGATAGTAATTAATGTCTATTCTTTTCTGGAAGCTATCAGGAGGTGTTTCATGTGGTAAATGGCTTTCATCTTAATCCTCTTGAAAGTTATAAAATTCACTTCATTCACTCTCGATAAAAGTCTTTTATGCAGCCGCTTCTTAACAAATTCCAGATTAAAAGTCTCATAGTTACTTAATATATTTAGTTATATAATAGTCATCAAAGAATCACGAGCGAAACTGTCATTAGTTATGCTTCAAGTCTTACATCCAATATAATTTTCAGAGATAAAATAGAATCTTTTAAATGGCAAGTTGAATGACGATATAAAATAGAAACTTTTAAATTGCAAGTTGAATGATGATATGGGGGGGGGGGGTAATATAGCAAGTACTATTTTTCTTTAGTTGACTCATTAAAAGCTATTCTATTTAAAATTAAGTGTCACAAAATTGAAACTTACATCATCACATAATCACCTCAGTAATTTTAGCATTTGTTATATCTTCTCCAGGAGATTTAGGGTACATTCGGCTGGCGCCAGTCCAGGGAAAATTGTCAAAAGACAGCTATCGCGCTTGTTTGTGGAGTCTTATCAAATGAAATTCCTTATTTGTTTTGATATATATTGTATAACAATTTAAGTGAATTTTAAATGTGTATTCCAAATGTCGTTTTTTGCTCTCAATTCTCCACCAGAGAAACGAAATCATAGCTCTTACTCATTTTGGAGTTCTGTGTTACACGTTAACCCATCTTTGATGGGAAGTTTTACATGTTGTAGTAAGTATGGCAGCAACTCTGTATTCAAGCCATGTAGCTTATTCCTTTGCAAATAAATACAAAAGTGTTTCTCAATATTTGAAGACCTTTTTCTATGATTAACATTTTCTCAAAAACTATTGAAGAGAGTTAACTACATGAATGATAAAGCAGCCTCCAAATACTTTTGTGGATCTACTTTCGTGTTATTTATAAACAAATTATGAATATTTTAATTGAAATGTGAAGCAATTAAGAATATAATACATCTTCTTTAATAAACAAACATTGTATAGAGGTACGTCAGTGAACTTTTAAGACCTTCATTTATATCTTGTAAAAATTTCGGTCTTATATCTTAAATAGCTTAAGATAATTAATTGGTCATGAATTTAGCAAATTTAACTTTGACGAAATAGAGTGTTTAATGTCTTCTTAAAACTTCTTCCTCTTTAACTCTTGACTTATACCACTACGTGGTGTGATGGTACTCTTGTTCCTCTTAACCCTTATGCGGGTTGAGAAACGGAATCTCTGGATCACTGAGAGAGGATGAGTGATAGCCCGACGCCTGGTATGAGAGTGAGGAAGTGGATGACCGAATGAGGACGAGATGAAATGATAGGAGAGATGATTATGGAGCTGTAGTTTGTGGAATGCTGGCGGGGGAAACCGGAGTACCCTGAGAAAACCCGTCCCAGCTCCGAGTTGTCTAAAACAAATCTCTCTTTGCAGTCGCCTGGGATTGAACCCGGGGCGCCTTTGTGAGAGCCTAGTGGTCTAACCACTCCACCACGGTGCGGCCTCCATTAAAACAATACTATATACTGACAATGATGTGGTTTGTTTATTTTGCCTCTAGAATGATGTAGGTTCTAAGATCGTAAAAATCAGAATGCTCTGCCTACACATTCCTTTAAAATGAAGGGAATTGTTTATCAATCTTTTGACATCTACCTAAAAGAGTTTAGATTTAAGCTTTAAGATTAATAGTTATCGAAATGTATACGCAAATATTCCTGAAATCAATATACATTTTTCATTCCATTATTTTCTACCATGTATCAGTGTTTGAATTAGGGTGAGTGGTTCTTAAGAACTATATCCACTATGCCTACTTTTGCGTTTTTGTCTAACATAGACATCTCAAGATATATGTTGTTCCGCATGCTTGTGTTATGTTTCACTATTAATTACGATAATTGTTTGAGTAGTTGCTATAAATTTATACCGAAAATAGTGATTCGTAGTGCTACTGTTTAGGACTAAGGGAATGCCAATTATACATTTTTAATTCGTAAAGTCATAAAATAAGGCTTAATAGCTCAGTAGCTAAATGTAGATTTAGAAAACGAATAAAGATGTCTCTAATTTAAAAATATAAAACAGTAATTTCATCTGCACTTCTAAGTCTTCAAAGAGTTACTGATATAAATCCTTGTATTAAGTCCTTTATAGAAATCAGTGTCTTTGAAAGTAAGTATCATCGAATTGAAATATTTGCACCAAGGTATTACTGTTATAAAAAGGTATACCACACAATATTGTAAGATATGCATTTAAATAAATTTAGTGTCAGTGCTCCTTAAGAATATGTGGACTTTGTTTTGTTTCCTATTTTAATGTTCTAGTTCAGAACATTAAAAGGAACCCTCCTCATTCAGTTGCTGAAATATATAGATAAAATAATTACAGGGAGGATAAATCAAGTGCTAACTGAAGTGTGAACAGTTTTCACGTGAACTGTCTGATTTTAATGGATAAAATGAAGCAAATACTATTTCCCCTAATATAGTGGGGAACTGTGTTTGTGAAATTGTGACGTGAAAATGAAATGTAGTATGGGTCAAGAGGAATGTGTTATTTGCCAAGTTGTATGTCCAGCACTTGACTCCATCTCATAGTATACTGTTAGGGAAGGGGGTGGCTACGGCCTCCCATACATTGGAGATGTCAATCCTGCTAATGATGCCTATACCGCACTGAGCAGCACAGCAAATTACCCCTAGCAGGCAGGCATCCCGGTTCGGCCCAGCTTCAAGTAGGGTGGAGCCAGCTGGTGTGGATGAGAGTTAGTTTTCCCCTGTTGTAATATTCCTAATGATAGCCACACGCCGTGCCCTTCCCTCCCTCCCACTCCACTTCCAGGACTCACATATAGGCTCCTGGTAACGATAGTAAGGGAGAGATGGATGTCTGTTCGGGATATTTGCGTCACTCAGCTTCCTAACTTGCGATCCAACTATTTGCCACAGTCTTCATCTTTTCTGTTTCTGTTCTTTGGGTAGGGGAAGTGCAGGTTATGCGTATGACTGTTATTTTATCCAGACCTAGGGGAAGTACTTGGTAATGGTCACAACTCTGTTGATCTTTTTCCACTTTACCCTTATATTATCTCGATTGATCCAGATATTGCAATGAAAGAAAAAAGTTCCGCTTGGTATTGATAACTTCGGGATCCATTTCTATCGTTTCTGCCCCTATGTGTTCCACAAGAGAGGTAGAGGTGGAATTTCTTGCAGACAACTTCTGGTGAGTGTTACTCTCAGGAAATGGAGTGTTTGTATTCATTCTCACTCGGAATCAAAAGTAATAGAATCCTTCATTTTGGTAAATAGCCTTCACTGCCTTCACCATATGCCCATAGAAGCTCTATTTTTTCTGAGTCGTTATCAGTCGTTATTCAGTTAAGTCTCCGCTTCGCTGGTGAAATCTCTGTGCTGTGGATTGTATTTGTCACTTCCTTACGATTTGTTTATAACTTTAGCCCCACATACTGCCTTTCAGAATGCAGATATGACTTTGTATGTCGATGTTTATTTAAAATGCCGGTGATTATATGCAATTTATACAGGCATTATTTGTACATTTAAGTTACTCATAAGCCTGCTAGCACTTTGGCGATGCACTATCTGTTTCTTCTGCCCTGTATTTATAGAAAACAACTGCAGCTATGTCAGCATCCAGTAGAACAAATGCAAGTGAGGCAAGTAATATAAATGCGTGACCTAAATTGCACATACAGAATCGTAGTAACTGGATTGTCACTGTGTCCGTGAAGTATTCAGCAGCGAAAGAATTAGGAAAGTGGTTGGGTTTGTGGTCTAATCACTCGTGCACTGAATCAGTGTTCCGTATCGGCATTCACCGAAAGGTTACTTAGTCCCTGCTATAACAGATGCTGTGTGCGAGCAATCAGTACGTACTTCGTAGGCTCGTATTTCATACTTCTGAGAACAGCAGAGATGGCACCGATGTATGAAGTGGTTAAACGTACTTGTGCCTGAAGTACAAACTGAGTGATACAATGAAAACGCATATGCTTTGCAGTGCAAGAAATGCAGAGTACTTGAGTTGAAACGTTCCTAAATGCTGGCCATTTCTGAGCCATCGGTGGAGAATATAAAATAATGTAAAATGAGTGGTATCAGAAGACCTTTGCACATGATCTTGGCAAGTAATAACATTTTGGGTTTGATATTTCAATATGTAGAAATGTGAAGTGGAATGCTTGGTTGCAACGAGTACATACAAGGAATTTTGGTGATTGTTTAAATCATTTCTCAAGTGATTGGAAAGAAAAAGGAAGAAATTTCAACAGCACTGATGTAACTCGTGAATATTCTCGGGTAGTTTTGTTCCTTTCTCCACCGTTTTTGCATACGTGTTTCTGATTTTCTATTCGGCAGTTTCCACGTGTTTAAAATTGCGTTGAGTTTTATTTGCGGTTTATTAATACTATCAAACCAAAATGACTGAATCTCCTTCACATGTATATGCTTGTGTACTTAGAGTAAGTGTATTACCGTGTCTCGTATACTGAGTCGAAAATTTTGAGGTTGGCAGGGCACGTATTTTTTTTTTGGGGGGGGGGCGGCATGCACATTCACAGAGATATAAGGAGGTGAAATCAATACAGCTAGTAGACTGAGGCTCCCATAAGATCTCTTTCTTTTGTTGCCTATTGTCATAATGAGGGTCTGTATTACAATAACCAGATGATCGTAACATTTATCTTCAAGTTGAATTGAAAACGTATTGTGTGACTTCCGTATATTCACCATCTACCTGAACCGTACGACATGATTACGATGTAACGTGTGAGACTAGCACTCAGGAAGTTCCGGTTTCCAATCCCATTGGGCCAGTCATTCTGAATAAATACCTTTTCTCAGTTCTCTTGGATCGGTAAGCGAATGCTTGTGCTAATACGAATTTCTCCATGACTACATTTTATATGTTTCAGGACAAAGGATGAAATGACGGTGTTCGCTGGATTGCGGAAGGATAGAAAATTGCGCGCTTTGAAAAGGCTTCTTCTTGGCGTTTTGTTGGTCTGTCAGGATCCAGTTGCTGGGCGCGTGTTTTGTGCCATCGCGAATCTAGGTCTTCCGGTCTTCGAGCAATTCTTGTTATGCCATAAAGTGAGTTGCTAGCCTGTTTATATACCATTGAACGGCAAATGAGACAGAGGATGATAGAGAGCGGATATTCATCTACCGAGGAAGAAGCTTGAACTTCGGAAACAAACAGGAATTCATCCTGCTCTTGAAAAAGATGATGATGCAGAAAAAGAAGAAGAAGAAGAAGAAGGAAGCTAGGAGCACGGGGCTAAGAGGTGAAATGCTCTGCATCTGGAATAGTTAGGGAATCCGTTCTTGCTAGCAGCACGCAGTGCCGTCCGGAGGTTTTCCCCCTCATCCCACTCAGAGTTCACGTTAGATGCAAAAGGGGTGACTGTGATCTCCTTGTGGTAGTGTGCCCCAGTTTCTTACTGCTACTACCGACAAGAACACCCTCTATATTGGTATTGTAAATGGAACAATCTGACAGATCAGAGATAAAAGAACGGTAAAACTACCGACACGTTGTATTGGTTATATACCTAACAACATATCTTCAAGAAGGTAAAAGCACATTTTTATGGGTTACTGTCGTTCAAGCCTGCTACTATAGAGGGGAATGAAAACTAAATCAGTTGAAGCAAACTCTTCACTTCAAGACTTCATTTGCCGTTATTTCTCATTGTATAGGAAATACACACCAAACATGGAACGTGGTGGATAAGGAATATAACAGGCGGCACATTATGTTACAGCTGCGGGAATGTTTGGCGGTTGGAAAAGTCCTATGTTTTTTCTCTTATTTCATTTGCTTATGCACTGAAATCAACCTCACATGACGATGATGATGATGATGATGATAATAATAATAATAATAATAATAATAATAATAATAATAATAATAATAATAATAATAATAATAATAATAATAATAATAATAATAATAATAATAATAATAATAATAATAATAATAATAATAATAATAATAAATAAATTATTGAAATTATTGAAATTGACTCTAAAGGATAACTATGCTCGTGATTGTGACGAAAGCATTAGTAGCGTAAAATAGGTGACATTTAATGCAACTATTAATTATAAAGAAGAGTTTTTATTTCATTTGTTTATCTTACGCTCCTCTTCATTTAAAACATAATATTTACACCTTCAACTTCTAGAGTTATTTTACCTATGTTGCGAATTTTTAAGTTTCTTTAATGTTGCAGTGGCTCACATTTGTAGCTTCAGATGTTTCTGTTGTTTTTTCTTTCTCCCCCCCCCCCTCTCTCTCTCTCTCTCTCTCTCTCTCTCTCTCTCTCTCTCTTTATTTTAGCATTTATGTTCTTCAGTGACTGGAGTTCCTAAATTTTAACGTTTAACACATTACCGCAATTATTTTAGTGATTCCTTTTTGTGATCCCCCCTCCCCACAAAAAGTTACAAGGATGTAATGCTTCATTTCGTAATAATCATGTGCAGGAATTTCTAAGCATTAAAGCCAGAACGAAAGAAATGGACTTTACGAATGGACGTAAGTGGTAATAAACCCCTTATCCTCATGCAGTCTGTTGGCGTTTGCAAACATCACTCAGCAGAACCCATTGAACCATGACTGGTTACATTCATTGTATTGACTTATATTTCAAGTGCAGATTAACTTGAAGCCAAGTTCCTAGGAAATCCTGTACCTGGTAATAATCTATTCATAAGGATGCTGATAAAACGTTTATTTAGCATTGAAAACACGGCAGGAACTAAATTAGTGTTTTCATACCTATGTTAAAATTCAAGTCTTACTATATTTAGTGTAAATGTATCACCGACGTAACTAAAGGTTACTATATCTTCCAGGTATTTTATTTAAAAATTGTTTGGTAGTATTGGAGAAACATACTTTTTGGATAGGTAACCTGCGGCCTTTAGGACTTACTAACATGTAAAACGAAAAACTTTTAGACTTTTCTTCTTGGGTAATATCCACCTCAAAGCGACTGTCTAGAATGCAATGAAAAGGTGAAGTTCGCGGCATTTGAAGAGGTGTTAATCTGTAATGAAGTACACCTTCAGTTACAGTGAAGTCCACACCTATTTGCGTGACCACAACAGGCACTAACTGGCAATGATGGATTAAAATGGCACGTAAGTAAACAACAGTACGAATACTTAGAAAAACTAATGTGACTTTAATGATATTCTATTCTTGTATATGTGACATTGACATATCAATCAAAATGAACCATTTTTGTAGTAATTTAGGATGATGTACTGTTTAGCATAGTTTCTGTGTTATACTTAACTGTGAATATCTCATCAGCATGTGTTTTTGGTAATAGAAACTAAGAGATTTCACACTTTTAGAATAATGTAAGTTACGGAGCCATATTCAGAACCAACTATCTAAGAAGACCATAAATTTTAATATTATTTTGCTTTGAGCATACACTTAAAGACCTTTAACCATGACTCGTATCGATTATTTTCTTAGTTTTTTTAGCAATAATGTTTAAATAATCAATTGAAAATCTAATTGCTTTTAGTTCAGTTAGCTAAAAAGACATTTTATGCATTGATGTGTTTGCTTTGACGACAACGTAAAGTCTCTTTTTAGTTATTTGTATAATGTCCTAACTCTTAGATTCATATAAAGTTTAGTTGTATAAGTAGACGCCAAACACGTTAAATTGATCGAGTGGTAATCAGATTGCAGCTTGCGGTACATTAAAAAGAATATATAAAATGCGTGTCTGAGGCAAGAACGTTCATCCCTTTCTTAGTAGGGGGAAGATGAAAAGGGTTTAAGTTGGTGGTTTAGGTGGGGGAGAGAAGTGAGTTGGGGTTTGAGACAAGTGTTTCTTGGCTGCACCAGCTGCAGGAAGGCAAGATGTGAGTGAGCAGGTCACGTTAACTTGAGATGGCTAACTTGTCTCAAGTATTCACTATGTTTTACTGCACCCCCGTGCCCTCCGGCTTAAATTGTCAACCCCGTGTTTTGTCACTCGCAGCTCTATCCATCTCGTAACGCTTCTTGCTTTCCTGTCTCACAGAAATATCAGTGGTGCCGTCTTGTTGACAATGCTATAATTACTCCAGTAATACTTTTCACCTACAGACCACTTTATTATTAGAATGACGTCGCCACTAAGTTTTTCGCAGCAACAAAGCGTAACAAGCTTCTGTCACGTGATTTTCTCCGTTTGGGGAAGGTATTCCGATGGCCCGGATTGGATCAAGTTAGATATGAATCGATTCCTAATGGATGGAAGCAGTGTGGCAATCACTACAGCAGCCAATGACAGATGTGATTGCTACAGAACTGTAAGCAAATCCCCCCACAACTAAGTTTCATAGTTGAATACCTGAATTATAAGGCAGATATGTTACCCGTTTGGAACACGATGATAATCAGTGACAACCACATAGTGACATAAAATTACTTTGCAAAATAGTAGACAATAAGACTCCTTCAAGATAAAGGTTTAATAACGAAGTACTGGCTTTACTAAAAACACCGAAGAAGTGCTACAATGTTACACAAATATAGCATTTTTATAAGAATATCTCCATGTCGCAGTTGGTAGACATAATGCATGTATGCTTATCTGTGATCCGAGTTCACGTTTGAGACATATTTAGCGAGTCTTTTTTTATTTCATTTTGAAAGTTTCCTCGAATCCAAAGCTTATTTTGCAGGTTACATATTAAAAGATCTTTGCTGTCTATTTATTTTCGGTTTCTTACTTTTTCTACCATGTACTTAGAAGGTGGAAAAGACATTACGTTCCACCCAAAAAATTCGATATCAATATTTCACCAGGAATACATGTTTTAAGAATCGCCAATCCAAAAATAAATGGTTTTAAATAACGACAATGTGAGTGTGTGTGCGTGCGCGCGCATGGGGGACGTGTCTGTGAACAGGATAACTGAAAAGTCAAATAAATACCCAACTTGATATTTGAATTCAGTATCTTCTAAACATGCGATACGGTTTTCCAGAAAATCTCACTACTCCAAACTACCTAAACATTTTACATGAAAAAGTGTTCAATAATTTGTGATGTGAGTATTTTAAATTTCCGTTCATTTTCTTTTAATCTAGGTCCTCCAACATTGTCATGTTGGACTATGAATGAAATGGGTGATATGATGCTCAAATGAGCCCAGGGTCCATAGAGAATAGAGCTACCCGACATTCGTCTTTCAGGATAAGGGAAAAACCCAAAAAACCATATCTAGGTATGGATAGATAGACAGACTGAAAAATTCAATGCCATGGCCGGGATTTGAATCACGGATTTCCCTGTCTCCGTTAGGTTGCTCTCAACCATTGAGCTACCATGGCAACGTGTCGTCATGACATTAAATTCTCCAACTGACTCGTATGTTTCCCGGTAAACCACTAGGAGTTCCCATATACAATGAGATGCTTATCCAGGTAACTCACCCTGACCAAGATTCGAACTCGGGTCTTCTTGAACGTGAAGCAAACACGCAACCATCTATGCTGCCGAGGCTGGCGAAATTTCCGATATTCAGTTGTTCAACTTTTGACAATCGCTACCGGTTTTGTGATTCAATACCTGCAAAGGTGTATAGCGATTAAAGTGGCCAGAGCATGACGTAATAAGTCTGCTCTGTAAGTTTTTGCAGTTTACGTGATTGTTTTTCTTTCTTCCTCAAGATATATAGCAGAATAATGCGACTTCGGTGAAAAGACATTTCTGAAAACTAAATTTTCGGTTTCTAACTTATACCTTCTGAAAACTAAATTAACTTTTAGTATGGAGTATAAAGAGATTCGAAGGCGGGAGGAGAGGAATTAGTACCTCAATCTACTGTGCCTATGGCTCTGAAGGGGGCTTCGCGAGAAGGGGGAGGGTGATAGGATACAGTGTTACCGGATCTAACAGATACGACAGCAGAGGGCAGGGTGCCTATAGTTTCAGAGGTAAACTGCTCGTTGGCAGGTCGTACAACCGGATCCCCTGCCCCTGCAGGCTTATACATTCAACTAGTAGTCCGCTACACAGAGACTCCCTCCAAACCGGAGGAGGAAGATTTAATAGATATTTTTTGCCTGCCGTTCAGTATCGAGACAGTGACCGACTCTTAAAACCGGCAACAAACAAGCTGAAATGGGAAGAGAAGTAATATAGGGAGACAGGAAATTCGGAAGTGTAGGTAATTTTCTCAGCATTGGCCTAGCGACCCTTTGAATTCCCGAAAAAACTCAATAGGTCAGGAAGTGCGGCCGCGGGAATCAAACCCATGAGTTCCCGAATGCGGCGTCATCTCTCCCGATACGATCGCTTCTAGTGTGTATAAACCATGTTTAAAGTAGCTTCTTTGATCTGAAATAAGATCAAAGAACTGCTGTAACTGGACTTGGTAAACCAGAAGGATAAAACCGGTATGTAACTTTACTCTTAATGTACTTGCGATGTGGTTGGAATTAAGCGTGTGCGGTAAATGATGTAGGTAATGCATTCGCTGCCTACATCCTTGATCAAATGCATTTTACTGTCACATAATTTCCTTTTCACCAGCGAAAATGTCTTGGCATGCAGTTAGCGTCTTCTCTTTATGAGAATGCATAAACGGACATAAAAACACAAACAAACACCGCTGGAATCGGCATTTATTTTTCATTTTTATGAACATGCTTAAGAAAAGGTAACAAGGCGAATATTCAATGTAGGCAGGCTTATTTGTATAATAAGAACAAATTAATGAACTCTTAGTTGTGCCTCCAAGCCTTGCTGCTTAAAACTGGGACTTAAGAATGAAACAAGAAGCTGCTTAAGGTTTGTTTCTAACCGTTTGTTGTACGTTTGCTCTAATTTCAATATACAAATTATTAAACTACTAAAAAGTATTTAGAAGGCCGTCGTGGAGAAGAAAATATCTGTACTCCAAAGGAAACTGTGTAAGAGCAAAAGCTTTTAGTTGTTACACTTCGTAGAGAATGCGTGGTGAACAGGAAAGCTGGTTTTATGCAGCAATGGCCAAGATGTAATACTTTAGAAAACAGAAGACAGAGCTTAAAAAGCAAGATCCGAGGGAACGGCACTAATCGTATGTTACGCTTGTACTTTAAATTGGGTTTAACACTGCCGATGTGTAATGGAATATAAATACCTTTGAATAACCGTTACTCTAATTTTGTGTTTGAGTGCACTGAAGTTTGTGTCTATAAAAACCTTCTGTTAACCTTAATAGATTGTTTTATTTCCTTTGTATTTATGCTTTAAAGAAGTTCGTCAGCAGGATATGCTGGAGTAACTGCAAAATAGGAATGGACATAAGGAGGGGCTAGGCGTGGCTAGTCTAACGCTGACTAGCCAGTGAGGTGAGTGCGACGTTGTACAGTTCAACACGCAAACCGTTTCGGTTTGCTGAGACCTGCGGTTAATTTATTTGCACACCCAAAAGATACCAATTACAGAATTATTTTGTTATTATCATGTCACAGAACTATTTCTTTTCTGAGGGTGACTGTCCAAACCCCATGTTTGTAGTACATCTGGTTTCGGAGATAGGGAAAGATAAGCGCCTGACCAGAAAGAAAAGAATCAGTAACGGTCTATGAAGAAAAACAGAACGTGCTGATGCATTTTGTAACTTGCATTCAGTAAAGTGGTAATATTTTAAAAGTGCAAACTAGCTTTTCAAAGTAAACATATAAACAAATAATGTAAATAAATAAAATATGTCGGTTAGCAAGTCTGGTACTAGTGTGCCTAGTAGTGACTGCGAGAGAGCTTGTAAGATTTTTCGCAGACACACACAAAATATTTTCTTCCATGGGTAATTCGTTTTCCAAACAGCTGTCAAATAAAGAAGTTTATGAACATACAAATTTCGTTCAGTGTCGAGAATTAATGGCGCGTGAGTGCCCATTCAGTGATCGACATTATTAGTGAAGGCAAACTGTTCACTAAATTAGAAGTTCGCACATTTAGGTCTTCTGGAAAATAATGAGCGGTGAAAAAACTTCCTACTAACTTAAAAGTTTCAAAAGTTTGTTTTACGTAGAACAATTTATGATTTATAAAACAAGGGTGAATATTCAAATGCCAAAAAGCTGACCAATTTAATGAGGAATAAAATAGAATATTCTGGTTTTATATCTTGTATGTATAGCATTTTGAAACCTCTTGGACTAAATACAGGAGAACGTATGGTGGTCGCAAATTTCTGCTTGAAAGAAGTAATATTGTCAATCAAATTCACTTCAGCAAGAATTATGTTTGAGTAGTTTGTGTTTTCTGGCTTCCATACTATTCTTTATATAGAATTTAAGGGTATGTTTTTATTAAAATTGCGACATATTGGAGCGATAACGGAGCTCAGTTTACGAGCTAGACTGTTTCAGAAAGACAAAGACAGGTATAACTTCCACCTCAGTTACCCACTCGCTGTGGAACTGGCAATGCTAAGAGAGCAGCACCACTGTATTGGCTAAGCTCATGTTCATTCTTATTTTGTAGCTACTTTAAATAATTGTATAAAGTTAGAACATCTTTAGCACTAGAAATCAATTGAACCAATATTTTGTACTAAAATCTGAAAACACCTTTCTCCTCTTCTTTAAAGAAGTTAACATGGTGGTCTGGGAGTGCGGAATCTTCATGTTCACCAGATTGATGCCCGCCTCGGTAGCGTGGTGGTAGCATGTCCACCTCACGTTCAAAATGACCCGAGTTCGAATCTCGGCCTGGGTGAGTTACCTGGATACGGTTTTTTCCGGGGTTTTCCCTTATCCTGAAGAACGAATGTCGGGTAACTCTAAGCTCTATGGATCCCGGGCTCATTTGAGCATCATTTCACCCATTCCGTTCATCGTTCGATATGACTTAACGTTGGAGGACGTAAATTACAACAACAACAACAACAAAAAAAAGCAGCTCGACATCTATTTCACTACATAAGTCAAAATTTCAGGTATTAAATGAAAAGGGTGTGATATTTATGTTATTAAATAACTATGGAACTAAGGAGAATGTACATGTAAAACTTACTCAACTATTACTGCCGATGATTGTTCCTCCACTGAATGGATATATAAACTACGCAGAACTTGAAACACTGTAGGGGGAGGTCCAGTTAAGGAAGTCTTGACCTTCTGCCGAAGTATCACATCTTTTTTGCTTCCATATCAGGAGATTTTTTTATCCATTGCTAACCGAGGTTGTAGAAATTACAGAGGAAGATTCGACATGCAAATGTTCTAGATCATTACAAAATAATTGTATAAGAAGGGAGTGAATTAAATTATTTGCTCATTCCAGTTTAAAAAGCTAACCGTGCAATGTCGTTAAATCAGCTACTTATACTCTGCATGTATTATTTCTAACAAAATGCTGTTTTCTGTTCATTTGTTTAGTAAACCAAATTAATGTTTACATACTATAGGGCTATGCTGCTATATATAATTATTACTTAATATTAACGGTTTTCTTAATTATTTTTCTAGTAAACATTACATTAAATAGTTTGAAAGTTTTTGCCATATAAATACGGTGTAACAATGTGTATAAGAGAAACAACACATGATTTTGTAATAGTATAATTTATTGATTTAAGTTTTTTTTTTTTTTTTTTTTTTTTTTGCCCGCCTCGGTAACGTGGTGATACCGTGTCTACCTCACGTTCAAGAGGTCCCGAGTTCGAATCTCGGCCTGGGTTAGTTACCTGGATAAGGTTGTATCCGGGGTATTCCCTTATCCTGAAAGGCGAATGTCGGCTAACTCTAAGCTCCATGGACCCCGAACTCATTTGAGCATCATTTCACCCATTCCATTCATCGTCCGATATGACTTAACGTTGGAGGACGTAAATTACAACAGCAAAAAATGGTCATTTTTTTTTTAATAATTTAGGAACTTTTTTCCTTCGCTTACTTAACGCTCCGAAAGCCAAACTATTTTTCGTAACACATTGCATCAAGACAGGCACAAAGTAGCCTGCTTTGAAAATACCATAAATGTATTTGTTTGTATGCACAACTGCTTTCTATGTATAAATGAACCTTTGATTTAACAAAATAAACACTACATAAAAATAAATTGAATACGGTGTGTATAAGTAATTAGCATTAATTATTTTGAAGCTCTGTTCATCTGTTTGAGCAAACGATGGACGGTAGAGTTGTCCATTAAACACATTTTTCGATCATCAATTTGTAGTATTTATTGCCTTGGAACAAAATCAGCTTGAAGACACGGGCAAGTTGAGTATACCAGAATTCAGTATCGCGGGCGTAATCCGTTCTGTTTTGTACACTAAACAAACACGTGTACCTGTTTGAAGGTATAATGTAACCAGTGAAAAAACATTGTTTTTTAAAAATTAAATAAAGGAGTTTAAGTATGTCATAAAACCGGAAAATGTGATGTATTCAAGCATTTCTGGACTATTCGCAAGTATTCGGCACATGATGATTGATTGAATGGTGATGAAGATGACGATGATGATGATGATGATGATGATGATGATGATGATGATGATGATGATGATGATGATGATGATGATGATGATGATGATGAAGTGTTGAAGAGTTCTTAAATTTTGTTTAAAGAAATCTTCTTTTAATTTTATTTTTATACAATTTAAGAATTAATATTACGTGTTCATACTATTAAGGTGTTCTAGGGCACATTTGTTTTCCGTCAAAATTTTTTGCCATTACAGAACCAATTCTCCAGTAATTGGTGTGGTTTGGCAAAAATTTAAAAATCTTTCAATTTGTTCTATTCTGTATGTTTATTGCCTATAGAGGTAAAAGGCTATTTCATTCAAACACTTACATTTTTAATATCAGCTACTTTAAAACTACAAATGGTTTGTTAATTATTCCTGTGTTAATTAGTCAAGATATTGCGTTGAGCTTTAAATTCCGTTTTTCTGAATTCATTTCCTTCTCGCGCTCTTGGCATTTTTCACCATTCAGAATTCTCCTTGGACTAGAGCTTATAACTTATTAAATTGACATTTTCAGGTGAGCTTAAGGAATTGCGGTTTTTAAATCTGTGCTCTAACTAAGCAATTTATATATTGCAGGAAAATTATTCAGAGTGCAAGTGCAAAAATTCAGTAACATAATTTTTTTGTCTCTCTTAAAGTATTTAAAACCAATTAATTCTAAGACAACTGCTTGTTTGGTGTGTGTATATGTATGCTATTGGGCGATACAATGAGTGAGATGTTGTGTCCAGTTATTCTTGTACTCTGAATATATAATTAAAAAAAAAAAAAGAAGCAAATGCTCTCGGAAAACATTGTTAATTTTTTGCTTTTTCATAAATACTTTGCCTTAAATCATGAGGTATATGCCGGATACAGTAAAAAATGCCGGATACAGTAAAAATGTGTATCGTATACAGGGGCTTCAAAAGTTTACTGCAAAACTTAAGGAATAGAAAGAGTAGACAGAATGCAGCAACTTTCGACCAAGAACCCATGTTCCCAAACACTATCTCGAGTAAGTACTAATGATAGTCTTTTAAGACGTAATACACTTTATTGTGCGTAGGTTCCAGTGTCATAGGTTACAAAAGATGTTCAAACGACTTCCACCACATTGGATACAGACATTGCACCGTCGAATGTAGCTTTGGCGCACTCGCTGGAATACCCCAGGCATGTGCAAAAGTTTTCCAGATGCCACAACTTTTGTGGCTACTAGTGTTTCTGGATTGTCCACTGGTCTTGGGACAAGTTCTTTCGGAATTGTTGCATCAATTGGTGTATGCCAGCAAGCATGGGTGCCATTCGATGGAGCGCCACTACATTTTGATGTCAACGTGCAGCACTTATTATATTGCAGAAGTGCTGAACATTGGATCCGAAGAGGAGGACAAGTTGCATGGCCACCCTGTTCCCGGACTCAACGCCACTTGATTATTTCTTTTGGGTGCATATCAAAGCTGTAGTATATCATACAGCATTGGAAAATCCAGAAACATTACTAAGTTGTCAGAATAGCTGTGGCTTCTGGCAAACTGTTCCACATGTCTGGGGTATTCGAACGAGTGCGCTAAAGCTTTATTCGATGGTGCAATTCCTATATTCAATGCGGTGGTGGTGTGATTGAACAACTTTTGTAACCTATTACA